>CM052221.1:26294368-26418886 GCA_028454225.1 Lasioglossum leucozonium
CTATAATGCAATATTAAAATAATGTTTAATAATGTAATATGTCTAGATGGTAAATATAACGTTTAGGTTCAATGACCTTGACCTTGACGATACCTTGATGATACGTTGTCAATGTATAATAAATAAAAAGTTTTAAGAAAAGTATACTATAACTTTCCGAAAACTCTATAATGCAATACTAAAATAATGTTTAATAATTTAATATGTCTAGCTGGTAAATATAACGTTTAACTCCAATGACCTTGACATATGTTGTCAAGGACATGATTTTTCGCCCGATGAAGACTTGTGCCCCCACTCTACCTTCCCCTTCTACGACCGCCATGGTCCGGTCACGTGACACGTTTCGTCTCTGTTATGTGTCACAATGTCACGTGACCAAGTATTGAGAGAGAGGGGGTAACTTTTTCCCTTCGATTCGAGTCAATTCCCCTGATTTGGCGACTCTGTGTATGGTCCCCTTGACGTTTGAGGAATTTCAATGCCTGTGAGTTAATTTAGGTCAACGAAACGGCAAACATTAAAGAAGGAATCTCAGTGTTTGAAGAATTCTAAAATATTTCCAGAATTTTGGTCAAGCTATTTTCGATTTTACGAAGCTACGTGATTATGCAAATAGAGAGCTGCGGTACCTTCTGGCAAATATGGGCTGGTAAAGCAGCCAACGATAAGGAAACAGCCTCTAGTATTTGATAAACTCTCAACCTACAATTTAAATTAAGCACTATGTGCGCAATATTCATTAGATCTTCTTCGCTCTTCCGAGACTTCGAGATCTGTAAATTAGGTCGATATATCAATAAACATTAGGGGGAAGTACCCTATATTTGATAAATAGACAGCGGATATTTATGCAAAATAAAAATGTTCTACCTGGTATGGTAACAAACTGGAATGAAATAGATATTTTTTTTTTCAAAATATGTTTAATAGGTTGAAAACAATATAACAGTAGCTTTAGATTCTTCTACTGTTTTAAGTTACTTACTCGAACATAATAATATTAATATTATTATTAATAATAGTTGAACATAATTTGTATTAAATAAAATCTGCGCAATATTGTTCACAGTTTCTTCTTTTCTGAAACTTTGGAACCTATCAGTCTGTTAAACAAATCTCAGATATCTGAGGATTTTATTGTTCTGCATACATGTGTGAGTGTGAACCTGTATTTACAATAAATTAATAGAAATAATGTTTATGATACAAGACACGAAATTTGTAAATTACAATATTTTAGAAAAGAAAAAATATGCAAACATGCTACAATATTAGATTTAGCGATTCTCAGCTATACAGGGTGCCGCATAAATTTCGTATTTCCCTGGAAGGGGTAATTCGCGAAATATTTGCGAAAATATTCTTCGTGGCTTCGTTAAGGAGTTATCAACAAAAACCAGGAACCAATGGGAGCGCTGTTGCTGCAGAGCGGAGCACTGGGGTTGGCCGAGCCGGAGTTCCTCTATAGTAGCCGCGCTCTGATTGGTCCGTGGTTTTTCGTTAATATCTCCTTCACGAAGCCGCGGAGAACATGTTCGCAGAGGAAAAAGTTACTGCATCTAAAAATTTTCGACAATGTACACGAGGAATTTTGATATTGTTCTCTGCGTTTCGTTATTTATGAATAGTTGATCGCGTGCCACGTCCTCTGCGAGGAAATTCGGAATTATTTCTGGCAAATGTTCGGCCGGTTTAACGAATAATTTGTCGGGAAAGCCATCGCATGGGTTCCTCTTCAGTGCGCCGTTTCATCTGGCCGGAAAGTAGGTTTGAGTCCGAGAAAACATTCGCGACAGTTCAAAGGAGGGAATGCTGGCCGTGCGAGCGCTACTTCCCTTTTGATCCTTCATCCCTAGCATCAGGATTTCGCCTCGATATCGCCGCTCCTCGATTGAAAATAGTTCGAGCTTTTGCTCGACGAAAAGATCCAACGAGAAATTCCGAGACGTCGAGTGCGGTTTATCGATGGTTCTTTATGAAATAATAAAACAATTTGGCGAGATTTCTCGCCACGAGTCCCTTTCCCGCGTAGTCTCACCGAAATTATACCTTTCACGTGCAAATCATTTTCTACGGGGTGGCTGGGGGCACATCTACGGAAAAGGGATGATTCTGAGCAAAAAATATTGCGAAAATGTGTAGAATAAAATTTGTTTATACGGAGCATCGTTTTCGAAAAAATCGAATTTGTATGTCCGTCATTTGGATGCTTAGTATTTTTAAGAAGATTTCATACATTTACAAAAATATCAGAAGACTAAATATATTAAGAAAAAAAATTAATTTCTACTTTACTTCAGTTTGTAATTCAGGTGGAATATTCGTATGTTGGTTCAACTTCATCTGAAGAAACCAGAAGTTTCTAACTTTTTTACATATAATCCTGTAGATTTTGACGAGCAAATGCCGAAAATCCAAGTTTTAATCTTAGGAATCCACTGGTTCAAATGTTATGCGTGTTTATAAAAACATCAGAAGAATTTAATAAATATATTAAGAAAGAAAATAAATTTCTATTTCATTTCAGTTTGTAATTCAGGTGGAAAATTCGTATGTTGGTTCAACTTCATCTGAAGAAACCAGAAGTTTTTAATTTTTTTTCATATAATCCTGTAGATTTTGACGAGCAAATGCTGAAAATCCAAGTTTTAATCTTAGGAATCCACTGGTTCAAATGTTATGCGTGTTTATAAAAACATCAGAAGAATTTAATAAATATATTAAGAAAGAAAATAAATTTCTATTTCATTTCAGTTTGTAATTCAGGTGGAAAATTCGTATGTTGGTTTAACTTCATCTGAAGAAACCAGAAGTTTTTACCTTTTTTTCATATAATCCTGTAGATTTTGACGAGCAAATGCTGAAAATCCGAGTTTTAATCTTAGGAATCCACTGGCTCAAATGTTATGCGTGTTTAAAGTGGAATGATCTCAAGTGTTTTTGAGAGGTATGGGCGCCGCCATGTTGGTATGTAGTGAGCCCTACGCGTCGTCTAATCAGCGCAGCCGCTAGGTGGCACCACGTGTTGATGTCGACAATGTGGAGCAGTTTCTGCAAAATATGCAGAATCGTACACAGGATTTCAAACAGAAAGATTTCGGCCCGACTACGTTTGGAGATCTACGTTATCGACATCAATACGTGCTTGCGCTGCCATCTAGCGGTTCCGCTCGTTACACTACATACTAACATAGTGGCGCCCTTACCTCTCAAAAACCGTGAAAATCCCTGAACTTTAAATACGCATAACTTTTGACTTAGTGGATTTCTAAGACTAAAACTTGGATTTTCGGCATTTGCACGTAAAAATCTACAGGATTACATAAAAAAAGTTGAAAATTTCTGGTTCCCTCAGGCGGAGTTCAGCCCTTACTTTGCATAAATATCAGCTCTCTAGTTATAAGATACGCATCACAGGATTCCTATTGAATAGCACGCGTGTTCGTGGTATTTTCTCGAAAACAATTCTACATTTTCACCGATCACCCTGTATAACAGCTTGAAAGCGTAGAAATGAAGTAAGGGGATAAATCAAATTCGATGAAATAATTTTCGCCCGTTTTCACGCGATTCAAGGCGCTGTTAGGTCGGGCTCGATAAATCAAGAAATATTATGGGAAAATTATTCTGCGGCGGCGGCATTCGCTGACGAAATCGCAGTGCCCGCGGTTTAAATAGTTGTACCGTCTCGTTTTCGACAGGTTTGTACAGGTTTGAATGAAATCTGATTGGCGACGCGATGTCGGCGGCCGAACGACGGGCGTAATTATGAATTTTCTGCAGAGAGGATCGATACACGGTGAATGGGTCTTGATGAAATGTTTTATGCCCCATTTTCTTCTCCCTTCAAAATTAGTAAAGACAGATTGACATCTAATTATAGCCGGCATTCGAAATTTCAAATCTACCTTGCACTGATCGTCCTTCGATGCGTAATTTCCCCGTTTTCACCAACGGTAAGCTGCTCAGCATTCAATTAGAAATAATTTTCGGGTGGCTGCGCACCGATCGTATGAACGCTGATTGCGATTAAATTTCTGTGGAAAATAGTTCTTGGAAAAATGTTTAACACTAAACCTACCGAGCACCGAAAGCGATAAAAATGTTTTAGCTTGTGAAAATGACAAGGCTCTGTTTGTTCAGATTTTGTGCAATTTTAAAATTTATCCAATTAATTTTTATCATTTTTACCAATTTTTAGAATTTATCAAATCAATTCATATTTTTAATAATTGTAAAATGAGAAATATAGAACCGGTCATTTGTGACCGGCAATGGTCGGTTTAGTGTTAACAACGTCCACATTGATAAAACTTGAAGTTGAAAGTCAAAATTTTTATGTTTGCAAGTAATTTTTGTCAAGTTGTCTGGTTCGAGCTCGAAGATGTAGTCGTGCGTTCTAATCCGACTGAAAGTTTGAATTTGTTCGTCGTGAACACCTGAAATAAGACGTCTTAAAGACGTACCGTTTAGTCACAAAACACGTTCGGGAGACGTTTGGAAGCTGTTCGGAAGCCGTTTGAGACGTGTCGGTGCTAACAGGGTCGTACATACGGATCTAGCGATGCACGAATGTCCCACCGCACTCTCGTTCTTGATTATCAATTGCAAAATATGTAGGCAGAATTGGGCAGCAATTGATTACATGAATAATTAATTACATCTTCAATTACATGAGCAAAAGTGGACCAAATTTTCAATAAGAAAACAATTAAATGGTCCAAAACATAAAAATAGTGGTTTAAAAGAACAATTACTGTAATTGTAATTGTTAGACGCAATTACAATTACTATAATCGCGTTAAGTAATTGCAATTACTCCTTTCAATGACTGTAATTGTCATTTTATATCTGCAAGTACAATTACTAGTTGACCAAAGTAATTGCAATTACAATTACAATAACATGCGATTGTAATTTCATTTCTGCAATTACAAATTACAGTAATTGGTAAGTAATTATAATTGTAATTGAAATTACTTTTTGCCCAACTCTGGCCGCCACTGAATCTGACAGTGGAAATTTTTTAAGAGCTGAAACTTAATAAATAATAAATATTTCCTAACATATGTTTTTTGTTTGTTCCTTTTAGACATTTGCATTCGATATCCAGTAGATTTTCCAGTAGATATCTAATTTTTTTAGTGCCATTTTGGCGTTAAGTAATTGCAACTACTAATTACAATTATTTGTAATTGTATAAGTAAAAGTACAATTACTCGTAATTGCAGAAATAAAAGTACAATTACATGTTGATGTAATTGTAATTGCAACGTCCAATTACAATTACTTGTAATTGTAGAAATAAAAGTACAATTACTTGTAATTGCAGAAATAAAAGTACAATTACATGTTGATGTAATTGTAATTGAAACTACCAATTACAATTACTTGTAATTGTAGAAATAAAAGTACAATTACTTGTAAGTGCAGAAATAAAAGTACAATTACATGTTGATGTAATTGTAATTGAAACTACCAATTACAATTACTTGTAATTGTAGAAATAAAAGTACAATTACTTGTAAGTGCAGAAATAAAAGTACAATTACATGTTGATGTAAGTTAATTGAAACTACCAATTACAATTACTTGTAATTGTAGAAATAAAAGTACAATTACTTATAATTGCAGAAATAAAAGTACAATTACATGTTGATGTAATTGTAATTGAAACTACCAATTACAATTACTTGTAATTGTAGAAATAAAAGTACAATTACCTATAATTGCAGAAATAAAAGTACAATTACATGTTGATGTAATTGTAATTGCAATTTGGCTCAAGCAGTAATTGTAATTGCGTAAAACAATTACAATTACAGTGATTTGACAAGTAATTGCAATTATCAATTACAATTACATGTAATTGTAATTTTATTTCTGCAATTACAAATAACAGTAATTGGTAAGTAATGATAATTGTAATTGAAATTACTTTTTGCCCAACTGTGTATGTAGGAGACATTACTGGAAGAACTATTCCTCGCGAATAATCGATTGAAATCGACGCGCGAGTCGTAAGGGAAAAAATCGGCGGTCCATCCGCTGTTCAATAACCGGAAACACGTCGAAACTTTCGCTCTACTTCGGGAACCGGAAACGTCCCAATGGAAAGAGCATTTTTCACGATACACCCTATCAAACTCTGGTATTTCCCACGAGGAGACTCACGGGCGTTTGATTATTGATAGGCAATGCTGGCCATAGGCAGGAGAGAAGAACCGTTCGAACTCAGTTTTCTCGGGATCCTCCCGGCCGACCGACCGACCGACATCTTCATAGTCCTTTTGATCCTTTGGCCAGCCAGAAGACACCGAAGATCGATTGTCCTCCCAACGGAATGAAAGCCGGCGAAAGAGTCGTCGCGGAGCCAGGAGTGAAATAAGGAAAAGTTCTTTGCCCCCGTCGCGAATTCTCCTCGGTCCTCTCTCTTCTTGACCCTATCCGCTCCGCTCCCTTTGCCCTAGAACCGCCGCACCGCGCCGCACCGCGCCGCACCGCGCCGCACCGCCACGAGACTTAGGAATTTTCATCTATGTACGTCGGCCGCGCCGGATCTTTAACCGGATCTCTCCTTATTGGACGATTCTCATTTCTCTTTCCCTTTTGTCGGCTGCTTTATGCGAACGACGCGACACTGTTCGTTGCCCGTTTTGTTACCGAGCACGAATCGATCGACCGTTAGCAAATCCTCGTGCAATGTCACCGGGATAAATCCCAAATTTTTTCGGGCAGTCCCATAAATAAACAAAATAGCGAGGCAATTGGTGAATCAATGACAAATCGACCTTGTCATTGAGTGTACTGTAGGGTGATTCTTAGCTATAGGAGCCGTAAATTTGTTTCAACATTTTTTTGGTCCTACCCTCCTAAAATATAACATTTTGTGAAAAAATGATATGTGAAGAATTTCAGCTCGATCGGACAATGGGAACCCGTGCCGCAGAGCGCTTGAAAATTGTTTATTCACATATAAAATATTAAAGAAAATTAAAAATTTTAAAAATTTAAGAAATTTTTCACATAATTTTTTCACCGAGTGTCATATTTTAGGAGAGTTGGACCAAAAAAATTTGAAAGTTGAAAAATAAGACCCACCCTAGTATACTTTTACACAAATAGATTAATACTTTTTTGTAAAGAATATGAAGGAGCATCAGCTGATGCAATAAAAAATATATGATTCCATTTAAAAAAACATTAATGACCTTCATATGTCCTTTACACGTCCACCTACAAAGAAAAATGTACCATCAGAATGTGCCCCTTTCAAAACCGTTCAACTTCATCTGAAACATTGTTTGCTATCCGTAATAATAATGACGTAAATCTAGATGGCAAAATGTGGCGACCCACCCTGTATATCCTCGACCTGATGAAAAATACATGTTACCACAAAACAGTTCACTGATTAATGCGACTGGAAAGTGTCATCAGAACCTCCAAAAGAAAATGTTTCTCCGGAAACGGTGAAACAAACCGTCCGAATTTTAAATTCAAACCATTGGTACCGCGTTATTGACAGAAAATTAGCTGGAACGAGCTAATTACTCGGAAGCGAAAAAACAGAACTGTTCTTTTCACGGTGTAACGATGCGCAGAGTTCCCGTCGACCAGCCGAGCTGATAAATACATAAATGGCGACGCTGATAATTCCGTTAGCGGTGTTTATTAAACTACACGCCGAATCCCGTTCTTGTGAAATAATCGCGGCAGAGGCTAACGAGGGTTAATCGTGTCAACTTCGACAAAACGTCCATTAATTCTGGAATTAAAGTCCGCCCACGTGCGCTCTCGCACACGCCCTGAATATTTATCGGCGAAGGGATGAGGAGAGGAGGGCCGAGGGGCGGAGAGCCGGAGCCGCTGCCGGGTTCCCTGCGTTTTTATCCCCCACCCTCTTTTTTTCCAACGGATATCCTCTCCTCGAAACGGTGTTCATGGTTATTGACTAGCAAAGAGATACGATATTTCCTGCTTTTATCTGCCATTGTTCCTCCACCTTTGTGTGTCGTGGCTCGATGAATAATAAGCAACGGGAATAAATGGGAACCGTTCGCGAATTATCCTGCCAGAGAGAATTCGCCGATGCGAAATTATCGCGAACGGCTAACGTTGCGCGGTCAAAGACGAGACCCTGGAGATAATGGTTCGACCGATACATAGTGGTCCGAGAGCCCGCTATTTGTGGACAAAAACCAATTTTTCAAGATTAAGATATTCAAAAAATTTCTTTTGCAACTGAGCAAGAACCCATCAAAGCTTCCAAATCCAAATTATTATTCATTTCAGATTATTCTGTGCTGAGATATAACGTTCTAAAGACAACCTCCGTAAAATTTAGATTAAATGAAACGTTTAAAATAATCATCAGAGACTATCAAAATACAAGTTTAAATGATAGTTTCATACGTGTCCGCAGGTGTATTTTAAGTGTGTAATACAGTTGTTAGCATTTTTTTTATAAACGAACAAATAGTGCCAAGTTTAAACAAAGTGTGAACTTTGAGAAGGTTTTTTAAAAAATGGCTGCAATCGGCATGGATCAAACCTTTTCCATGAGAAACTTTAGATATTTCTCGATATAGTGTATAAAGTTTCAGCTGCCCGATCCTGCCCGTTTTAGTTGTACATCGATTTTAATAAATAGTTGCCGGGAGTTTCAAGCGGCCCGAACACGATCGCTTGCAGAAACTATGTATATTTATTGTTATATCATTTGTATTTATATTTTATTTATTTTTATATCGTTGATTGTATTTATATTTTTGATTTTATTTGTGTTGTCATTGTTACTCGTGTTATTCCTGCGGCGTAATAACACTATTAACACGATTTTTAAAACATTTCCTATGATCTGACAAAAAAATGTTTCCAACGAAAGTTGACCAGTATTCAATTTTCTACAAATTTCAATATAACAAATTAAAGAAAAAAATTTTTTTACAAAAAATGAAGATCACCTCAATTTTTTAAATATTAACTTATATTTTTTACTTCATAATATTCTAACTGGTATGAAGACGAATCCAACGACCTATAATAATATAACATTAAACCTTGAAATAACGTTACAATAGTTTTGGCCACAAAAAGCGGGCTCCCGGACCACTGTGCGATAGTGGCGAAGGTGTTTCGAAATTTAATCAAATTTTTAGGTCCACTTCATTATTTTTCCACGCCAGATATTTAGGGGTAGACGGCTGCCCGAGTATCTTCTGTTGTTTGCCCGCTACCTGCTTGTTTTGTATTCTTTCTTTGTTTAAAAGTTTCAACTTTGGCTATCATTACCAATCGTATTTTACATTAGATATAATAATAATATTATAATAATAACCCATATTCGTGGTGTAAATGCCATTTGTGCTTTGTACACTTTTTTGACAATTTTCATTATTGTGATAATTTTGTAGAGTAGCTTATAGATACGTATAACGTTTGGAGTAATTTAATTTTATGTTTATCTTTTTTCTCGTTTTTTTTGTCGATGGAAAACCCGCAGAAAAACAAATCAGCCTTTTTCAAGGCTACCACATCACTTTTAACGTGGAATAACTCCAAATGAACGGTTATCCTTACCCGAACAAATTTTCCATTACGGTTGCCACCGTGCCTCGCATAAGCATTGGATCATAATATGACTATTATGACCGCGGAACGAAAAAAATTTTTCTCACATTATTTATCAAGGTATGTAGACTGTGTTTACAAATTTTCATGAAAAAAGTTTAATATTTTGTCCAAAAATGTTGCAAAAAAAGTTAATTTTTAAAACATTTTTTTTAAACAAATTATTATTTGTTTAATCAGTTTACACGAAAAGATTCGCTATTCAAAGACGCACAAATTGGATTTTGAAATTTTTATCTAGACCTAATACTTTCGGAGATATTCAATAAAAGTGGATTTTCCACCCCAACTTTGAGGGCTATTTTCACCCCCTTAACATGAATGTCGGCCGCTATAAAAAAATACGGGTCAAATATTTTTTTGAGTTCTATATCATGCCAAAATTTCATTACAATCGGCGTGTTACGATTGGGTAACCTCCCTTCCCAGATAGCACATGATGTTTTAAAGACGTCTATTTTACGTCCATCTTAGGTCTGAACGTGTTACGTTCTAAAAAGACATCTTTGAGACGTCTTGAAGACATCTTTCACGGGACGTCGTTTTAACGTCGTCTTAAAGATGACTTTTTCGGGACGCCGTTTTGACGTCTGAAATAAGTCGTCTTAAAGACGTCTTTTTCAAGACGTTTCAAAGACGTCTTATTTTAGACAACTTAAAGACGTCTTATTCCAGCCATCTTTGGGACGTTCATAAAGTTTTACGGGTCCAGCAATGTTAATTAAATATACATATGTGATTTGTCGTGCGAAAAGAGACTGGGACCCTTCCAGTCTCTACTTTCAGATGACAAATCCCATATGTATATTTAATTAACATTTCTGGGCCTGGAAGACTCTATGAACGTACCAAAGACGGCTGAAGTAAGACATTTTAAAAACGTCTTGAAAAGTCGTCTTTAAGTCGTCATTAAGTCGTCTTTAAGACGTCTAAAAATTGCCTAAAAGTCGCCTTAAAGTCGCCTAAAAGACATCCCAAAGACGTCGAAAGGTCGTTTAAAAGACGTCTTTAAGATAACATAGGCCGTTCAGAAGACGTTCGGAGGCCGTTCAGGGGACGTTCGTGGGACATTCAAGGTCTAAAAGACGTCTTGAATGTCCGACAACAGACGTCTTTGTGCTATCTGTGTTGTAAGTGTCACTAAAATCGCCAGACCGATGATCTCGACGAGTTTGCGCCAATGGCGACCGTGACTGACGAATGAGTTGACAGGGATCGGTAACGTTAGGTTGACAGTCCTCCTTTCCATGTCATTAAATAATCATAGAATTCACAGGTGAGCCGGTGATGCTGGCTCGGACGATAAATCGTCTATTAACGGTGGGCTGCGCAATTATCCGACGGGACCGATACTCTCATTATCAATATTCATTTTTGACCGGATACGGTCAATTAATGGGCCGCCGGCCGCCACGCGGAGGAGAACAACGGGATCCCATCGAACGGTTTATTTCGCACGACCGCGATTTATTTTCGACTATGAATAATAAATGCCGAGACCTGGACGCGTCGGAATACGGGGACGAGCGATCGCGTCTGACGCGGCTGAATATTCATATGTCCTCCCCGACCTCTCGCATCGATATATCATCTTTAGTCTCGCTTTCCAAAGCGAACTTTAATAATTCCGCTCCTGAAGAACAAATCGCCGGAACACGACTGACACCACGTTTTTTTTTATTATTTTCCTCCCCTTCATCGTTTCGGCAAATCGGGACGAAATATTGTTGTCGATTGGCTGACGAAGCAACTTCGAAACCCTCGTTTTTCTCGCAACAGCTCACGGACGTATCGATGTACGGGGTTGTTTTTAGCGAAAGAGAGACAGAGAGAGAGAGAGAGAGAGAGAGAGAGAGATGGACGCGTTAGACTTTGAAACTCGACGAAGGCAAACAAACGAGTTGTTTGGATTTAGAGAGGGTCTTTCGGCAAATTTCGATGAAGCCAATTATACCTTTGAGAAGAACCTTTCGCCGAATTTAAACCGTTCGAGCTCCTTTCAATCCCCGCGGGAAATTTGCATCCTTGAAGTTTCTTTCGGCGTAGATACAGTTGAAGATCGTTAGAAGCTTAGACCAAGTACAGGGTGGGTCGCCACATTTTGCCATCTAGATTTACGTCATTATTATTACGCAGAGCAAACAATGTTTCAGATGAAGTTGAATGGTTTTGAGTGGGACACATTGTGATGGTACATTTTTTTTGTAGGTGGACGTGTAAAGGACATATGAAGGTCATTTTTTTAAATGGAATCATATATTTTTTATTGCATCAGCTGATGCTCCGTCATATTCTTTACAAAAAAGTATTAATCTATTTGTGTAAAAAAATCATTAGTTTAGATATTTTAATTCTAATTTGTTAGGAAATCTCGACATTCTGATCAATATTATGAATTCAATGTGATAATGTAGTAGGAGAGCAAGAATTATCAATGTAAATATTTACATTTTCTGTGTTGATAATTCTTGCTCTCCTACTTATTGTGAAATTTAGTCTCTGTTACGTCTCTGATACGGTGAATACTGCGATACGGTGAATTATCACTTCATAATGAAGTATTCTAAAGAAGAAAAGATACACATGTTATCAATTTATTTTTAAGCTGGGAAAAGTGCTACACATGCAGAAAGATTATACGCTGAGCCTCCGACTACAATGGCCAATATGAAGGATCGTATCATCAATGAGTGTAACAAAATAACATCAGATACACTACGCAATGTTAGTAAGTCATTAACTTCTCGATTCAGAAAATGTTCTGATGCAAATGGTTGTCGCATTGAACCTTTTCTGTAAATATTAAAAATTAAAGTAGACATTACAATTGAAATATCTCCTAACTAATGATTTTTTAACACAAATAGATTAATACTTTTTCGTAAAGAATATGAAGGAGCATCAGCTGATGCAATAAAAAATATATGATTCCATTTAAAAAAACATTAATGACCTTCATATGTCCTTTACACATCCACCTATGTGCCCCTCTCAAAACCATTCAACTTCATATGAAACATTTGTTTGCTATGCATAATAATAATGACGTAAATCTAGATGGCAAAATGTGGCGACCCACCCTGTATATGGTCTAAGGTTAGAAGTGTATCAGCGAAGTACCGGCGTGCGTCTCGAGCGGCTATCTTTACGTTTACTGCCTCGACTAGTTGGACGATTGGTCGCATTACATTTTTCTGAACGTGTAGATTGCCGGTCTCCTAACATGGGCTCTAGCGAACGTTGTCTAATTTTTGCAGTCGCTGGCGCACCAACTCCTATCGCAGGTTAAACTTTGCGTAACCAGAAATTTTTGCCATTTTCTTACCAAATCCTGCAGATTTTAACGAGACAATGCCAAAAATCTAAGTTTCAATTTTA
This sequence comes from Lasioglossum leucozonium, assembly GCA_028454225.1. Lineage (NCBI taxonomy): Eukaryota > Metazoa > Arthropoda > Insecta > Hymenoptera > Halictidae > Lasioglossum > Lasioglossum leucozonium. Next base: position 26,307,383 of record CM052221.1, read on the forward strand.
GGAACTTACCCAGTATTTTATTAGGGCGATCGGTAAGTAATGACGTTCTTTTTTAGATTAAATTCAAACAATTAAATTTTTTACAAGTTTTTATTTTTAATCACCCTCGTTATCAACAACCTTTTGCCATCCAGTGTACAAACTTTTAATGTGCTGGATCAATAAAAAAATATAAAATACTGACATGCGCAGAAACGACATTACTTTCCGGTCCCCCTAATACAGTAATTCATCGATAATTGTCTAAAATATCTAAACGATAATTGTCTAGTCGCCTACCCATTCCACTGAGGGGCATACCCCGTGAGGGACCATGAAGCTCAGTAGGCCTCGGCCGCCGAGCAATGTAACTCGATACCGGACCGGTATATCGGTGTGAGACCAGGAGACCACTACTAATCCAATCACAAAACTTGTTTATTTTTTATTATTTTTTTATGGAACTTTTACTAATATATTTGTGGCATTTTTCTGATTAAAATGATACCAAACACGATATAATTCGGATCATATACAGATATGTATATGGTCATTTATAATACAAGTCAGTTCTCTTGACCGAGACAATTAGCGAATCTTACACGGGTAAATATCATCGGAATTATATCATATTTGGTATAATTTTCATTAGAAAAATGCCAGGAATATATTGGTGAAAGTTCCATAAAAAAATAATAAAAAATAAAGAAGTTTTGTCATTGGATTAGTAGTGATTCACACCGATACACCCGAGCCGGTACCGAATTTCACTGCTCGGCGGCCGAGGCCTCTCGAGCTTCGGTGTCCTGTTCTACGTTCGGCAAAAGTCAAAGAATAGTATCCCTTCACGATAATTGTCTTCGGCCAGACCCGTGGTATAGACAATTATCGATGAATTACTGTACTTTGTCGCATATTGTGCAAATAACTTCGGAATATTCTGGTTAATATTGCGGTCGATCGTGAATTTTATATGCGCATTAGTATTAGTATTACTTCATAAAAAATTGTTCAAAGACTTATGCAAACAGTTAACGACATTTATTATAGTTTAAATCATTTCATCGTCACTACTCTGGTCGATTAATTTTTCAACTTTTATTCGAATAAATCATGGGATTCGTCGTTTTTATTAAAAGAAGACTCCACGTCGTTGATTTTTAAACTGGAATATCGTCCGATAAGAGGTTCATTAATCTTAATATTCTGGAACGCGGCAACAAGCCGTGAACAATTTTTCTCGTTCCACAATCATTTCTCCCTGTGATTATTTCCGTATTATTCCGCGGCCTGTTTCCTAGTTATCAACCTAGTTTATTTCCCTCGTTTTACTTCTTTCTCGCGCCATTCGCTCTCCCTGTTTTTCTCTCGTGCCACTTTTATCTGTTGCTCCCGATCGAAGTCGCGATGACAGGAACGGTGACAAAAGGGGAACTTGTCCGCCAGTAATGACACCTTTAGAGCGTCATATTTGCACGACACTGTACACCATGAATCATAGATACGCTGTTCCTGCCCTTTTCAACAAGCATTTCTTTGCCGTGTGTCACGGTTCGCACATTCCTAAGTGGGTCATCAGCGATGATGAATCTTCACGCAACTCGGCGAGAGAGCAACGATCCCTTTCAAAAACCTCGCCGGCTTTTTGGCCGAAACCGCGGCGTTGGACTACCGACATTTTCAAGAAACATTCAACAGAGAAAACGCTGCAGAATTTGTTACCGTAAATGTACATTATATTAGATTACACTGTCCAACAAATGAGAACTTTTTTCGTGTGCTCCAATTACTGTTGGGTGATTCTTGTAGAGATTGTCGTCCTAAAACCGAATCCGAAAGCAGAATTGCTCTATCACGCAACGTTTTCGAGAAACATTGATTTTTGTAAAAATGCATGATTTCGATAAAAAACGAAATTTTACGCAAAAACTAAACATGCGAGGAAGTTCAGGTTTGAGTCAAAAGAAAGAGGGGACTCCCCTCTACATGGCCGTATAGTCATTTATATTTTTATGAACTTTCTAATTGTTGTAAATGCTTGTTGAAGTTTGAAAAAGAGCTGACGCGGGGACTTTATACGCTCTATTTTTGTATTTATGAGAAAAATCCTTTAGCTAGCAGGAATTTACTATACAGCATTGAATTCTACAGACATTCCTGGTAAAGAAACCATTCACAATAATTATTTGGTTCGGTTAGTATACGAGCAGGTCAAGAAAATGTTCGTTGACAGCTTGTGTGCGACGCGTTCGCGCCACGCGGCCATTGTAGCCTCTTCTCGACTCGCCAGGGCCGTTGCTATGCGCAGCCGACATTTGTACCACGCACATAATGTCTTTACATACTACCCAGATAGCACATGACGTCTTAAGGACGTCCATTTTAGGTCTGAACGTCTTACGTCCTAAAAAGACACCTTTGAGACGTCTTGAAGACATCTTTCACGAGACGACGTTTTCACGTCTAAAATAAGACGTCTTAAAGACGTCTTTTCCCGCACCTTTTAAAGACGTCTTATTTTAGACGACTTAAAGACATATTTTCCGGGACCTATTAAAGACGTCTTATATGAGACGACTTAAAGACGTATTTTCCGGGACGCTTTAAATACTTCATACTTCCAGAAGTCTTAAAGACGTCTTATTCCAGCCATCTTTGGGACGTTCATAAAGTTTTACGGGTCCAGCAATGTTAATTAAATATACATATGTGATTTGTTGTGCGAAAAGGGACTGGGACCCTTCCAGTCTCTTATTTTCAGATGACAAATCCCATATGTATATTTAATTAACATTTCTGGGCCTGGAAGACTCTATGAACGTCCCAAAGACGGCTGAAATAAGACGTTTTAAAAACGTTTTGAAAAGTCGTCTTTAAGTCGTCAATAAGTCGTCTTTAAGGCGTCTAAAAATTGTCTAAAAGTCATCATACAGTCGTCTTAAAGTCGTCGAAAAGTTGTTGAGAAGTCATCTTAAAGTCGCCTAAAAGTCGTCGAAAAGTCGTCTTAAAATCGCCTAAAAGGCGTCGAAAAGTCGTCTTAAAGTCGCCTAAAATACGTCCCAAAGACGTCGAAAGGTCGTTTAAAAGACGTCTTTAAGATGTACAGTTTTGTAACATAGGCCGTTCAGAAGACGTTCGCAGGCCGTTCAGGGGACGTTCGTGGGACATTCAAGACGTCTTGAATGTCCGACAACAGACGTCTTTAAGACGTCTAGAAGACGTCTTAAAACACGACGTCAAGACGTCAATCTTCCTCCTCTTCAAATTGTCGCGAACACTCTGTATACAATTTGAATAAATGTTGGATAAACATATTAAGAAGTGGCGGAATGATTAGATAGGATAAGATTAGATAAAATTGGAAAAACAATCAACCCGCTAAAATTTAAAAATTTAGAAAATACAAGATATCTTGCTCACATGGAAGTTGATTTGGATAAATTTCTTTGTCCAAACAAGTATTGTGTTAAAAAATGCACAAAATCTAAATAAATAGAGTCATCATTTTTGTAAGCTAAAACATTTCCGTCGCTTTTAGTGCTCAGTAGGTGTAGTGTTAAGAAAGTGGAATTAAATAAAATAATATTTTCACCGGTAGTAGCTTTTCTAGATCTGAATTAGATAAAAATCGTACCAGATGTTATCGAATTTTGTATTTCAACATTTTTAAAAATTCTCCAGGTGTCATAAATGGGTAATGATCCGCAGTCTACTGATAACCGACTGACCGAAACGTTTAATTGTTTAACAGACATTGTCTGGTGTTCTCGGGTGGCCGATGCGGTTAAACGACACTGAAAAGAGCCAGTCGCACCGGGAGAATGTACTTTGAAGGAATACGTAGGACATTCAGAATTCATGGCGTGCAAATGTTCCGGAGCGCGCGCGGACTCTTCCCGCGCCATTCGACAGGGAATTGTCGTTGTTTGGTTCTTTAAATATTTTATACCGAATCTCGTACTTACAAAGTGGATGTGCTGGGACTGCACCGCTAAAGAATTCTATGGTGTATCGCGGAAACACGCGCGCCCAACGGACTAGCACAGTATTAAATCCATAGTTGAACAAGAAGCAAGCTTTGATTCAGCACGAGTCGGGAATTTAAGAGAAATCAAACGGATTATTGTAACGACTGTTTGGACAACATTTACAACAATTGTCAAAACATTCTTTCATCCTCCGTCTGGGTTGATATTATATGGCCGACGTACGCTAAAACGTTTGTTTACCTTGAGCTCATAAAATGCATTGCGAAATCGTGCAATGACATGTCAATGATACATTTTTCAAGTGTTTGAAAGAGCAAATAATAAGTAAAAATCAATATTTACTTCCATTGGGTAGATGAAATTCAAAATTGTGGGAAAATATAAAAAATTCTAAGATGCCAATATTTCATCAGTTACAATTCTTAAGAGGAGGAATAACGTTTGGTTAAACTTCACCTGCGGGAACCAGAAATTTTTAACTTTTTTTATGAAATCCTATAGATTTTTACGAGAAAATGCCAAAAATCCAAGTTTCAACGTTAGGAATTCACTGGTGCGAAAGTTATGCGTGTTTAAAGTCGAATAATTCCATGCATTTTTGAAAGCTATGCGCGTCGCCATGTTGTAGTGAGCATCACGCGTCATCTAATGTCGATAACGTAGTAATTTTCAAGCATAGTCACTAACCAACTTGGACTATACCTTCTTTTTGAGATTCTGTATATCATTCTGTTTTATTTTAATTACTGTTCCATGACAGCTTGACCCAGAATAAAGTGTACTCGAAAATCGAATAACATCTCACAGATAGCTGCTCTACATTATCGACATCAACGTATGCTTTTGCTGCCATCTAGCGGCTCACTGCATACCAACATGGCGACGCCCTTACCTCTCAAAACCTGTGAAAATCTCTGCACGTTAAGCACGCATAACTTTTGAACCAGTGGATTCCTAAGATTGAAACTTGGATTTTCGGCATTTCCTCGTCAAAATCTACAGGCTTTGATAAAAAAAAGTTAAAAATTTCTGGTTTTCTCAGGTGAAGGTCAGCCTAACACTCTACTTGGTTTCTATTTCTTGCAATCGATGCAAACAAATTTCAATTCGCATAAAAATCCGCGGTCCAAGTACCACGTAATATTTGATCTAAAAAGAAAAAATACAGGCACATACACCGAAGAACTTTTATTTCGTTGTTTCGTCTAGACAGAGAGCCCCGTCAATTATGAAATATTTCAATCGGTTGGCGTTTCACTGACAGTTCATTCGTATAGATCGCAAATAGTTTTATCAATTTCAGCTTAACGAAGGTAACTATCCAGAAATGAAGCTGAAGCGTCCTTCCGAAGGATTCCAATAGCCGCGCTCGGGATCAACAGGAGCAGCGAGAATAGGGATGGCAAAAAAAGAAGCAGAGGGAAGCTGCAAACCGGCCGAGAATCCTCGATTGAATCCTACGCCGAATTTCACCCTCTCTCTCTCTCTCTCTCTCTCTCTCTCTCTCTGGTGGCTATTTCTTTTTCTTTTTCTTTTTTTCTCTCTCTTTGTTTCACTCTCTTTCCCGACGCACTCTGCCCGTTCCTCCATTATCGGTTTCGTGTTCACGCTATAAATGCAAACGCGCGGCCGCGCGCTATTCACCGCGGAACAAAACGGGCCGCGATAACGAATGGAAAGTTGCGACGCCGGCCCGCGTAAACTACGCAGCTTGCAGTCGGAGATTAATTCGGGAATTAGCGGTGGCGCGTCGATATTGGTACAGCGGGAGGACAAATAGATTAATGAAATGAATCTTGGCCGGTGGACACACGTTGTTCGGACTCCTGTTTCTTTTCCGGCAAACGGTGTCTAGCTATTTTTCGCCCGTTCTCTCACTTTTTCTTCTTTTTCTCTGGTTTATTTTCGTGTATACGTTAACGCGATCGTCAACCCGCTGCATCGCGCTTCTTTTGTTCGTGACTCCATTCGTCGACGTTACCGTCCGTTATAATTGATAATTGACCGTAAATTGAATGTTTATAATCAGGGGCTGAATGAAACCGTTCGCAATTAGTTCTGATGCAACTGTTAAAACGGGCAAGCACGGTAATATGAACTAATGTTCGGATTGTTGTCGTTTTCAAGGTCTTTCGAAGGTCATCGATAATATTGGGTTTTTTTGTAATCTCGTTCGCGTTCGACACGATCCATTTCGCGTTTCATTTCGTAAACATAAACAGACAAGACAGTGGGTCTCAACTGATTCAAGTCGTTTTAAGTTGTGACCAATTTCAAATGTAACGCAGACCTACTCTGATCACTTTTTGAGATGTTGAATCTTTTTTGCGAATATTTCCGAAACTAAAGCTGAGCGGTGGTAACATGTATAGGAAAAAGTTGTTCAGAATGATGACCTTGACAACATATTTCAAGGTCATCAAAATCGGCGAGGAAGCCCCTAATGTAAATAATTACCGAACAATATTATGCAGTTGTTGCCATACCAAATCCAATTAATATTTTACTGAGCCTTGCAACATGTTGGGTCGAGCTGGACCGAATGTTATGAATAGACAGCAGATGTTTATGCATTTATGGCAAAAATTAGTAGGTATAATTTACAATAGTAAAAATATTGGAAAAATTTCAAGATACTGTTATATTATTTTCGACCTATTAAACATATTAAGAAAATAAATTTCTATTTCACTCCAATTTGTTGTAATTGAACTAAAAAAATTTTATTTTGCATAAAGATCCGCTGTCTAGTTATGAAATATAATCGACACGTGTAACTGTTATGAAATATAAGTTAGGACAAACGAACGAACGAACGGATATACCGCCAAACAGACGCGTTTGTTGTTCGATGTCTATTCATTACAGCTGCCGTTGCGTCGTTGCCAAGATAGACAGTGCAACTGCATGCCCGGATTGGTGAACTGTAGAGACCACGGTGTTTCGGTACACCAATCACTATTCAGCTTCTGGGCTAATGGATTAACCTTCAACCAGAAAAGCGAAACGGTTGTTACCGGGTCTAATGGGATGGCCTCGATTTGATTCTGATAGAAAGTACAGGCACCTAAGTCAATAGGCACGAAGTTCGGTACTAAACTGCTGGGATAAATGAAAATCAAACAACCGGTAATTGAATTGCCGTTATCATTATTTACCATTGCAGGCTACCGACATAAATATACGTATATTTCACTCCGGAACCGCTAATTTGTTGATAATCGGAGTTTACTTCGTAGAATCAATATTATTAATATATCTCCAACAATATTCGCGATAAACAGCGCCGTCAACTAATTGATAGCCTGCAGATTATACAGGGTGAATTCGATAAAACAGGACACCTAAATATCTCCGTTACTTTTCGTTGTACAAAAAAACTTCGTAAGACAAAGTTACACTGTTTGAAGGGCCACACATAACGGTATGAGGGAAAAAAAATTTCAAGGTCATTTTTATGAGATTTCAAGGTTATCAATGTTTTTTTAAATGGAATGATATATTTTCGTTAACGTAATGTTGTAGCTGATAAAATAACGAATTCATGCATGTAACACAATATGACCTTCAAATGGCCTTCAACCCAGAAAAATGGTATAAATAAAATTCAACGTGTAAGATTCATTTGATGTATCGCTAGATGTAATCACTAGACAACGGATGTTTATGCATTTATGGCAAAAATTAGTAGGTATAATTTTGAAACAGTAAAAATATTGGAAAAATTTCAAGATGGTGTTATATTATTTTCGACCTATTAAATATATTAAGAAAGGAAATAAATTTCTACTTCACTCCAATTTGTTGTAATTGACATAAAAAAATTTTATTTTGCAGAAAGATTCGCTGTCTAGTAATCACCTAAATATCTCCTTTCTTTGTGATGACATAACAAATGTTGTTAATGCAATATGCATGCAAGCAGAAGACGACTTCTTTGCAAATGTTATTTTTTCTCAAGGTTATTTTTTCCGAAATGTTCACTTTAATTTTCAAAAATCAAGGTCATTAGAAGGTCACGTTATTATACATATCTGAATGTAATTTCCGATCAGTACACGATGCAATAAAAAAAAATGTAGTTATGTGTTAAAAAACACCGATGACCTTGATAATTCCGAAAAAAGTGACCTTGGGAAAAAAATATTCTTGCCAGATATTTGGCCCATTGACATTATGCACATTACGTAATAAAATATTTCTTGCATCACAATAACCTGAAGAGATATTTAGAGTGTAGGCGTACAACTTTAAAAATCAAGTATTTGAAAATGAAAATATTGTATTTTCGAAATTGTATTACGTAAAATACAATTTTCATTAATCAAAACAAAGTCTAAAATATTAAATAGTATTTGAAATATTTATTTCGCCAAATAATTCCCACCTCTGCTCTAAAGTGACACTGTTCTCTACAAATATGAGCTAACTCAAAAAGAAAACTGACAGAACTGCCTTCCATTAACTGGAATTGACCATTGACAACTGACCATTATTCCTTATGCTAAGCGTATGGGAGAGACGTCATCGATTATTATACATGCGTCGTTACATTTTATGAATATGCATATATACATGCATAAAATCCGAAGCTAATAAATTATTAAACAATTAGAAGAATGGAGCTGGCTATCAGAGCGTACGACGAGGAAAAAATTTTTTGATCAGCAGAGTATTTTACCCAGTCAATTGCTGGGTAATGTTTGTTGCAATTATGCAAATAACTACGGAATATTCTGGTTAATATTGCGCGGCAGTAGATCATGAATTTTAATACGTAGGTTTTTCAGGCTTTGCGAAAATATCGCGTACTCGCGCGTGGTCTTTGTTTTATTACTGACAAAAAAAAAAGAAAAAAAGAAAGAGAGAGAGAGATACCAGCCGAATGTGGTTCTCGTATTTATCCGATGGCGTGCATTCCTGTTTCCTGCGGGGAAACATTCCTGCGTGCACCGAATACGAGCGCAGCAGCTACAGTATCCTTCCAAGGATCCCTCTTTACATAAGAATATTTCCTTCTTCTCTCTGTTCTTTCCGTTATTTGCGTCCTACCAAGTAGCTACGCTGCCTGCCAGTAATTATAATTTCGAGAGTATCAGCGAGGCGAGCGCAAATTCTTTATTCCCATTTTACCATCCGCGTTAATTCTCGCCGCGTCTCGATCTACTGAACTACTTTCTACTAAAATCGCGTCAAGGGACCAGCTAAGCTGAGGACCGTTATGCATTTATGATACGTGCATCGAATGCAAGGAAAGACAGTTGTACGCATGAAATGCATTCTAGGGTTAAACTTCACCTGCGGGAACCAGACATTTTTAAATTTTTTTCGCGTAATCCTGTAGATTTTGACGAGACAATGCCGAAAATCCAAGTTTTGATCTTCGGAGACCGCTGGTTCAAAAGTTACGCGTGTTTAAAGTTGAGCAATCATAACTCCCAGGTAGCACTAAGACGTCTAGAAGACGTCTTAAAGACGTCCGTTGTCGGACATTCAAGACGTCTTAAAGACGTCAAAACTGTACATCTTAAAGACGTCTTTTAAACGACCTTTCGACGTCTTTGGGGCGTCTTTTAGGCGACTTTAAGACGACTTTGGGACGTCTTATAGGCGACTTTAAGACGACTTTTCAACGACTTTTCGACGTCTTTAAGACGACTTTAAGACGACTTTGGGACGATTTTTAGGCAACTTTAAGACGACTTTTAGACAATTTTTAGACGTCTTAAAGACGACTTAATGACGACTTAAAGACGACTTTTCCAGATGTTTGTAAAACGTCTTATTTCAGCCGTCTTTGGGACATTCATAGAGTCTTCCAGGCCCAGAAATGTTAATTAAATATACATATAGGATTTGTCATCTGAAAATAAGAGACTGGAAGGGTCCCAGTCCTTTTCGCACGACAAATCACATATGTATATTTAATTAACATTGCTGGACCCGTAAAACTTTATGAACGTCCCAAAGATGGCTGAAATAAGACGTCTTTAAGACGTCTGGAAGTATCCTGTCTTTAAAACGTCCCGGAAAATATGTCTTTAAGTCGTCTAAAATAAGACGTGTTTGAAACGTCTTGAAAAAGACGTCTTTAACACGACTTATTTCAGACGTCAAAACGGCGTCCCGAAAAAGTCATCTTTAAGACGTCTTTAAGTCGTCTCATATAAGACGTCTTTAAAATGGCCCGGAAAAGACGTCTTATTTTAGACGTTAAAACGACGTCCCGTGAAAGATGTCTTCAAGACGTCTCAAAGACGTCTTTTTAGGACGTAAGACGTTCAGACCTAAAATGGACGTAAAATGGACGTCTTTTAGACGTCATGTGCTATCTGGGCTGTTTGGTGGCTGATAAGGACGCGCCGCCATATTGGTGTCTACTGAGAGGACCCGCTAGGTGGCAACACAAGAATTTAGTAACGAGTATGTGTGGTATATGTAGAACTGTGCTTAAAGATTAGTATTATTCTTTAAGCTTCCACTTTCTTAGCCGTGCCGTTGGTTTTGTTACAAAACTATGAATTTTCATGGACCAATCGAAAACGAAAGGAACATTTGGGACAACCTAATAGGAGTCAAACGATTTGTCGTTCGACGTTTCTTCGTTAGCTAAGAATAGAAAGATAGGCTAGCTCACGAGGTTCGCGGCAACGTCGATCATCCTGTATGCATACACGTAAACTGTAAACGGTATCGACAGTTCGGCGGGCTATTTAAATCTCATGACAGGCGGTCGCGTAAGATCCCTTCACCGGGAAGACGATGCGCTGTCGATACGCGCCGCTTTGGAAAAATTGAATACGTGCCTTGCGTCCGAACATGGGTTTTGGTGAGGGAAACACACACACGCACAGAAAGAGAGAGAGAGCGGAAGAGGAAAGGGTGCCGCTGCATTTCCTCCCCTCTCCTCTTTGATCGCGGTATCGGTAATCGGATCGAATCGGTGCAACGATACTCTTGACCGTATCCAGTTTCGATTTTCCGTGAAAGCTGCCGACAGAAGCTTTTCCGCGGCTTTCTGATCAACGGAGGCCAGGGAGTGGAGGAGCAGGAGGGGAGGGGGAACGGTAGGATGGCACATGCCTCCTCCCGATAGGTTTCCGCCGGCAAGAATTATTTAACGATCGGCATTTCCCGTTGAATGGCTGAGAGACAGTATTGGCAGAAAGAAAACGCGATATCCGTATCGAATTTTAATCCCGCGCATATTCGCTTTGACGGTCTTTCGACGAACGAAACGAGGTTACGGATCCTCACCGGTTTTCCTGTTTCCTCTCCAACCCCTCCTCCCCCCTCTCGCCCCTCCCAGGAGCGCTCGCTATCCTCCTCCAAGCCCTCTTTGATTTTATTCCCGAGCATTTTCTTTCCTCCGAAGTTCCCTACATTTTCCTTCCCTCGGACGCGGACAGCACCGCCGCCATTGCTGTTCATCAAATTCTCCGTCTTCCGTTAATTCCCTTTTCCCTTTGACTTATCCCCGTTGCTTTTTCACCACCAACCCCATCGAATTTTGTTCCTCTCGCGGTCGCCTCTGCTGCGGCCGTCACGTCGGCCCCGCCGTTTGTCGCTTTCATGTTTGTCTTGGCCTTTGCATCGCGACCGGTCTCCGCGCGTAACGTTCCACTCACTTTGATCCGCGTCCCTCTCCTACGGTAATAATAATTATACGTTTCATCGAGTCAGTCGTCTTTTCACAATCAACCTTTGTCCCTTTATTCGTGCAAGAGAGAGAGATTTGAGAGAGTTGTTGCTTCCTTAATGCTGTAACGACAGCTGACGCGTCGCGTCACTCGAATTTCTGCGGTTAATGCTCGCTCGCTGCTGGCACAATCGCAATGCACGCATGGGCTGCGAATTACCACTTCGATTCACATGCTTGCTAATATTTCGGATGATTATGCAATTTTCGAATTTTTTTAGACTAATTTTAAGTAAGTGGAGTCTAATGAAATTCAGTTGCCTTTGTTAGTTTTGAAATAAATAAAAATCATACCGAATTCTGTGGAATTTTATTGTTTGGCATTTTTTGAAAATCTTTAGAAGTCATAAATGCAAATTGAATTTGTTTAGATAAATTTTAAGGAGTCGTGTGAAATCTTATTTTCTATGGCAGTAGTCGTTAGTTTTGAAATAAATAAAAATTGTACCGAATTTTGTGGAATTTTATATTCTGGCATTTTTTGAAAATCTTCAAAGGCCATAAATGCAAATTTAATTTTTTTAGGTAAATTGTAAGAAGGAGTCGTGTGACATCTTATTTTCTGTGGCAGTTGTCGTTGTTAGTTTTGAAATAAATAAAAATTGTACCGAATTCTGTGGAATTTTATATTCTGGCATTTTTTGACAATCTTCAAAGGCCATAAATGCAAATTGAATTTTTTTAGGTAAATTTTAACAAGGTGAAGTCGTGAAAATCTTAATTTCTGTGGCAGTAGTCGTTGTTAGTTTTGAAATGAATAAAAATCGTACCAAATTCTGTGGAATTTTACATTCTGGCATTTTTTGACAATCTTCAAAAGCCATAAATGCAAATTGAATTTATTTAGGTAAATTTTAAGAAAGTGGAGTCGTGTAAAATCTTATTTTCTATGGCAGTAGTCGTTAGTTTTGAAATAAATAAAAGTTGTACCGAATTTTGTAGAATTTTATTATTTTTTTGTTATACATTTTTAGAAAATCTTCAAAAGCTATTAAATGCAAATTTGAAGAAAGCGGGATCGATTAAAATCTTATTTTCATTGCTAGTAGTCTTTATAGTACGAAAATAAATAAAAATCGTGCTGAATTCCGTGGAATTTTATATTCGAACATTTTTCGAAAATTTCTAGTTATTAAGTGCAGTAATTAAACTGCTTATTTACGCTTATTCGTTGCTTTATTTATTTTCACTTTCCAGCTTCGCACAGTTTCACAGCAACTGAACCGTTTCGTACAGCGAGAGTATAATTTAAAAAATTTTTCGTAAATATTGCTGTGCCTCGAGTAAAAATTGCTCTGGGAAGTGGCCGGCCGTTATACAGCATTAATTCGTTCCCGGTATATTTTATCGGTGGCAATGTATTTTTTCACGTAGATTAGTTCTCCGCGTTTCTTTTAATCCTTTTTGCCGAAAGGAAACTCTCGAAAAAAGGAACTCGTTTCGCTTGGGTACCTCGCTCCTCCGCGATGTTTTCGTTCCATTCGAGTTTTCTACCCCTTTTTGCCGGACCCGTCGCGCGTCGTACACCGCGGCGTTAAAACATTTGCACATTTTTGTCCGGCCGAGCAAGCACTAGAACGGCCGTCGACAATGAAATCGATAAGTGCCGGGTTCACTCAGCCGCTATTGCGTGATATCGCGAAATATCGCGGCAGCACGCGCTCCAGACAGATATTTCACGCGGAAGCGGCGCGGCGCGGCGCGCGGGAGAGAGGATACTTATGTACATGTGCCGCGTTACGTTTCAGTCACCTGGACGGATACGATCAGACGATCAAATATTCTAGTCTCGACTTCGATGTTACAGTTACCAACAATTCGGTTATTGAACAGACAACGATAGACATTCGACGATATCCAAGTAATTTGTTTAAGAGAGCCCGAGTGGATTTCACCTGGACGGAGCTGATAACCACGCTATCCAGATAGCACAAAGACGTCTTTAAGACGTCTTGAATGTCGCACGAACGTCCCCCGAACGGCCTCCGAACGTCTTCTGAACGGCCTATGTTACATAACTGTACATCTTAAAGACGTCTTTTAAACGATCTTTCGATGTCTTTGGGACGTCTTTTAGGCGACTTTAAGACGACTTTTCGACGACTTTTCGACGACTTTTCAGCGACTTTAAGACGATTATAAGATGAATTTACGACGACTTTTCGACGACTTTTCAACGACTTTTCAGTGACTTTTCGGCGACTTTAAGACGAATTTTAGACAATTTTTAGACGTCTTAAAGACGACTTAATGACGACTTAATGACGACTTTTCCAGATGTTTGTAAAACGTCTTATTTCAGCCGTCTTTGGGACGTTCATAGAGTCTTCCAGGCCCAGAAATGTTAATTAAATATACACATGGGATTTGTCATCTGAAAATAAGAAGGGTCCCAGTCCCTTTTCGCACGACAAATCACATATGTATATTTAATTAACATTGCTGGACCCGTAAAACTTTATGAACGTCCCAAAGATGGCTGAAATCAGATATCTTTAAGTCGTCTAAAATAAGACGTCTTTAAAAGGTCCCGGAAAAGACGTCTTTAAGACGTTTTATTTTAGACGTTAAAACGGCGTTCCGTGAAAGATGTCTTCAAGACGTCTCAAAGACGTCTTTTTAGGATGTAAGACGTTCAGACCTAAAATGGACGTAAAATGGACGTCTGTAAGACGTCATGAGCTATGTGGGTATAGTCGTGCGAACGGTCAATAGACGAAGCTGATTGGTAGGATTTTCGGTAATTATTTACATTAGGGGCTTCCTCACCGATTTCGATGACCTTGAAATATGTTGTCAAGGTCATCATCCTGAACAACTTTTTCCTATACATGTTACCGCTGCTCAGCTTTAGCTTCGGAAATATTCGCAAAAAAGTTTCAACATCTCAAAAAGTGATCGGAGTAGGTCTGCGTTACATTTGAAATTGGTCACAACTTAAAACGACTTCAATCAGTTGAGACCCACTGTCCTGTCTGTTTATGTTTACGAACTGAAACGTGAAATGGATCGTGTCGAACGCGAACTCATTTCATTGTCAGCTGTGTTAGCATACAGGGTATTAAGCATGAAACTATACGAATTCTTGGGTATCTGCAGCAATCAAGAAAAGTTGATAGATTTTTTAGTTAACAGAAAAGTGATTCATGCACGATGAATTGTATCAAGTGCAACGAAAATATGCTACTTGATCGCGAAAACTGAATTTTTAGATGCCATAATACTAGTTATATTAGAAATCGAAACAAAAGACGTATAAAAGCACAATGTAATTTCAAAATTAGTGTTTATAAGGACACTTGGTTTGATAATATACATCTTCCCATACAAACTGCTTGCCGTTTCATTGCATATCATACAATTCTGAGAGCACCTTGACAAGAATTTATTATAAACGAACTATGTATTTCCTCGAAAACATGTGTCGATTGCGCTGCCGGCCCTCCCCCAAACCCTATCCCTGCTAAGAAATCTAATCCAGACCTACTCCGATCACTTTTCGAGATGTTGAAACTTTTTTGCGAATATCTTGGAAACTAAAGCTGAGCGGCGGTAACATGTATAGGAAAAAGTTGTTCAGAATAATGACCTTGACAACATATTTCAAGGTCATCAGAATCGGTGAGGAAGCCCCTAATGTAAATATTTACTAGATTTTCGACCGACAGGCAGTGTAGGTCTAATTTTCTTGTCGATTTTTACGTTATCCTGGAGTTACAGTTTTTATCGATAATTGTCCAAAGCACGGGTCCAGCTAGGGACAATTATCCGCCAGGGAAACTATTCTTTGACTTCTGCCAAACATAGAAAAGGACAACGAAGCCCGAGGGCCTCGATCGCCGAAAAGTGTAAACATAACTAATCCAATAATAAAACTTCTTCATTTCTCATTATTTTTTATGGAACTTTGACCAACCAAATTTGTCACTGGATTAGTAATGGTCTCCTGGTCTCACACCGATATACCCGACCCGTATTATGTTACACTTCTCGGCAACCGCAACCTCTCGAGCTTCAGGGCCCCTCACTGGTTATACCGCGCTGTAGTGGGAATAGTTTTAGGACAATTGTAGGCCAGACACTTGGGACATTTATCGATAAATTCTGTATTTGTAATATTCGGCAGCATACTGTTTGTCACGCGACATCCCAAGCAAGCGTGACGTCACGAGTCAGCCGCCTGTTAACAGAGTTTCTAATAAATAAATTTAGTGTTTGCACGTGACGATGTACAGACTTCTTTATTTACCGACCATTCGAGCAGTTTCTGCTGGGAAAGACAGTGGGGATAAACTTCCGAAAAGTCCATATCTCCGATTTTTTTTATGCTCTCGATTCTTACGTATTTTGACGTGCTGATTACGAATATGATAGCGAAAATTTGCGCAAATGTTATTATCATAGCGGAAACCATAAAAAATTATAGTTTTCTCCATTTATTTCCGTAAATAATGGTAATTTTGAAAAATACTTCAAATTAAAGTTGCAGCTCTCATCGAAATATATATTTATGTCGTATTGATTTTTGTCTTAAAAACAATAGTTTTTGAGAAAAACGATGAATTATCATTATTAAATAACGTATTCTCTGGTATTGAAATATTTAAATAACACATTGTCTATACCTTACTACTAATTACGTAAATAATACTATTTTTTAACTCAAAGACGAAGCATTGCAATGACTCGAGATAAAAATGTTAAGATCACAGTTGTGATCGTGAAAAAATCACGACCGTGATCGTGTTATTGCGATCGCTGTGATAAATCACTGTGAGCGATTTTGAACGCCATCTCAGCCGTGGGTATGCGAGAACGTATTATTAATGCATGGCGCCGCAACAACTGCAGAAATGCTAGAAAAATTTCTCCGTTTACTCGTAATCCGATTACGCAAATGGATTGCTTG
The DNA here is from genome assembly GCA_028454225.1 of Lasioglossum leucozonium. NCBI lineage: Eukaryota > Metazoa > Arthropoda > Insecta > Hymenoptera > Halictidae > Lasioglossum > Lasioglossum leucozonium. The sequence continues at coordinate 26,323,959 of CM052221.1, forward strand.
TAGTGGAAAACACTCTGAGCATCGCTGGAATTAAAATCTGTCTTACAAATATTCTCGGAATTATTTATTTTAAGCCATATTTGGTGTAATACCTTATTTTATGGGGAATTTGGTATTTTACCCGATTTCGAGAAAAAATATTTAGCACTCCGTTTAAAAAACTGAAGGTGACCCCTACATCTCGATAAAGAAATGAGATTACAGCCTCCCTGGAAGTCATGCCACATTCGTTTGAAAAATTTATTCGTTCAACAAATAACCGAAAAGTTATTTTAAGTTTCAATTTGTAGTACATATTTTCGACGAGGAAAGCGTACTCAGTTTTTCACCTGCTGTGCGTGCCTAGACACGAGAGTGCGTCTAGCAATTGAATGAAAAGTATACGGGACGGAATTTAACGGAAAGCTTATTAAAATATATCAGCTGAAATGAAATAAACTAGAGGACACATGAGTCGAGGAGCGGCGGGACGCGACGGAACCTGAAGAATGCGGCGGAATAAAATCGTCGGTGTCGTATGATCCTGAAACGTGTGTATTAAACTCCGTGGTTTTTCCATGCGTTCATTAAGCTCGCGAATTAAATATCGGCCGATGTACTGTGGAAAATCCAGCGCGCAACGGGGTATGCATGTTTCATGAACGGACTGAAATAAATTCGATTTCGTAATGGAGGGCTTTACCGGGGAATGTTTAATGCCTTTTATCGCGAACCCCGTTCAACTGAAAATTACATTGTTCCTCCTTTTTTTCTAGCGTTTCGGCCAGCAGCAAGAGCCTCGCCAGCGAAACTTTACGAACTGTTTTAACGTTCCCAAGACTTGTCGGAACACAGGCGCTCTTAACAATTTAGCGGCGAAATTAAAAAAATTTTTAATTTTTTAAATACTTGAGATTTATACGATAACCTTCAGTGTTCTACACAACTGGTTACATGGAACTTTATATCACTCCAAGATAAATAAACTTTTATTCAATAAAATGACCATCTTAATGAACAATAAACACTAAAGTTTTCAGATTGTAAATACTATTTACGATTAATTAAAAGGTAATATCGAAAGTAACATTATTCCACAGATTGTGTCTATTCTTTTCTTTTTGGTACCAATAATATTTCACTTTTTTTTGTACAGTCCTGTAGATTTTGACGCGAAACTCTAAAGATCCAAGTTTCAAAGTGCGGAGTTCACTCGTTCAAAAGTTATACGCGTGTAACGTTGATCGATTTTAACCGTTTTTGACTGGTAAGGGCACCGCCATATTGTTGTTTACTAAGCTGATCCGCTAGGTGGAAGCACAAGTATTTAGTAACGGGTATTTTTGGTATAGAACTGTACTTAAAAATTGGTATTGAGTTAGATTTTGGGTTAGGTCTGGATTAGAATTTGGTTATTCAATAAAATGACCATCTTAATGAAAAATAAACACTAAAGTTTTCAGGTTGTAAATACTATTTACGATTAATTAAAAGGTAATATCGAAAGTAACATTATTCCACAGATTGTGTCTATTCTTTTCTTTCTGGTACCAACAATATTTCACTTTTTTTTTGTACAGTCTCGTTGATTTTGACGCAAAACTTTAAAGATGCAAGTTTCAAAGTGCGGAGTTCACTCGTCCAAAAGTTATACGCGTGTAACGTTGATCGCTTTTAACCGTTTTTGACTGGTAAGGGCACCGCCATATTGTTGTTAACTAAGCAGATCCGCTAGGTGGAAGCACAAGTATTTAGTAACGGGTATTTTTGGTATAGAACTGTACTTAAAAATTGGTATTGAGTTAGATTTTGGGTTGGGTCTGGATCCGAATTTGGTTTTTTATGTGTTATTGGGAGGAAAAATAAAAAGTATTATTTTATGGAAGTTTTATCGAAATCCAAGTTAGCTCTTTTGAGTTGTTAGTTGTTTTAATAAACTCATAGAGCGCAGTATCATCTATTTTTGATATATGTTTTAATAGCGTGCTTGTGGTGTCATCTAGTGGATTAGCTCAGTAATCACCAATATGGTGGCGCCCTTACCATTAAAAAACGCTTGAAATCGCTCATCTTTACTATAACATTTGAACGAGCGAATTTTCTAGTCAGAATCTACAAATAAAGTGCAAAAAAAGTACAAAATTTTCCATCCCTGAAACTGAAGTCTAACCTGTAATAATTTTTGAGAAGAAGAAATTGCTGTTTACATTGCTGCTTAAGGCATAATATCTATTTTCTCGACGGCATTGCCCGTAAATCCAATTATACAATTGAGTCAAATGATTTGTCGTTCAATGTTCGTCCATTAGTTAATTAGAAATATATGGTTGCAGACTTAGAGAAAATACAATAAAAATACACTGATAAATATTCCGTTTTATCGATCGCACTAATTTTAAATAAATAATCCGTATTGTCGGTGCTACAGGTTCGATCCAATGTTAACGTTTAAGCAATTTTGCAATTAAATGTTTCCCAACGTTTATACTAAAGCATACAACACTTTACAGACGCAAAATTTCTCTCTTGATAATGATCCACATTAGGATCGAAACGTTGGGAAACGTTTAATTGTAAAATTGCTTAAAGGTTAACATTCGATCGAACCTGTAGTGCCGACAATACGGATTATTTATTTAAAAATACATGGCGGCATACTCCTATATTTGTTTAAAGACAATAACGCCTAATTTTCAGGTAATCTAAATAATACAAATTTAAAAAACAGCATACACTGTTCAAAAAAAATAATCTTCTAATGGCGTCTATTAGCTCCTCCTGTTCGAAGAGGAACGTACAATTTCGGGAAGCAGGTGCAAACAGTTTCTTCGGTTACGGCAATTGGGAAACGATGGAAAAAGCCAAAGAAGAAGATGGTGCAGGGAACAAATTCGAGCTTTGCTTGACGAGGGTCAGTCGGTTTTTAATTAACAGAGCGTGCACGGAAGGATGTTTTGCTTACGGGGTGAGGGGATGTACGTGCATACGTTCGGCCAGGAGCTAGAGCGAGCGGAATTAATAATTGGCTTTTGATGAATTGCACACATTACACGTCCTGTTACGCGGGTAAGAGTTCAGGCCTCGCGGCGCCGGCAGCCGCGGATTAATCTTCGGGGTAACGAGGATTTAACGGCGGCCAAACTTCCGGAAGTTGAGCGGATCTTCCTCGAGGAAGGCGCAGGTTGCGGCAGTCACGCGCATTCGTGGCTCACCGGTCCGAGGATCTTTCGCTTTTACGATTGTTTAATTAATCGAAAATTGATGATCGAGTTTCACGGAGTTCTGAGCTCGGTTCCTCCCTTCGTCGTAATTCTGTGTACCTGTCTCGAGGAATTTATTTGGTTTCGAAGCCCTTTACTTTAGAACTTACAGTTAGGTTGATTAACTTGCACAGTCTGCTCTCTCTCTCTCTCTGTCTGTCTGTTTCGAACAGAAGCTTTAGGATACCGACCACATATAAACTACATATTATCGAGTCGATCGTACTCTGTACCGCCTCAATAAGTGCTTCGGCAATCTAATTTTCGAAACATTCCGTACACCAGAAATCAAAGCGAGCAGCTATCTTTTGTCTCTAATAAATTCGGTGTGAACCAGCAGCGAATCCAAACGTTATTCGAACACTACCCATTCCCGAGAAATTGTTGATATTTGAACTCCGATAATTTCGTCGAGACAAATACGATTTGGTGAAATTTCCCGACCCCAGGAAACTTTCTAACTCTCTACTATTTTCAACCCACAATTCAATAATATACAGGGTGTCCCAGCTAATTTGACCACCTTGAACATATCGCTTAGTGTTAGTAAAGGGGCAATATTCGGAATAAATTTTTTTCAAGGTCATTTTTTTCTAGATATCAAGGTTATCAACTTTTTTTTTATGGAACTATATATTTTTTGTATCGCGATGTAATAGTAGGGGTGAAAGCCTTCGATAATATTAAATTCTCCTATGAAATAATTTTTCGTAAACAGTGACGCCAGATGAGGGGAGGGAGCACGAATCGAGGGGAAGAAGTTACCCCCTCTCTACCGGACACACATTTAAGAGAATCTGTGAGCGGCTGCCATCTTGTGACGTCACGCTTGCTTCGGACAAATAGCTCCCCGATAATGTTAAAATTGGCATTTTCGGACAGAAAAATGTTTCTTACCAAAGTTAATCAGTATTTAACCGACAAGAAATTGCAATATTTTAAAGTTAAAATACATCGATGTTCAACAAAAAATCAAGGTCGCTGTCACATCTTTTAATGGAACTGGGTATTTTTAACTTCATAATATTGTAGGCGATGTCGAAACGAATTCAACGAATACAATGACTTTCAAATAACCTTGAAAGATAATATCGCCATGAATGAATTGCCAGAATATTTGAAAAATTTCGACGGCACGTTATAGCAACGCCTCGCATTTAGAGGTAAACAAATGAACCTAAACATTGTGAATGCTCATTTCCTCAACTGTTGTCCGTTTGTGTCGCAAGATCTGTTACTTCATTACACGAAATTGTGAGATATCTTATAACAATGAACCGGTACGCTAATAGTGAAAAAATAAATATGTTAAAAATATTTCACGGGTGCAGAAGAAATGCTCGACAGGCTGCAATGTTATATGCAAAATTTAATATAATTATTAATTAATTACATGTACACGTTTAACATTTTTGTTTTCAATGTGGCTCCGTATAAATTTGGTTGTTTGTGAGTTAAGTTCTGAAGCAATGTTTACGTTCATTTGTGTACCTCTAAATGCGAGGTGTACCGTCGAAATATTTCAAATATTCTGGCAATTGGTTCATGGCGATGTTATCTTTCAAGGTCATCTGATAGTCATTGTATAGCAGGTCGTTGAACTCGTTTCGGCGTCGCCTACAATATTATGGAATTAAAAATACCCACTTCCATTAAAAGATACGACAGCGACCTCGATTTTTTTTATGAAAATCGATTTATTTTAACTTTAAAATATTGCAATTTCTTGACGGTTAAATACTGATTAACTTTAGTACGAAACACTTTTCTGTCCGACCACCCGAAGGGGCCGGAAAATCGTTGGGACTAATTTGCGCCGCACCATGTATGCTTTGGTCAGCGACGTTTGCATATTATTTCTCGGAGTATTGCAAAACACTATGCAAATGAACGAGAAATAACAGGTATTGCTTTACAAGCTAATGAGATGTGGATTTTTCAACGTCATTGACGTAAATATGAAACAAATACATTGGAATTTACTGGAATTGCTCGTCAATATTTTAAGAAAGAAACTGTACGTTCAGTAAACAATGCTATGAGCACGGAATAAACAGTATTGTTTCGTATTATTACACAAACAAATTATTTACGAATGAAATGGTGCAGAAATGTTATTCGATAGTTCGGCCGCTGATATTCTGCCTCACTTTAGCATAATGTCCCGTCAATATCACACGAGCAAATTCATCACGCTGATTTATTGGATCACAGTCAGAGTCGCCGGACGAGGGGAGGGAAAAAGTTACCCTCTCTATTTTCCAGTATCGGATTAGTCACGTGACACGTGCAACCTTAGACCATATATACCTATAGACACGGTGTAGATAATTTTCCCTGTCCGAAAGATGAAATCAGCTGAAAGACACTGTGACGTCACATTTTCAAAAGATGTACAAGCTATGCTTATCGACAGTGCCTACGCTTGGCTTACATGGGGCGAGGGGGATCAGCCATGTACACAGTACAGGGTGTAAGAAAAGTAATGGTCATCCGTCCTAGGGGTGAATCTACACCTCTGGATCGGTGGACATTTGTAAAAGAAACTTGCCGCAAAATTGTTTATAACAATGAAAATTGTTATTGAAGTTTTTTCACGTCAATACCTTCTACTCATCGAGAAGAGAAAAAGTCTGAAAGGAGCCATATGCCGCAAACAAATAGTTATTGAGATATAAGCTGTTAAGGTTTTTGCAAAATTTGATTGTGTGGCGTTATACGTATAGACAAAAGCCTACTACTACAGTTCACCCGACACCGTGTCGATGAGACAGAACCTGATCGTGTGCGAGACAAACGAAATTTAAAGAGACATTCGTGGCTAGGCCCTACCAAGTCATCGTCTGTTTCCCTGCCCATTCAGACAAGAAATTTAAAATTGCAAAATATGAAAGAAAACCTTGTATCTATTGTTATACATAAAAATACTAATCCTACATTATAAAATACTAACGTAAAGTAGACTTACAATTTTTCAGGGTGACCATTGTTTTGTCGCGACTGCGTGATTCGCGAATAAAGGTCCATTTATACTATCAGCACAGACACGTTCCGTATCCGTATCGGCACCGTTCCGTTTCAGACAGTAGTATTTATACTATCCGCAAAGACACGTTCCGTATCCGTATCGGCACCGTTCCGACTCGGACAGTAGTATTTCTACTATCCGCAAAGACACGTTCCGTTCAAATTTTAATATCTTGTAGTCTTTAGTGACCTATGAACGAATCTCGAAGGATTTTGACGGCTTCACCGTCAATACTGGTTTTAATTCAACCCTCACATCAGCCACCTTTTTTCCGAGTATTATCTTAGGTTGCACTGTACCTTGCGTAAACAGAAATTTTTGCCTTCTTCTCATGTAATCCTATAGATTTTGGCGAGAAAATGCAAAAGTCCAAGTTTTAATCTTAGGATCTACAAACATTTGACTCATGATTTTCAGCCTAGTCTGAACAGAGTCAGAACGCATGCATACTACTATTCGCATCGGCACCAACCGCTAAAGTATTCTTTGCGAGAATGTTGGACGGTCAGACCGGTGCCGATACGTGCCGGTGCCGTTCCGATACGGATAGTATAAACACTTGTACCTAAATGCATTGAAGAATATTTGTCTGATCGGATACGGAACGTGGCTATGCTGATTGTATAAATGGACCTTAATCCGGATCTGTGCCCGCCAAGTTAATCTTGGGCAAGTATTTCAAAACGATAAATTGTTATATAAGACGCATGACAATGAAAACACGTTAAATGAAGCGTTTCGTCCCGGACCTGCTAGTGGACTCATCGGTAAGGCTGATCTAGCAGGTCCTGCCTTATACGCGCGCAGATGATGAAATGTGTGATTACGTATGCGAGGGATCTCGACTGATGCGATCCCGTTAGACGGATGGTTTGACCGCTCGACAACGAATTATCGCGATACAATTACAAATATTACGAATAATTGACAAGACAACGGCTCGTGCGTTGTCTTGTCTACCCGCGGACTGGTGAGTATCGCAGCGCGGCGTTAGAGCGTAAACGCAACTGACGAACGCGGTCTCAACGCGATGTTCGTCAGTCTTCTCGAGCAGGAAATAAAATGCACTGATTGGTTCCTGCAGAAAGTTGCATTTCCCAATCAGCATACTTTTGACAATTAGAACCTCCTTCCCGTTGCTCTGAATGAGGCCCTGGGAAGGAGGAGTGGGGCGATACCTAAACACGGGCGACGACGGGTCCCGGTAATACGACACCGTATTTAACGGTCGCGGATGGTCTCCCGAAAGGACTAAATTTATGACAACTTGTATTTTCAACAGTGTAGAAAACTAAACATTAGGCCAGATGCCTCGACTGGTCGTCGAATGACCCTAGTTTGTTTAATTCTCTATGACGGTTTTTAGGCACTAACGGACCATAAATATTAACCGAAAAACATCCACGTGTATGGTTCTTACGCGACGGAACACCTATACACATACTATACCTATGCTGGGCCTATTAGTATATATGTTCTAAGCTAACACATAGATGAGACTTGTCACGTGACCGGCGGAAGCATGGGGGAATAGCGTCGTGAAAGGGGAAGGTATAGTGGGGACACGAGTCTGATATTGCAGAAATTTTTCAAAAAATGCAGTAATCAGAAAATTTTAAGATTTGTCTGTTATGGTTATTCAACAACTAATTTGTAAAGTTAAAATTCTTGGTCATTGTTAAATACAGATTTTAACCAGCATAATTGTCGTAACCAAAATTCCAAAATGTTGTGGCATAAAAGTTGAAATTATTCTGGAAATTTTAAATGATTCGGATTACAAATAAACCATTATGAATGACTAAAATTTTGTCTGATATTTAGCAACTGATGACGGAATTTATTTTCCGTTACGAATAATTATTATTGACAACGAAAACTGTTTTGCGAATAACCATTATCACCGATGGGAATTACTTTTTCGACCACAGTTACCGCTTATATCGATTACAGGAGTTTTGTTTTGGTTACGAGATAACCAATATTAATGGCGGATCTTTTATTTTGTTTACGGGTAACCAATATCGACGGCGGGACTTTTTATTTGGTTACTTTGAATCATATTATTCATAGTATCTACCCACCGTGTAAAATGAATTAAAGAATTTTTAAACTAATCGACCACTACGAAGAAAAGCGTGCCAATATAGATTCCGAAACAATAGTTATTTTTAATCGAAGATAAATTCCGTCATTTTTAATAAATAGTTACTAATGATCAGAACAATTTTAGTCATTCATCATTCGTAATCAAAAACATTTAAAGGATAATTTTAACTCTTATGCCATAACTTTTGTAAGTTCGGTTACAGCAATTATGCTGGCTAAAATCTGCGATATTTAAAATATATAGAATATTTAAAATATTTAGAAGATTTAGAATATTTAAAATATTTAAAATATTTAGAATATTTAGAATATTTAAAATATTTACAATATTTAGCAATGACAAAAATCATAAACATGTTTCGTACAGAAATTATTGAGTTCATTAATTAATTATTATACATAATTTATTAATAAATCATTTAAAGAATAATTTAAATTATTATGCCATAACTTTTGGAATTTTGGTTACAATTATGGCAGTTAAAATTTGACAGAGTTAATTAATTTATTAATAAATCATTTAAAGAATAATTTCAACCGTTATGCCATAACTTTTGGAATTTTGGTTACAATTATGGCGTTTAAAATTTGCATTTAACAATGACTAATATACTGCAGATGTTTCGTACAGGAACAATCGAGTTAATTAATTTATTCTAGACGGATGTGCGCTCGGTGATTTAAGGGTTTAGAACAAAATCTGTAGCGAGTCAGTTTCGGCTGCTGGGTAGTTCTAGCGTTGTGCAGCTCTTCGACCAAACACTCGACGGCTTGATATACGGGCCTACAATTAGACTAGCGAGCGCGAGCTCTGCGACTTCTTGACAACAAACTTGGATAACGAGGAGAGTTTCGCTGGGTGCATCGCGCGAAACGGTGCGTGCGGCGATAATTACGGTGGCTGTTTGGCGCGTGGGATCGGGATCATCCTCGTAAAAAAGGGGGTGAAACGAGTCGATTACCGGGGCACACGTCGAACAGAGGAGAAGACCGTTTGCTGTCGGCTTGCTGGGGAAAAAAGCACGGCGCCGAGGAGGTAGAGTTCGCTCGCTTGACGGCTCACAAATGCGAAGGAGTTCCTTTGGCGACGAGAGACAGGACGTTTGACGACCGGCCTCTCCGCCGCGTTGGAGATGTAACTTTACGCCGAGCGCCGCTCTTAAATCTAGAATTTCAATTTAGCCCAAGAAGTTCGTGCGCGAATTCTGAACGAAGGGTTTAGCGGCCGTTCCGTGTCTCGCAGGAGAGTCGCGGCGATTCGTTAGAAAATCTTGCGTGATAAATTCTCTACGGAATGCCTCGCATTAGAACCCGCCCTCCTTCCTCAGATCTTACCGAACGTCTTCGAACCAGAGCGGGGCACACGTCAACTAGTAATTAAAAATGACTAATAGTCTGATTGATTGTTAGTCGTAGCAAAATAGTCATTAGTTAAATCTTTTTGATTAGTTAATCATAAATATACATGGCATAAGTTGCTCACAACTCTAATTAGTTGTTGCTTATTAGTTATGATTAAGCATTAACTAGCTTAAATGATCACTAGACAGCGGATCTTCATGCAAAATAAAATTTTTTATGTCAATTACAACAAATTGCAGTGAAATAGAAATTTATTTTCTTTCTTAATATATTTAATAGGTCGAAAATAATATAACAGTATCTTTAAATTTTTCCAATATTTTTACTGTTTTAAATTATACCTACAAATTTTTGCCATAAATGCATGTATACTCAAACTGTATCAGTATTTACAACAATTCAACAATTCCCTCATTCGCTCAACGAATTAATTTCGTAAAATTAAATGCTCCTCTCGTTCTCACATCGTCGGAATTTATTGCCTGCATTTAAAAATTTCGACTCAGTATCATCAGAGTTGGGCAAAAAGTAATTTCAATTGCAATTATAATTACTTACCAATTACTGTAATTTGTAATTGCAGAAATAAAATTCCAATTACATGTAATTGTAATTGATAATTGCAATTACTTGTCAAATTACTGTAATTGATAATTGCAATTACTTGTCAAATCACTGTAATTGATAATTGCAATTACTTGTCAAATCACTGTAATTGATAATTGCAATTACTTGTCAAATCACTGTAATTGTAATTGTTCTCCGCAATTACAATTACTGGTTGAGCCAAAGTAATTGCAATTACAATTACAATAACATGTATTGTACCTTTATTTCTGCAATTACAAGTAATTGTACTTTTATTTCTGCAATTACAAGTAATTGTATTTTCATTTCTACAATTACAAGTAATTGTAATTGGTAGTTGCAATTACTTAACGCACAAAATAGCACTAAAAAAAATTAGATATCTACTCAATGGAAATATCTAAAAGGAACAAACAAAAAACATATGTTAGGAAATATTTATAATTTATTAAATTTCAACTTTTAAGAAATTTCCACTGCCAGATCCAGTGGCGGCCAGAGTTGGGCAAAAAGTAATTCCAATTACAATTATAATTACTTACCAATTACTGTAATTTGTAATTGCAGAAATAAAACTAAAATTACATGTAATTGTAATTGCAGAAATAAAACTAAAATTACAGTAATTGAAAGGAGTAATTGCAATTACTTAACGCGATTACAGTAATTGTTCTTTTCAACCACTATTTTTATGATTTGGACCATTTAACTGTTTTCTTATTGAAAATGTAGTCTCCTTTGCTCATGTAATTGAAGATGTAATTAATTACTCATGTAATCAATCACTGCCCAACTCTGAGTATCATCCGTACCTTCCGTAAGCGTAATTCAGAACGCGCCCCCAATTTTGAATTCTCGAGGAACAACAATAATTTCTCGAGAAGTGGAGAATTTAAATACAATATTTCGCGTTCCTCGAGAAGCAACACTACAACATTGCGCGTCTTATAGTGTATTAGTGATCGAAACGCGGAAATTGCTGTTCTAGAGTGTAATTCGAGATCGATCGATCTCGTGTTCCGCGGTTCGGTCGGGTGTATTATCTATCTCCCGAGACTCGGTTCGTGTCTCATTAAGGTGTATCAATTTCGGTGGAAAGAGCGCGCGGCTCGCAATTACCGCACATGGAATCACGAAAGGATTTCGGCCTGAGCGCCAGCCTATCTCTCTCTCTCTCTCTTCTGATTTTACCGTCGCATAATTGTACGTATAACCGTGGCGGAGGCTGTTTCTCTCGCAGACCACTTGCCCCCGTCCTATAATAAAGACGTCCCTTTCTCCCTCGACCCTCCGGTTCGACGCCGCTGCCCAACCCCCGGCGCCGCTTTCCACCCCCGGTGATCCACCGTAAGCAAACCGCCGAGCGAAATTGGAACCAGTGACCGTGAAAATTCAGCCGCGGATTGCGCCGAGGGTGTCCCGACCCTCCCGGGACCCCTCGACGAAGCCAAAACGCGAAAAAACACCGCGTTGAAATATACGACGCAACGGGGAGGGGGGGCGTAAAGAGGTGAAAAACGAGGAGGTGGTTGCTCAACCCCCGGAGGGGGGGAAGAAGGAGGGGTGAGAGGAGAATCAGGGAAAGTGAGAGAACGAGTATCGCGATACGAAAAGCGAGAGGACGGGTGAAAGTGAGTAACAGCATGGTGGGGTGGGGGGTTTAGGGGATCGCAAATGGAAATAGAAGGGGGCAGAGGAGACAAACGGTGTGAACGAGGGGCTTGCGAGACGTCCTCCGGGTGGGCGTGTCTCTATATTACGTTTTAATCATTCAGGGGATGAAATTTTAGGGACGGAGGCGTGGTAGTCTGCTCCTCTGCCGGGTACACACCCCCTTCCTGTCCCAAAATTCATCGATGTCTCGAATATAGTCGCAATCGTTCGCGCCTGTCTCTACAAATATACAGGGTGAATTCGATAAAGCAGGACACCTAAATATCTCCGTTACTTTTCGTTGTACAAAAAAACTTCGTAGGACAAAGTTACACCCTTTGAAGGGCCACATATAACGGTGTAAGGGAAAAAAATGTCACGGTCATTTTTATGAGATTTCAAGGTTATCGATGTTTTTTTAAATGGAATGATATATTTTCGTTAACGTAATGTTGTAGCTGACAAAATAACGAATTCATGCATCTAACACAATATGACCTTCAAATGACCTTCAACCCAGAAAAATGGTATAAATAAAATTCAACGTGTAAGATTCATTTGATGTATTTCTGTTACGCCAAATGTTCAAAAATACATCCCTTGAGCTGCTGTACATTCAAATGTATCGCAATACACAACATAATAACAGATTCGGTGTTGACAGAGGACAATTATGATATACCTTCACATATACGTTCGTACAGAATCGTGTTTATCCACTACTAATTACTCAGAAGACCTTCTTGCTATCAGATTTCCACAGTTTCTAAGATTTCTCGATCAGTTTATCGATGAACGTTTCACAATGCGTTACTCGAAGGAAGATAAGATTGATCCCAGATAGCACATGACGTCTTAAAGACGTTCATTTTATGTCCATTTTAGGTCTGAACGTCTTACGTCCTAAAAAGACTTCTTTGAGACGTCTTGAAGACATCTTTCACGGGACGTCGTTTTAACTTCTGAAATAAGACGTCTTAAAGACGTCTTTTCCGGGACCTTTTAAAGACGTTTTATATGAGACGACTTAAAGACATATTTTCCGGGACGTTTTAAAGACGTCATACTTCCAGACGTCTTAAAGACGTCTTATTCCAGCCATCTTTGGGACGTTCACAAAGTTTTACGAGTCCAACAATGTTAATTAAATATACATATGTGATTTGTCGTGCGAAAAGGGACTAGGCCCTTCCAGTCTCTTATTTTCTGATGACAAATCCCATATGTATATTGGATTAACATTTCTGGGCCTGGAAGACTCTATGAACGTCCCAAAGACGGCTGAAATAAGACGTTTTAAAAACGTCATGAAAAGTCGTCATTAAAACGTTTTAAAAACGTCTTGAAAAGTCGTCTTTAAGTCATCATTAAGACGTTTTAAAAACGTCTTGAAAAGTCGGCTTTAAGTCGTCTAAAAATTGTCTAAAAGTCGTCTTAAAGTCGCCTAAAAGTCATCGAAAAGTCATCTTTCAGTCGTCTTAAAGTCGTCGAAAAGTCGTTGAAAAGTCGTCTTAACCCTTTTAGTGCCGGGCGAAATGGAGGTGCCTATGCGAGAAAAACCGGCCGAATTTCACAGTTTTACAAGGGTTCGGGAAAATGCTTATAAAAACCAAACGAGAAACGATATTTACATGATTCAAAAAGSTGCGTATTATAGATGAAATACAGAACGAAACAATGACACTAGTTTTTTTTGTACTCATTTGAGAATTATAGAAAAAACAAAGGTATATATGTTTATAAATGAAGTAAAAGTTGAGTTCTCTCGTACAAAACGTGTTTGCACATACAAACAGCCATCTTTTCACCACAATTTTATATGGGTCAATTATAATGAAGCATATACTTTGTATTTCCAATATATTTTGTAACAAGATAAACAATAATACATAACAAAAATAAAACATAACTTGAAGGTACACGGTAGGCGCCAGGCGGATTATCTCTTTCRAAATATGTAATTGTTATCGGTAATATAACATTGCTGAAACAAAATTATGTTTTTTATTTCTCTCATAGTGAAATTAGATCATTTATAACGTATTACAAATTTATTTTGAGATAGAGTTCTCCCGCAATGCGAATAGTAAAGCGCTACGAGGCGCGGGCCGATATATCGGCTCTGGCACTTCTCGCGAGTGTAGCAGGAGCCGATATATCGGCTCCCGGCACTCAAAGGGTTAAAGTCGCCAAAAAGGCGTCGAAAAGTCGTTGAAAAGTCGTCTTAAAGTCGCCTAAGAGTCGTCCAAAAGTCGTCTTAAAGTCGCCTAAACAACGTCCCAAAGACGTCGAAAGGTCGTTTAAATGACGTCTTTAAGATGTACAGTTTTGTAACGTAGGCCGTTCAGAAGACGTTTGGAGGCCGTTCAGGGGACGTTCGTGGGACATTCAAGACGTCTTTGAGACGTCTTTGTGCTATATGGGATATGATTTGCATTTATGGAGAAAGTCGACAGTGTTTAAGAGAAGCCGTGCAGTTGTACGAGGACCGATTTCCTAATCGTAATTGTCCATCAGTTTCCGTTTACTCCAATTTGATAAATAAATTCCGTGAAACTGGCAGTGTCGAAAATAAAAAACGTACAAAGGTGAGGACTGTAAAGAATGAAGCAAACACAATTAATGTTCTGGCAGCAGTGAATACAAACCCTCATGCTAGTACGAGGCAAATCGCACGAGCAAGTGGCATTAGTCAAAAATGTGTAGTGCAAATACTCCAGGAACACAAATTTCACCCCTTTCGCCTATCAATTCATCAAGAACTTCATGGTAGAGACTTTGTAAATCGTGTAAACTTTTGCCAGTGGGGATTGAGACATTTGGCGTAACAGAAATACATCAAATGAATCTTACACGTTGAATTTTATTTATACCATTTTTCTGGGTTGAAGGTCATTTGAAGGTCATATTGTGTTAGATGCGTGAATTCGTTATTTTGTCAGCTACAACATTACGTTAACGAAAATATATCATTCCATTTAAAAAAACATCGATAACCTTGAAATCTCATAAAAATGACCTTGAAATTTTTTTTTCCCCTTACACCGTTATATGTGGCCCTTCAAACAGTGTAACTTTGTCTTACGAAGTTTTTTTGTACAACGAAAAGTAACGGAGATTTTTAGGTGTCCTGCTTTATCGAATTCACCCTATAGATAGAACTGTCTGTGCCGTCCGGGCAGCACTCGATTATACAGATAGAATTTTCATCAGTCGAATAGACAATCTTCCGAATCTTTAAGTTTTTCATTTTATTTTAACCGCACCACAGGGGCTCGACCCAGGCCCTACAGAAACCATCACCTCAACAGCTGAGCCATTGCAGATCTACCTATTTTATAATTTAACTGATTTCATATACTTATGAAAGAAACGTGTAGCTAGAATTTAAAGACGCTGTTATATTATTTTGAATCTATCGAACATATTAAGATAGAAAATAAATTTTTATTTCGTTCCAGTTTGTTGTTATACGATATATTTAAAATAAGTGTTTAAAAGTTATTGTATAACTGTTTAGAAACTACCGTGACTGTTAAGATATTTATTTGTTTATTGCTCTGTAACAAAGCTGTTTTTCTTCTTTTTATGTTTAAATTAAACCCTAGCAGTTTGGCAGTTTCAGTTCGAGACACCCCTATACTAGAAAATTCAATGGAATTTAGTACGATTTTGAATTGTTTTGGATCTACAAAAGCTGTTCCCACGAAAAATAGGATTTTAATCCATTCCACTTTCTTCTATAGAAATTGGAAATTGCATAAACATCCGCGGTCTAATTATTACAAGAAGTATTTTACTGCCAACTATCTCAACGGAGATTTTATTTTTTTTTCTCTAGTTTCATTTCCTAAATGAATGCCTTTAAAATGGAACACTGTGATCAAGCCGAGTCCCAGCAGAGCTCTGCACGAAGCGCCATCAATGGTGTCGGTTCTCAGGAGGTTAATTATCACGTCGACTGCTAAATTAGCACCCACTAGAACGTGTAATCTAATATTGATCATACTAGATGTCTCCTTACATTGTTTCAGTTTCGCAGTTACAAGTAAAATTTAGTTTACACTGTATTTCTCTCGAGAAATGAGATTCGTAAATATAGATACGTGTAGTTTATTTGTTAAGTAGATGGAAAATTGATTCGCCAAAAATCTATCGCTAACAATTGACTAGAAAAATAAGAAATTCTTCGTTCGTTGTGTTTCAATATTTATTTCGAAGGAGTTGATAACAGACAAAATTGTACTATTTCAACTCACCAATGCGACCGCAGCGCCATTTCGTACCGAACCAATACGCCGGGATCAGTTTTTTCACATTTCCCTCAAAATGTTTGTTAAATTCAAAAATTTTCGGACACTAACACGATTTCCGTCGATGAAATTATCGTATTTGCTGTCCTACTGAATAATTGAAAGCATCTAGTATTTTGCTAGGTTAGGAAATGTATAAAAAGATGGCGTCGGATGCACAGTGAGAGCATGAGTAGCAAAGTGTGATCTCAATTTATCTCATTAACTATTAGGTTTAGGACATATGAAGGTCAACACTTTTATACGCACAATTTGATATTCTATCGATCTATGTTATAAACAATAGGACATTCTATTTAAAAAACAGAAGGTGACCCTACTATCTCGTTAAAAAATCAAGGTAATAAAAAACAGATTAGAGCACTGTATGACCCCCTAGATACCATGCAACGTTTGTTTCAAACATTTTTTTGTAAAACAAATAACCTACGAGGCATTTTAAGTCGTCATGTTAGGAGACTCATGCTGTATACATTTATACAGTAAACACAAACGAAAATCTGGTGTATCTTTTTACTGCAAACGTATTTTAAATTTTACATCACAAGAACTTATTATCAGGAGAGTTGGTTACTTTGAAGAATACCCGACACGCGCCTTGAAGTAAAGTGAAACAAATTGGTACGCGCAAATACTTGGGAATAAATTTTACTTGAAATCTTCAACGCTTGTCTGACACGATATTACGAGCCATGGGATCAAGTAACGAACTAGTGAACAATGTTTCACCTTCGTGCATTACTGTGGTGAAAATCTTCTAATGGAGATTAATTTATACTCCACAACGGAAGCTTGAATGTGTAATCTGGCAGATAAAATGTTGGAAGAGCGCGAAAGTTGTGATGAATTTCTCTGTGGACGAATTTTATAATCTTCTTGAAAATAATTTTATCAAAGAATATTTTATTATTCTTTTTGTAGCAATTAGACTTTAATCTAAATGCAATCTAAAGCTTTTGTCGGTCGGTTTAGTTTACGAGATAGTTGCGAATGCATGGATTAGGTCCCCGAACCTAATGTGTAAAATGAAAAATATAAAACCGTTCAATATTCCGTTATACCGATCGCAACAATTTTAAATAAATGATCTGCAATGTCAGTGCTACAGGTTCGATCCAATTTTAACCTTTAAGCAATTTTGCAATTAAAAGTTTCTCGACGTTTGGATCCTAATGTGGATCATTCTCACGGGAGAAATTTTGCGTCTGTAAAATGTTGAATGCTTTAGTATTTTAATAATTAAAAGAATTTTTAGAAAGACTGGAATTCACACAATATATAAAATACCATTATATCTAAAAAAAAACTGGTTCCCACCGGTAAAAGACAAATTGCCACTATTAAAAAGTTGCAACATAGTTTATTCAATACCATGTAAAGGATGTAATTTGACATATATTGGACAGACATCTAGGCATTTAGATACACGTATGGCTGAGCATAAACGCAATATTTTTCTTTCGCAGGCAAAACACACTGCATTGACTAAACACTCATTGGAATTTGACCATAGATTTGATTTTGATAATGTGAAAATTGTTGACAGGGAATTTAATTTACAACATAGATTATTATTGGAAACTATTCATATGATTAAACAACAAAGCGTTAATCTTAGATATGAAACACCTAAGATTCATGACTATTACGCGACATTACTGAGACAGTAATGTTTTTATGATGATGTTTCCAATTTATCACAGATTCTACCTAATTTATTAAAGAAAAGTTTTGTTTTTGGAATTTTCACAAAACATATATAATTTGATTTAAGTATTTACATTATATACACATATGTAAATTTTGCTTTTGCAAGGACCTGGTTTACGCTGGGTGGTTGCAAGAGCATGGTTTGCATTATGTTGAAAATAAATATTTTTATTTTTCATTATTATAAAAGTTTCATAGGTTTATGTGTCATATTTCTATATAGTGTTTTATATTGTTTAAGTATTGTGTTTTATAATACAATATTAAAGTATACTGCGTTTTCAAATTTGCCGCCAATTCTTGCCTGTTTGCTCACTGATCGATATCGATTAACCAATCATAGAACGTCAACCATATGTCATAGCCTCTGCTTTGTTTTTGAACGCAAATGGTTTCAGTTACACATCTGCCAACATGTGACCTAAGTATGTTTAGTGTAACTCAATAATTTGTAAATTTGTCCTTTTCATGTTTTTGATACAACAAGTATGTATTTTATTTTGTTTCCGATATTTTCATAGGAAATTACACAGCTGTTGTTTAAAAATTTAATTCGTTATTAATCTTTCTTTTGCATATTTTCAGACGCAAAAATGATTCTTTGAAAAAGATCCACATAGGGATCGAAACGTAAGAAACATGTTTAAATAATTGCACATTTGTTGTTTTTTAAAAATGATCGAACCTTGCGCCGATATCATTTACTTTATGTAATCCTAAAATTGTGCAACGCCCACTGACCCTGTGATTACATTTTCTCACGAAAGTCTCGTAAGACGCTACAGAAAGATCCTTTGTTCAAGGACGTTTCCCCGAAACTGGTGTCGCCTTTCCGCTGAGTGTGGGTCTGCGATGCGTCAATCGTCATTGAGTGGAGTACGGCTGGTCTGTTTCCCGATTCGAAACAAGACACTTAATTTTCAGCCGTACCCAAGTCCGTAACTAATTCTAAGGGCCAAGCATGCCAATAAACAACTCAAAAATGACAGTGTTCCACTCGATCGCAGCACGGACCCAGATGTCTAGACAATTCTAGACATGGCTTCTTCCGAATTCCATTTCACAAATGCGAAGAGTATTTCGCTCGAATGCGTTCGGTAAATAATCAGGAGGTCCGATTTCAAGCGACACACTCTGTATAGCCAGCCGCTCGAAGAGACTCGTAGACGCGAGCTCGTAGTTCGCCGAGGGGACGAAGATGGTCTCGCGCTGGAAAAAGTCTGCAACCTAACCCCGTTCCAGGTAATCTGCAGTAAATTTCTCTCTCCGGCTGCGAAAGCACGATGGGGCCGTGCTCCGCTCTGCACCGCTCCGCTCCGCTCTGCTCGCGAGTAAGCCGCCCCGTGAATTTACGTTATCTCGCGATCTTCCGGCCCCGCGATTTATAATCTTTCGGCTCCCGGGACGAAATTCGCGCGAACCCGAGACCGATCGACCGATGGGACAGCTTCCATGCCACCGGCGAGATTCCTGTGACACCGAAAACGTCTCTCCTCTCCACGCCTCTCTCGCGATAGAAATTGCTCCGATCGCCCTGCGCCGAGGCCGCAGTCCGATCGTAAAGCGAAAGAATTTCTGTTCCCGATCGAGAGAAAACTTTTCCTCGGATCGCAAACCGGAGGTCAAACGCGCGGAAATTACAGTGCATAAGTGGGTTCGACATCGATTTTGGGTTTGCTGGGAACTGCGAGCCCGGAACCAAACAAGATAGAATCGTTTTCTTGAGGTCGCGTCACGCGTTCTCCAGCTACCTTACAGCGACAAGATAATAAGCAGATCTTTATGCAATGCGATTTGCAGCGTAATCTCTCGTTGCCATTTTGGAGAGACCGCTCTGCGGCGCACTCGCGCAGTGCTAGATCCGCATATACGTATCCCAGATAGCACCGTACGTCCATAGGACGTCCGTTTTATGCCCAGTTTACGTCCGAACGTCCTACGTCCCGAGGACGTCCGTGGAACCCGAATTTCCGTAAGACTGTATACAGGGTGGGTCGCCACATTATTATTATGCATAGCAAACAATATTTCAGATGAAGTTGAATGGTTTTGAGAGGGGCACATTCTGATGGTACATTTTTTTTGTAGGTGGGCGTGTGAAGGACATATGAAGGTCATTAATGTTTTTTTAAATGGAATCATATATTTCTTATTGCATCAGCTGATGCTCCTTCATATTCTTTACGAAAAAGTATTAATCTATTTGTGTAAAAAAAACATTAGTTAGGAGATATTTTAATTGTAATGTCTACTTTAATTTTTAATATTTACAGAAAAGCGGCAATTCAATGCGGCAACCATTTGCATCAGAACACTTTCTGAATCGAGAAGTTAATGACTCACTAACGTTGCGTAGTGTATCTGATATTATTTTGTTACACTTATTGATGATACGATCCCTCATATTGGCCATTGTAGTCGGAAGCTCAGCGTATAATCTTTCTGCACGTTTCTCACTGCACTTTTCCCAGCTTAAAAATAAATTGATAACATGTCTATCTTTTCTTCTTTAGAATACTTCATTATGAAGTGATAATTCACCGTATCGCAGTATTCACCGTATCAGAGACGTAACAGAGACTAAATTTCACAATAAGTAGGAGAGCAAGAATTATCAATGTAAATATTTACATTTTCTGTGTTGATAATTCTTGCTCTCCTACTTATTGTACATTATCACATTGAATTCATAATATTGATCAGAAAGTCGAGATTTCCTAACAAATTAGAATTAAAATATCTAAACTAATGATTTTTTTACGCAAATAGATTAATACTTTTTCGTAAAGAATATGAAGGAGCATCAGCTGATACAATAAAAAATATATGATTCCATTTAAAAAAACATTAATGACCTTCATATGTCCATTACACGTCCACCTACAAAAAAATGTACCATCAGAATGTGCCCCTCTCAAAACCATTCAATTTCATCTGAAACATTGTTTGCTATGCGTAATAATAATGACGTAAATCTAGATGGCAAAATGTGGCGACCCACCCTGTATATTATGTTACGGTAAATGTGATTAATCCGGCGATTGTGTATAATTGCCTTATATTATATAATCACCACTAAATTATAATAAATTAATTAATTAAATAAATCAACGACCATTGCCTCGCTGAAAATACAGGTTCTTGTTCGATCACCGATGTTAAACGGCGTAGGGCGGGGGACGCACTAGGATGGGTGACCGCTCGGTAAAAAGCCGGGAAGTGCCCCTCTGGGTGCGTTTCACGTGTTGTTGGCAAAATAGGTGGTTCGGAACCCACCTTAATAAAAAGTAGGTCCCACTTGAAATTAGGCGATAGTGAGGATTGGTAAAGGGAGAGGTTGATGGAATGGTTTTGAAACCCTGAGGGGACCCAAATATTATTACATACATACAGCCATTTACCAAAAAAATAATGGATTTCTTTTTCCCCAACCTAATATTTCCTACAAACTTAAACTACGTGTGAAAAATAATCACCATCATCTAGGGTGGTACCCCTGATTTGGCTATTTGCAGGTCTATTAGAATGTGCGTGGTGTGTGTTGTTTTTGTTTCACTTGCACAGTCGTCGTATGAGAGCTCATAGAGTGTGTGAGTTGCCATGTGCGTTCGTAATAACAGTATTATATCAATTATATATATATATATATATACAGGGTGGTCCGTTTAAATAAGAACACCTAAATAAAACCCTCGGAAAAAAATATTCGTGCCAAATATTTGGTTCATTGACACCATGCGCATTACGTAACAAATAATTTTTTCATCACAATAACCACCCTGTATACACCAGACGTGGCTGTACCACCGATAACATATCTAACACTACGTTTTGCAGAGAAAAGGGAAGCGTCCGGATACTTTCGAGCGACAGCGTACATAAATATAATTAAATTGAAGAATTTTTAATTTAAATCTGAATAAACGATCGTACTAGATGAAAAATTCCATGAATTTCATTTGAATGTAATACGTGTAACGTCTTTGTAAGGGATGAATCGTTATGGTAGCCAAAACTTTTCCCATTCGAACTCTTCGATCCCCATTTTACCACGGATCCGGAACTATTCAATCGAAACTTGGAAAGTTTCTTCAAATTTCCGGCTGTTCAAGCCCGGCGCCCGATCAGTTTATTTCCCGAAATTAACCCTCATTACCCGAACAGCCATTCGAAAATGGCGTTCCGCTGGCGGCGATAAAAGTTTCGCGCTTCGTTGCAAAAATATTCCAATTACAATTATTGCCCGGCGCGTTGGAATCTCTCGTCCCCTTTAAATCAGCCGCGCATGCATCAAACTAACGAACCGCGCTCAACTCGTTAACCAAAAACCAGCCGATGGGACTCGGTTTGAAGACATAATTTCTTCTCTCGTCTTCATTACTCTTTGTCCACGCGCTGCGCGAGTACTAAATCGCAATATCCTGTTCGCGGATACGGCCGAGGCTCCGCCCGAAAGTTTCGCCGTTTTGCGGTCGACAAAGCGAATTTATAAAAAAAGCCCGGCCCGCTGTTCTTCTCGTTTGTGTCGTCGTTCTTTGTCCGCGCGCATCGCCGGATTTCATAGATATACAACGGACAAATACATATTCCCTTCGTCAAAAATCGAAATTTAGATGAGGAGCAATCACAAACATCTGCGGGGGACCGACGGAATTGCAAAAATCACAGTTCAAAATTGAGAAACGGCCGAAATTTACAGTAAATACAAAAACTATTCGAACACTAGTGTTGCACTTTTTTTATACTAAATCACTTCGTTAAATTAGAGCAAATTCGCAATGTTGAATTGACTCGAGCAGTGTCCTCGTGCTTTAAATTAAACAAATATTGGAAATTTTTCGAGAATCTGGATAAGGGGGCCCCTAAACGAAATTGAAAAAAAATATTTTGTACCAATTGTCAGCCCTATATGTCAACACGAAGGGTAGTAATGGGGTAACGAAAATCCGGTATTTTCGTAATGTCTCTCATACTCTTCAATTGAAAATTCTGAAAAAAATCAGGCATATTCTAACGACGAGATTGCGCATCTATGAACTTTTTCAGAATTTTTAGCTTCGAAATCGAATTTTTAAGAATAAAAAAATTTGGAAATATCGATTTTTTCTAGAAGTCATCAAATACTAATTTTTTCAAAGCTAAAAATTCTGAAAAAATTCATAGATGTGCAATTTAATATCTAAAATATGCCTGATTTTTTTCAGAATTTTCAATCCAACAGGAAGGTAAGAGAAATTACGGGAAAACCTGATTTTCTTATTCACCCCATTGCTACCCCACATGTCGACATATGGGGCTGAAAATTGGGAGAAACTATTTTCTCTGGATACGGCATCGGACGGCCTACTGCGAATTCAATTTGGTCTGGGGTCACTTTTGACCCGGTTTAGCGTTGACATACTTTTTGGATGCACTGTACGTTCCGCTGGGCATATTTCGACTCGTGTCATCAATGTGCGCGGGTTTCGCAATAATTACTCGATATCACGAGGGTAATTAATGATGGTGTATGTGGAGTCGATAAATATTCCGCTGATTATAGATGGAAATGTAGGTGAGTCGGGATCGCAAACGACTGCGGGGGATGAACGATGGGAAAAATCACTACAAAAAATGGGGGAGCCGAGGAAATCGGGTGAATATTTTCCAGCTCGTGTCACCGACGCGACGCGCGGTTCTTACGGCAATTAATCCATATCACGAAGCTAATGAGAATCTGGGAGCGTGCGTGTGCACGCGATTCACGAATCAAGGGGAGAATCGAGGGCTCTCAGAGGGCAGCTTTCCGTCCGTGAGCTAATGACCGTTTCATGAGCTCGTCGATTCAACGGACGAGCCACGGGCCATGAAGAAAGGGTCGAAGAGATGTGTCTCGAACCGATACGACGGTTTTTCACCGAGGAAATTGGGTTCTCAATTATTCAACGCGATGCATCCTTCGGTATCCCGGAGAAGTATACCGGGATCAATCCTCGAGCTAGAGGGAACGGAGGAAAGTGGTTTCCGCGCTTTTCTTTTGTTTGCTGCTCCTTCCGCGACCCTCTATTTGCCGAGGAGGCTGCGTCTGAACGTTTTTCAGCGCGCAATCGATACGGTTTAGTCCCTCCGAAAGGACTCGCCGCTTTTCGAAAATATTCCGGCTCTGGGAATCTCACGATATCGGGTTCCAAAGCGAGAAATTGTTTAGGGAGACACTCCGGGGATTTTACTCTCCGTGAACCTGTAGTCTCGCGACGGTAAACCGAGCGAACGCAGAAACAATTGCCGTTTCAACACTTATGCAACCAAAATATAGTACGCATTGTTTTAAAAATTCATGTAACAATATGTGCTGAAATGAAGACGTTTATCTGAAAATTTCTTACCATGTATAAAATGGTAACACTGTTACAAACACTGCAAGACTGAATATTTATTTAGACTTTAACTAAAATAAATTTAATAATTTCGAATGAAAGCATTTTTGTGAATACTGACCGTACCAAGTATAAAATGGTACACGTTGTTTTACAAACACTGCAAGACTGATTATTTATTAATATTTTAACTAAAATAAATTTAATAATTTCGAATTAAAGAATTTTTGTAAATACTGACCGTACCAAGTATAAAATGTTATACGTTGTTTTATAAAATTCATAAGATTGAATATTTATTTAGATTTCTGCGAATTTATATAATTTGTTAATGAAGAATAATATAATTTGTTAATAGAAGAATTTATTAATGATTTATAGAATTCTGATTTATAGAAAACTTCCTTGTACATACTAATCTTACCATGTATAAAATGGTAACACTGTTTTACAAACACTGCAAGTTTAATAATTTCGAATGAAAAAATTTTTGTAAATACTGACCGTATCAAGTATAAAATGTTATACGTTGTTTTATAAAACTTATAAGATTGAATATTTATTTAGAATTCTGCGAATTTATATAATTTGTTTAGAAGAATTTATTAATGATTTATAGAATTCTGATTTATAGAAAACTTCTTTGTAAATACTAATCTTACCAAGTATAAAATGGTAAATATTAACCGTAGCAAGTATAAAATGGTATACGTTGTTTTACCAATTTAAGTGTAAGGTTATGTGTTATATGAACTTCAACATCAACTTTCAAGAGAACGGTTCATTTTTAGCCACATAAGAATATTTGACCTTGAAAAAGTCTGTCAAGGTCAATTTTGCGAAGAAAACCTTTTTACAGTTCGGCTCCGGAAGTTTCCTACGCGCACAGTTGATAAGTTGCAACTCGATGGTTCGTCCACGTCATACAATTACGATAGTTTAAACGATTCCCGGCACGATCGACTTCGCGGAGCAGAAGAACCTTCGGATTAGTATCCTTCAAGCGGAAACAAGACTCGAGAAATTCACCTAACAGCGTCGAGTAACTTGCACAGTTACGAATTTTCCACTGTTCAGTTTTCCCTTGTTTCTTGTGCACTGTAACACGCCACTCCCCGCCGCATTCCTTTTTTCACCGTATGAAAACTTCTCAGCACGAAAGATGAGGAGGTGGAGGCGCGTTTAACACTTCGTAGCGGATTCCTGGGCGCTAAAATATTCCTCTTAATTAAGGAGGCCATCTTGAAAACTTGCAAAGAGCCGTGGGGGCCGAGCATGGTCGATTATTCGGCCGTGATTCCGACACTTCTTTGCCCGGTTCGGGGATATCGCGCGCTCACCGTTGCGATAACAATAAAACCCTTCGCCGCCCCACCCCACACCCCTTCTCCACTACCCCTACCGTTACATTTAAGTTGGTAAAATCTCGACGCCGCGTCGCCGGGGAGCTGCTTTGAATTTAGACGCGCAATTTGAATTCATGAAATTGGCTCGTACCGCGACACTGTGAACGGAACAGAAGTTTCGACGGCGTGTAACGCACAGATATTCCCGTTGCGACCCCGTAAACCACCCTTACACATGGTGATCTTGCTCTTTCTGTTTGCGTATCAATGAGACTATGTTAGATGACGTTTTTATAGTATTTTTCGTACGTTGCCGCAACACACGAAAGAGGTTTTCGTGAATGGGTTCGGTCCTTGTCCCGATCGAAGAAATAGACACGGTCCAAGAGTTCGTAAGACACTGATTTCATCAGTGAATATAATAATCCTAAAAGATTTTATCAGTGAATATAATAATAATTAGGTTTACGAAAAAATGTTTGAAACAAAAGTTGCATTATCGTCGTATTTGCTGTCCTACTGAATAATTAAAAGCATCTAGTATTTTGCTAGGTTAGGAGATGTATAAAAAGATGGCGTCGGATGCACAGTGAAAGCATGAGTAGCAAAGTGTGATCTCAATTTATCTCATTAACTATTAGGTTTAGGATATACGAAGGTCAACACTTTTATACGCAGAATTTGATATTCTATCGATCTATGTTATGAACAATACGACATTCTATTTAAAAAACAGGAGGTGACCCTACTATCTCGTTAAAAAAGCAAGGTAATAAAAAACAGATTAGAGCACTGTATGTCCCCCTAGATACCATGCAACGTTTGTTTCAAACAGTTTTTCGTAAAACGAATAACCTATGAGTTATTTTAAGTCGTCATGTTAGGAGACTCAACCTGTATAAACGTTGTTAATTTTCGCGCTTTTTAAATGCCAGTCTCGAATTATTGAAAATCCTGTTAATGGACTTGCCAGATGAAGTAGACAAAGCGTGAAATGAAGTGTTAGACAAGTGTCGTAAACGGACACGCGGAGGAAAGGGGTCGCCGGAAGTGAGAAGCTTCAGCTGGTACTCCCGCGAACAGGCGGCCGCCATATTTCCCATCCGACGAGATACGATCGCCAGATAAATTATGAAATTTCGCGAGATTAAAGTGCCCATTTCCCCAATGAACTAGGAAATTTCCATTATCGATAATAACGCTACAGTGTAACCGTTACAGGATCACCGGGGGTTGAGAAAGCGGATAGGAGGGGAAATAATTTAACGGTAAATTGCCGGGTGTGCCCGCGCGCCGCGGTTCGCAAAACTCTGTCGCATCGAAAAAAAGATTGGGCGAATTCACGGTGGCTCTGGATTGGAACACGTAATTTAAATTCATGAAATTGTTCCCGCCGGCGGCGGCGCGGCGCGACGCGGCGCGGCATGGCGGCGGTAACGAAACGTGCTCTTTCTGTTACCCTGCTTTTTAATGGGTAAACGGTGTTCACGTTTCTTTTGGCGCTCTGTCGTTCTTTCGACCTATCCTTACTTCGATTTCCACTGTTTGCTAACATTTCGATCGAGGATCGATCAACGGGACAGCCGACCGGCTCTTTTCACGAATACACCTCGAATAATCGGAAGAACAGACGTGGAAGCTCGACCCCGGTTATTTTATTAATTTAAAAAGGTGTTACAATCTGGTTATTGAAAAACCTCGGCTAGTTTATTCAAAAGAAAAATTACATTGTTTTAATCAATTGCTGAAGCGTGATGTCATTCATTGTATTATATGTATATGTCATTATGTTATATATTAGCAACGGTAACGTTGATCAATTGCGTGTTTCAGTGTTTCTTATCGATTGAGGGTTTCATATTTTTATATAACAGAGTTTGTTTGATTCGTGTACAGAACGTGAATAAGGAAAGACGTTTCCTAAATATTATATTATTTTCGTGTCGTCGGTGGTGTATTATTTATTAACGTCTGTGATCCTCCATATGTATTTTTGTACTATTACTATTAGCAACTGCAATGTTAAAAAAAAAAACGTGTTGCTTCTTTACTTCGAATCTTTTTTAGTTTTCTTTGAAATAAAATTTTTTTTTACCAGAGTTGCAACAAACTGGAGTGAAATAGACAATTATTTTCTTTCCTAATATGTTCAATAGATTGCAAATAATATAGCTTGAATATGGATTGAAAATAATAAAATATTGAATATAGATTGAAAATAATAAAATATTGAAAATAATATAGATTGACAATAATAAAATATTGAAACTAATATAGACTGAAAATAATAAAATATTGAAAATAATATAGATTGAAAATAATAAAATTTTGAAAATAATATAGATTGAAAATAAAATATCAAAAATAATATAGATTGAAAATAAAATATCAAAAATAATATAGATTGAAAATAATAAAATAATAATAATATCTTT
This sequence comes from Lasioglossum leucozonium, assembly GCA_028454225.1. Classification (NCBI taxonomy): domain Eukaryota; kingdom Metazoa; phylum Arthropoda; class Insecta; order Hymenoptera; family Halictidae; genus Lasioglossum; species Lasioglossum leucozonium. Next base: position 26,352,098 of record CM052221.1, read on the forward strand.
AAATTCTCCTGATATTTTTATCGTCTGAAATAACACGTACTCGTTTTTATTATAAACGCATAAAATCCGCTGTCTAATTACAATACTTAACGAGGCCCTTGGTGGCAAACGAGTTCGACACGCCTGCCCCAAATAGAATCGTCAAAAAGACGCTCAAGAAAGTGTTTTTCGCGCGTTCTTTATGATAAATCATCAACGTTGTTCCTCTGACGATGACGTCGAATTCTATTGTTGAATCGCAGTCTGCCAACTATTTCCTTATGCAATCTCGATACCGTCATAGCTGAACCGTCGCTGACTGATGTCTGAACCAATAGCGCTTTGACCGATCAAACGACCGTTCGAACGCAGTATCCGGCGATTGTTCCCGCAAATCCAACTAGTTCAATAGCAGCGCGCGAGTATGAATTAATTGGAAGCAGATGAGGTTTACGCGATGTGTGCGCGCTACCGCCTATGGAGGATGCTAGCAAGTGACTGGCAGCGAAAGCTAAAATCGTCAACAGTAATCACTGCGTCGGCGGTCGTCGCTGTAGTTAATCAAGACGCAGCAGAGTCCCCTTTAAAAGCGAATGGAACGCATAATTAAAATACGCGGAGCTGATTAACGCACGGTGGTCCGGACAACCGATCTGGCAGTTCATTAAGCTCTTAGCACTATTTGGAAGTTAAGATTCGTTTTGACATCAGCTACAAAATTATCAAGTGATAAATATATTTTGTTCGTCAGAAGTTAAAGTTGACCTTGATTTTTTTATGGAATAAACGTTTATTAAAAAATTTTTTGTATTGAAATTTGTGGGTCGCTTGTTTAAAACATTTTTTTGTCTCGTTATCGGAACCACAGAAACAATCATGTTCAGTTTTGAAATAAACAATAATCCCTACCCAGATAGCATGTCCTATTGACGTCCCACGGACGTTCAGATAATTTTCCTTACGTTCTAGATAAGTCCTACAAAAGGTCCTAGTTAGAACGGACGTCCGGCAGGACGTACTCAGGACGTTAACCCCTTGCCGTACCATTTTCTTTGCGGTTACAGCGATCAAAACGTCTTCATCCCCAAAAATGTCGTAAAAGAGAAAAGACAATATACAATTTTTCTTTGTATGGCTTCGTGGATTTTAATGCTGAAATATTGATTACAAGCATGTAAAATTTTCTTTAATCTACAAAGAAAGGCGTAACGTTCGTATTTGTTAGACTTTGCTTAAAATCTTCATCACAAGTCTGACTCGTTAAAATACGGATTGAAAATGCTGAAAATACACGTGCTATCAACAGGAATCGTTTGACTCGTCTGATCATGACCAATCTACTCTACTTCCTGCGTAGAGCACGCGATTCCGATGGATATTTAAAGTCGATTTTCGCGAAAACGAAGACTCACAGGAGAAAATTTTATTCTTTTTTTTCGACTCATTTTTACATGACCTAATCAGTTGACCATGAGTCGTGGAACTTTGGTAGGTCTCCAGGGAATTTAGAACTAGAGCCTCCAATGAATGAGCAAAGCTGAAGATTATTTTGAATTTATTTAAAACTCTTAAAAAATTGTTAACAGAATTACATCAGAAATAATGCTTAAGAACTCATCAACAAATCATAACAACTTCACATTGGTGAACAACTTCACATTGGCGAGTGTCACCACGGTCGTTACAGCACACCCTGTATACATATAAATTTAGTGCCAGCATCAACGTAGATTGAAGCTTGCGCGCATACCATGGTAGGGGCGGGGGGATGGGGGTGCGGAAGTTTCGTCGCGGCGCGAAAGTACGCCCGCCTTGTTACATCCGCTGTCGGAAGGGTGTGAAAAGTTGCGGGAGCTCGAAACTCGGCGAGAAAGAAACACGTCGTGGACGAAAGTGGGCCGACCGCGTGGGACGGTGGAAATAAAACGCGGAATGAACGATATTACAGACTTGCAGGGTGGTCGAAAAGTTAAACGGGTCGAGCGTCGGCTTGAATTTCCGCGGCCATTCCTCCCTGCCCTTAAAGAGGACGAGCGGCTTCAAGACAAAAGACAATAAATGGACAACCACTTTCTGAGTCGACTCCGACATCGAGCCGGAGGATTTATGAGAAAAAGTTCAACCATTTTGTCGTTACATCGCTCCCTTTAATTCGACAAGAGAATTTCTATCGATAGGGTTGTAGCGGATGCTCTGCGTGGAAACGAGGGAATTTTCAGAATTTTCGATTCCCAAAAACCGCCGTTTTGCTGCCCGCCAAACTAATCTTGGACAGCCTGTTCGAAAATCGGTTGAAAGGGTTACCACGGTCGAAGAAAACGCGTTTCGTCTTGGTTAACAGGACCTGCCTTAAACGCGAGGAATGGGCGACGTTTTCCCAGAGATTTACAAACGATGTGGTTCGGTCCACTTTTCTGACGAGACAAACCCGAAAAACACGAAGATCGAATAGCCTTGTTTTATTCGGTCATCAAGTCAACGAAAAACTTGATTTTCACCTTGATTTATAATTTAAAAAAAAAAATGTTAATAGAATTAATAATAAAATTTAATAAATGAAAGAAAAATTTAATAATTCATATATACAGGGTGAATTCGATAAAGCAGGACATCTAAATATCTCCGTTACTTTTCGTTGTACAAAAAAACTTCGGAGGACAAAGTTACACTGTTTGAAGGGCCACATATAACGGTGTAAGGGAAAAAAAAATTTCAAGGTCATTTTTATGAGATTTCAAGGTTATCGATGTTTTTTTTAAATGGAATAATATATTTTCGTTAACGTAATGTTGTAGCTGACAAAATAACGAATTCATGCATGTAACACAATATGACCTACAAATGACCTTCAACCCAGAAAAATGGTATAAATAAAATTCAACGTGTAAGATTCATTTGATGTATTTCTGTTACGCCAAATGTTCAAAAATACATCCCTTGAGCTGCTATACATTCAAATGTATCGCAATACACAACATAATAACAGAGTCGGTGTTGACAGGAGGACAATTATGATATACCTTCACCTATACGTTCGTACAGAATCGTGTTTATCCACTACTAATTACTCAGAAGACCTTCTTGTTATCAGATTTCCACAGTTTCTAAGATTTCTCGATCAGTTTATCGATGAACGTTTCACGATGCGTTACTCGAAGGAAGATAAGATTGATATGATTTTCATTTATGGAGAAAGTCGACAGTGTTTAAGAGAAGCCGTGCAGTTGTACAAGGACCGATTTCCTAATCGTAATTGTCCATCAGTTTCCGTTTACTCCAATTTGATAAATAAATTTCAAACAAAAGTTGTTTTGTTAGACGAAATAAATATAATGCTGAAAAAAATTTTTTTTTAAATCTAATTTTCGAAATTTGAAAGTTGCGGAAACTTTTTTGCATAAAGTTATAGAGAATGGAAAGACAAATTCAACGATATATATAAATGTATATTTACGAAGTACTATAATGGAGAAAATCAATTTTCATAAATAAACAATTTTCAAGCGCTCTGCGGCACGGGTTCCCATTGTCCGATCGAGCTGAAATTTTGCACATATAATTTTTTCACCAAGTGTCATATTTTTGGAGGGTAAGACCAAAAAAATTCGAAAGTTGAAAAATAAGAACCACCCTAATGGTCACCACATTCGTGACCATAACAAGCGATGAACAAGAACTGAAGATATTGCACTACCATAAAAAAGGGTCAGAGGACGCTGTACTTCTTGCAGTGAGACCAATAAAAAAGATCACAAATACGATGTATATTGTACCAACTGTTCAAAATTAATTTGTAAAGAGCATAGAGCCTCACTTTGCATTGATTGTACAAGAGACTCCGAATAAGATAATTTAATTACGTATGTAATTTACGTTTACGGATGTAATTTTTAATTAATATGTAATTTACGTTAATAACAACAGATAAATAAAAAATTTAAAAACATTTTATTGCTAAACATTAAATAAATAGATATGGGTCCAAATGGACCCAAAACAACTTATTAAGTGCCTTTTTTTAAAGCGTAGCCGGGTTAATGTTGAAAAATTTGAAAAGAAAAGCGGTTTCGACATCGATAGTCGTTGTTTTTGAAGGGAACTTTCTTCAATTACATATAATGGAAAAAATCGTCTAAATAATTCTGAATAATTCTAGGTAGGAAGGAATGTTTAATTTTCTAGTGAAAATAGCTCCGTGTGCAAAGTTTTAACAATTTAGGACCGCATCTAAATTGTTACACGTATAAGGTGATCGCAGAGCGACGCGATCGGTTAGGAATTCCGGCGAATTTTTCGTCGATTTCGTGAAAAAGCGATTCTCCACGATCAGATTAACACGGCGCGGCGCGGCGTTGCGAGGACGACCTCGGTTCCGTAGCTAACTTGCGTCTGGCGGGAACGATTTTTTCGAATATTCGCCGGATGGGCTTCGAGGTTCGTTTAGAACGGGGCGCAGCGGTTGCGGATGATCCGTTGGGCACGATCCCCATTGTGAAATCAACGGGGAACGCAGGATTACGAGTTACAAGTGGTTCTCGAAGGGCCGCAGCGTCGCCTTTGTCAGCCGAAAAAAGTGCCGCGGCCGTGACTATCCGTTTTGTTCATACAGATGGCGTAAGTTTACGTTCGTGCGGGGATGAAAGGGAGGAGGAGGGGAGTTACAAAGGATTTCGGGGCGGAATCCGATCCTGCGAGAGTTGAATAACGATCGCGATCCGAGAACCGACTCGATTGAAACTAAAGCTCCAGAAATATTTCGACGGCCAGCCGCGTGGAAGCTGCGGTTACAAACGATGCCTTGACTTCGATTAAACGTGTCACTACGTTTCCTTTTATGGGAAGCTTTTGCAAGAAATTGAGGCGCGTGATCCGCCGAATCTTCGTTGTAGCGTTTCCACTCTTTTATTTTGTATATTCAGTGACGACGAGAATAATCGTTGTTTTAGCATTATAACAAACAAGACCAACTTTCAATTTCTTCTTAGAATTTCTTGAACGTTTTTGTTGATAAATATCGAAATTACTGTAGATTTTATGTTCTTCAATCATTGTTAGATCATAAAGGGCTTAGTAGATCGTGCCATTTTACTCGCAAACCCTGAGTACAGGGCAGATAATTTGTCTCTTATTAACCCTTTGCGGACGGAGTCATCCGACGAGCATGCGTCGCTGTGGACGAGAAGTAGTGGTGCGCGCAGTTGAGAAAATTTGAACGTTGAACGTTTGCGTTATAATAACTAAAACTTATTTTATTTGCGTTATAACTTTCATTCAAATTCAAAAAAATTCGTTTTCAAAAAATGTTTTGTCGGTTATCTGCCAACATTCGTCCGCAAAGGGTTAAACAAGTATTAAAACGGAATAACTTCCCTATTTCGTTAATTTCAAATACCATCAAAGAAAGGATCTTTCAAAGGGTATAGCCGGATAAGATGGTCAAAAATGCCCTTGAACCGAATAATATCGGGAATGCGCCATTGGGTAAAATTGAAAAATCAGTTTGCCTAAAGTACACATTATTCGTATATTGATTGAAACATGCTTATATAACCATTAAATAACTGAAATATACCTGCTCCATTTCAACATTGTGTAAGGAATAATTAAACTATTTACTTGTAACTCAAATTTCATAGTTTCGCACTTCCAACGCTATATCTGCTCGGAAAGTTGTCAGGAAGATCTACTATTTCGAGGTTTCAAAGGGTTCCTATTCGATAGAAAAAACAATTTTGTTGCAATTTAAAAGTCGAAAAATTTGGCCAAGAAAAGCGGTCTCCTGGACCATAGGGCGACGGTTCCAGCGAGAACCAGGCAGTAAGCGGTGTCGGGCGGACAACTTCAAAACAAGAAGAAGAGGGAATAGAAATTTCTTCTCCTCGAAAGAAACAGCGGCGGTCTTTCTCGAGCCGGAACTGTAAACGCGAAACAAAACTGGGGACACGTGTTTGGATAACAGGCTGATGCAATTTGCGGCCGGATGAATCAGGTGTGGCGGCGCGTAGCGGGGGCATCATTCTCGTTCACGCGAAACGCCGCGGAAGCGGAACCGAAGGACAGAGCTAAACGGCTGTTTTGCCGACTAATTTTAATGGCTACTGATTTCGCGGTTCGCCGTGTTTGCCGAGCAAATTGTTTCGCCGAAATCGACCGAAGCCCGGCCCGGCCCGGCTCACAGGAATACCGCGCATTCAAATCACCGGCTCGCTCGTTTTCGGCCCCCCGTACGCGGCCCTCGGCCGATATCGCGCTTCACTCGTTCTCGCTAACTACACGCTGATTGGCGAAAACCGAATTGTTTGCCTCGTGCATGGTTTCGCCGGTTTTGTTCTCCTATTTTCCGGTTTTTTTGCCGCTCTTCCAGCTCGGTGTTCGCGCTGATGTTCGCGTATAAACTTTTAACGCGGCCCGATTGCTCCCGCGCCTGCTCGCCGCTTGCCTTTCTCTCTCGCTTTTTTCTCCGCTGGCCGCTAATGGCGAACGAACCAGGTAAAAAGCGTGCCAGCTTCGAAACTATTCCCGGCTTTCGAACACGGAGAGTTCTTCGGAGAGGCGGCCGGGATCGCAAGAAGCTGCGCAACATGCTGATCGATGAAACCGGCCGGATTACGTGCCCTTATTGTGCCGATCCGCGGAGCTTTATTACGCAGGAAGTAGAACAGAATTTTTATCGTATCGTGTCTGCTGCCATGTTTCCATCGACGCACAGTGGTCGGAAATCGCTAAAACGTGGCCAAAATGCGAAAAATGAATTTTCGATTAGGCGTATGGCCTTCGCCTTACTGGATACTCAGGTAATGACTCTATGGGAAACCCAAAGTAAAAAGGTGTTATCATGTATACCTGCCAAATGGGAGGAGTACAAATATCGCGTTCATTCGTCACGCAGTTTTCGTGCAGTGAACTACGGTCCCAAAAAACAAGTGTGACGGTTACAATTTTAAGAGAAGTGAATTTTTTTTTGTGTGCAATGGATGCTGTTCCTGGAAGTAAGTACTATTCATAATAATAATATTGGGTTTATATTAATCAGTGTTTACTATCTATAAAGACGAAGATCAATTTTGATGCGCTGGTTTTAGAAATGTATACTAAAAGTTGTATATTCCACAATATTCCACTGAGATTTTTGTGTATGCTTGTAGTAGACACTATGTAGCTTAAATTATTTTGAAAAGTAGCTGCCCGAATTTGCCCCTTTTGTTATGCGATCCATTTTTGTGACGCAAAGGTAGTCACGGTACTAGTTACAAGTATGTTTTCTCGATAAATTTAGAAGATATAACAAAATCTGTTGAATCAACATTGTATAGTTCCACTTATAGAATTTTTTTATACATGTTTTGAACACCACAAACCATATTTTTTTATTGTTTTCAAAAATAAAAAAAAATTTTCGAATGATTAATGCATCATTTTTATTTACTTTCAGGTTCTTCTGACAATGAAATACGTTTCTCCAGAAAAGAAATTTACCATATGGTTAAAATTGTTGGAGTTTGTACATATAAGGTTTAAAGTTTAATGTATTATATTTTACAATAAGAGGTTGGATCGTAAGCAAAGTTATACACTTTCGGTTCTCTCAGCATTCTCCCGACTTCTCGGTACACGCACTGTCTACCGCGGATATGTTATCTCTCGTCGCTCAAACAGCTTTCCCCCAAATCTTACATAGGCATAGAGTTACAATTACTTAGAGAGTAATTTCTCATGCGCTTCGCGCCTAAAACCAAATCCACAAAAATTACCTGAATGATGGATTAAGTATTATTTTCACATACCCGACCGCTGCATATTACGAATCCGCCATTTTTCTTTTTGTAATTTTTACATCAGATTCATATTTGAGGGCACGAGAAATATAGGAATACTAATTTTCGAGAGAGTCCAATAATTTTTTATGTTACGCATCCGCCATATTCAATCCGCCATTTTGTTTTTTGTCATTTTTACATCATATTTATATTCAACGGCACGAGAAATATGGGAATACTAATTTTCGAGACAGTCTAATAATTTTTTGTGTTACGCTTTTTGCTTTTTGTAATTTTGACACCAGATACATAATCAGCAACCGGAAGAACTTCTGAGTATCAATTTTGAACTAATTTGGAATACTCCTTCCTATTTTGACCACGTTTTGGCGAAATCGCCAAAACATAGACAAAAGTCACTTTTTCAACTTCGTCCAAAATTAATGAAATTTATACCAATAGCTTCTTAAATGTTCAAACTAAGTTGTAGCATAAATATAAATTGCTAAAAGTCACCCATTATTGTTCCAGAACAGATTGAAAATAAGCAAAAGTGCACTTCTAAGATAGATCGGATTTCTTCCCGAAATTCACGTTGTTTGCCTTATCATACTTTTTTATGAATAATATTTTTAGAAAAACTAACTACATAGTGTTAAAGAGTGTTCTTTCGGTTATGTGTATGTGTAACTTTTAATATTATATATATAGTTTACAACTTTGAAAATTCTCACTTCCTAAACACCGACTTTCCACTCTTTTTTTTTCTTTAGTGACGATTACAAAGCGAAGATCGCGCGAGGTCACGATGAATTTTTCATGGAGGTATTTGTTAAAGCCTTCTTAAGAGCGCTACATAAAAATATCTTGCGCAGATGTGCGCGATTTAAAGTTACAACAATAAAATAGGTAACACAAGCATTACTCGAATTTAGTTAAAAATTAATACTCCGTGCTTTTTTTAGTCGCTGATTATGAATCTGATGTCAATATATGTAATTTTTTGTCGGTTAAATACTGATTAACTTTGGTACGAAACACTTTTCTGTCCGACCACCCGAAGGGGCTGAAAAATCGTGGGTACTAATTTGCGCCGCACCCTGTATATCTATATATTTATAATGATACCAAATAATATTTTGTGATTCAACAGGTTGAAAGGAAGCGTAATTCTCGAATTACATTAATCAAAATCGACCATCCGCGCCGCATTAATTAGTTATAGGTGACTATAGGGTCTTCGTCCAGAAAATGTATGTGTGTCACGGGGGAACGAAACACCATTCGCGAGAGCTGTTATTACAAACTTTCAATCGGTAGCCAGTACTAAAACCAAACAACTGCTTCGTCGCTCGCCTCTTTCATTCGCTTTTGCCAAGATTCCCGGGCGAAGTTACCATAATAACATTGTCGCCGATAATAACTATATCGGAAAGCTCATTAGCGTGTAGTGGGTGTAGAGCGGGCTATTATTATCCCCTGCTGGAAATCACGGTTCATTTTGGATAACGATCGCTAGCATGAATGGCCAAGTATGATACACTTGTTTAGCTTTCCATTGTCCCTGTTCGTTAGCACCGTTGTTTCCGTGGATGACGCGCGGCGAGGTAAAACGTTCTCATCCACATTTAATTAATTGTTCTTTCGTACTGTAAGAATAGTATAGCGTTCTTGTCACTTATGGTTATTCTAGTATTATTTTATAGTATATTATACATATAGTTATTAATAGACTGCGAATTCCGTGCTAAAATAATGTGTGGAATGTTATTTAAAACTATTGAACATGCATTATTCCGATCCGATTACAATTATTAAGAAAATAAATAAATGTCTATGTAGCTCTCGTGTCTTTTAATTAACAATTTTTATTTTCCATACAAATTCGCAGTTTTAGTGTACTTTGTGTTAATATTGACTTATTATTTTTATTTTTACATAATAAATAATATTATACATATAGTTATTAATAGCCTGATTCCGTGCTAAAATAATGTGTGGAATGTTATTTAAAACTATTAAAAAATATTGAACATGCATTATTCCGATCCTATTACAATTATTAAGAAAATAAATAAATGTCTATGTAGCTCCCGTGTCTTTTAATTAACAATATTTATTTTCCATACAAATTCGCAGTTTTAGTGTACTTTGTGTTATTGTATTTTTACATAATAAATATGCTGTATTGTAAAATTAGTTCAGACTAGTTTCAGCACGACGACTGACAAATCACAATGTGACTAAACCGAATGAAAAACTGTGTGAAATAAATAAATGAGTAATGCAAATTATGGACGTTATTGGTTGAATGAGTGTTTACACCAGTGTACAATTAATGCATTATACGGTGTGAACTGTATAGTTATTTATTGAACTATACGAGACAAATTAATAATTCCATTCTCCGCCTGAACAAATGACTCGCATCTAAACGTTGCAAGAGAATACGAACAAACAAATTATTATTATCGGCAATATTCACGTTGTATCGTTAATTGTAATAATTATAATTAACGAATACATCGATAATTATTCGATATTAAATTTCAACCATGCGCGTCGCTAGAATAAACGAAACTTTCGTAATGATTCCGCGGAGGAAGTAATGCTTTCAAGATTCATCCTTGCAGCGAAGAAAATTAATCAACAAATAGCGTCCGTGCGATCGTAACGCTCGCTCGCCGGTGGAAATTAATTAAAATACAGGCTTGAAACAGACCAGGATTTTGTTGACGCTGCCCAAAAGCATCCTATTTACAAAATGTTATAATTATTAAGCAAACTCGGGTCACAGAGTCGGTCAATTAAATTATTTTAATGGCCGTCATTGATAGTATTTGTAAACCTCCGCGAGCCATTTCGACGATATCCATCGAAATTCGACTCGACAGTAAAAGCAACAGCCAAACGGACCGAGATTCGCATTATAGTTGTATTGATTATTTATCTCTGCACAGCATTTCATGCTCCAACGAGGTATACTTAAAGCAAACATTGATACGTACAACATAACGACGCACAATGGGGCATTTTGACCAAAAAGCTGGCCAACATTCAATTTTGTACAATTTACCATCAGCCGATAATACAAATTGTCTTTTGTACCTAAATGGTTTGTGAATCAAAATACAACCGCATTTTTGCCACTGACCTTCGCGTCACCGTGCAGCGTGGATCGAAAGGTATCGTTTACTTACAGTGGTCGTGTTTTCTGTCGTTGCGACTTGAAATTGCTCTTAGAAATACTGTCGTAGTTTTTGTTTGAGTGAAAATTTACGGAGATTGTGCTATGGATTCTTCAGAACCAGGTATGTTGATGACTCCTACACGTTTAGTTACAATAATTATGTTTAATTTAGGTAGCTATAGCTCATAGAAGTGCTAGAGCCATATGTTGCTAGTTTGAGTATTGTATGTGCATATAGTAAGAATTTTGTTATAGTTCTAAGCTTTTTTAAATACTCAAATACAATACAAACTGAAGTATATTTATCGTAGAAGATAATCCTTAGAAAAGTAGCCGTGGAATACTGCAACTGTATTTTTTATAATTTTTTTTTCTGTAACAAGTGATATTTTTCGAAATATATAAAAATGCAATTATTGTTGGGTGTCTCTTCCAGGACCTTCAGGGGTCACGGTTATACCTCGAAAGCATATACAGGGTGAATTCGATAAAGCAGGAAATCTAAATATCTCCGTTACTTTTCGTTGTAAAAAAAATTTGTAGGACAAAGTTACACTGTTTGAAGGGCCACATATAACGGTGCAAGGGAAAATAAAGTCAAGGTCATTTTTATGAGATTTCAAGGTTATCGATGTTTTTTTTAATGGACTGATATATTCTCGTTAACGTAATGTTGTAGCCGACAAAATAACGAATTCATGCATGTAACACAATATGACCTTCAAATGACCTTCAACCCAGAAAAATGGTATAAATAAAATTCAACGTGTAAGATTCATTTGATGTAGGGTGGTTTAAATAAGACCACTTAAATATCTCTTCAGGTTATTGTGATGCAAAAATTATTTGTTACGTAATGTGCATGGTGTCAATGGACTAAATATTTGGCACGAATATTTCTTTTCCGGGGGTCATTTTTTTCGGAGTTGTCAAGGTCATCGATGTTTTTATGTACATAACTACATTCTTTTTTTATTGCATCGTGTAACTGATGAATATGTCCCCCTCTGCACCGTGCAAGTTTCGTGTACAACATTTTTTCATTTTATTATAAATAACGGAGATATTCAAGGTGGACATAGTTATTGCCCAACCTGTATGTATATCACCATCAGCTGCAAAGCTGATCCTTAAGGTCCTATCTTTAATTTTAATTTAGATATACAGGGTGTACGCGTTAAGTTATGTCAGCATTTTTTAGGCATTTGCGATAGTGCAATTAAAAAATGTTTTAAACAAAACTTTATCAGTACTTGGTGAGTTATATGTCCGCATATTCTTAATGTTTTTTTCGTAAAAAAATAAAGGTCACCCTGACTTTTTAAATGGCACCATATGTTTTCGACCTCATGGAATTGTTGCTGATGTCGAGAAGAGTTCAACAGTGTATTATACTATGACCTTGAAATGACCTCAAACTCAAAAATTTTGTGCAAACGTAATTTTAATGAAAAATTATTTTTTACAAAATCATGGCTTGATTGAAAACTCATGCTGACGTAACTTAACGCGTACACCCTGTACAACATTATTTTTAAATAAACAAACTCGACGTATTGTCGATAGCGTTCTTTGATATTGGAAATGTGACGATTAATCAACGCACTAGTCGTTGACAGTAAATAAATCTACAAAATAGAGATGTCAATATTGTAAATAAAAAACGTGGACGACCGAAAAATTCCATATCTACCGTAACAAAATAAAAAAAAATTACAGCAGTGCATTCTTTGTTCAACAAGTTTTTAAGTACTAGTTAATTATTAGTTAAGTATTAATTTAATAATAATTAAGTATTAATTTAATAATAATTAAGTATTAGTTAAGTATTTAAGTATTAGTTAAGTATTTAAAAGAAACGTTGCAGTTAAATTACTGTTAAAAATCGGACATTTCGTATGGCAAAAATTAGACCGCACGGTAAATATTGTTTCGCAGTTTCTTGGACACCGTGTGCGCGTAGACTTTTGTAAAAAGCGACGCGTTTCATTGGCAAAGTGGAAATTGAAACGTCCACTTGAAGCGATTAGAGATCCATTCGGACTGTTAAACGGCGAGAAGTGACTCTGTTACTCGTCTGAAAAACGCAACAAGTGCAATTACGCGCTCCGCGGGGCTTGCAATTAAATGCTCGGCGTTTTATTGCTTGAATACCGTTGCAGCCGGTATTCAAATGACATTCTACGTCAAAATGGGAATCCGAATCGAGCTCCCACTATCGTGCCGATAACCGTTCGGTCTTTGTTAAACCGTTATGGTTTACCACGCGATATATGTATCTGTTAAATAATTAGCCGACGGGTGTCGGAATAAAATTGATTATTTGGACATCCGATTCGGATCTGTGTTGCGAACGTGTCGTAATTATAATTTATATCATCTCGGGCTATTTGTCCAGAGCGAACACCGGCCATCCAGCTAATGATTAATCGAGAGAACTACGATTAATCATCTTATTGAAAAAGTTCTTAACCCCTCACACCCCCCTCACCCCCGCCAACCTTTTTATGAGTTCATGTAATTTTAACGCCTTTTCAAATGGATTCTTAATCCACGGAGACTGTCGATATCTACAAATGGTTGTTAATAGAAAGAAACTGCACAGATAATCCATCTTATCAGGCTGCCCCTTATTCTCCTGAATAACCTAGTACATTATAAAGCTGTGTATCACTTTTTTTCGTCGATCGAAAAATGCTGACTGGAAATTTTAACGAAACTCACTTGATTTTACACCACGAAGTGTGCTAGGCTGGCTCTTACTCACTCTTGTAATTGTAATTGAATGGACCCAGATAGCACATGACGTCTTAAAGACGTCTATTTTACGTCCATATTAGGTCTGAACGTCTTACGTCCTAAGAAGACGTATTTGAGACGTCTTGAAGACATCTTTCACGGGACGTCGTTTTAACGTCTAAAATAACACGTCTTGAAGACGTCTTTTCCGGGACCTTTTAAAGATGACTTTTTCGGGACGCCGTTTTGACGTCTGAAATAAGTCGTCTTTTCCAAGACGTTTCAAAGACGTCTTATTTTAGACGACTTAAAGACGTATGTTTATAGACGACTTAAAGACATATTTTCCGGGACGTTTTAAAGACGTCATACTTCCAGACGTCTTAAATATGTCTTACTCCAGCCATCTTTGGGACGTTCATAAAGTTTTACGGGTCCAGCAATGTTAATTAAATATACATGTGTGATTTGTCGTGCGAAAAGGGACTGGGACCCTTCCAGTCTCTTATATTCAGATGACAAATCCCATATGTATATTTAATTAACATTTCTGGGCCTGGAAGACTCTATAAACGTCCTAAAGACAGTTGAAATAAAACGTTTTAAAAACGTCTTGAAAATTCGTCTTTAAGATGTCTACAAATGGTCTAAAAGTCGTCTTAAAGTCGCCTAAAAGTCGTCGAAAAGTCATCTTACAGTCGTCATAAAGTCGTTGAAAAGTCGTCGAAAAGTCGCCTAAAAGACGTCCTAAAGACGTCGAAGGGTCGTTTAAAAGACGTCTTTAAGATGTACAGTTTTGTAACATAATCTGTTCAGAAGACGTTCGGAGGCCGTTCAGGGGACGTTCGTGGGAAATTCAAGACGTCTTTGTGCTATCTGGGGAAGAAGGGTCCTAGTTTTCGGAAAAAGCCAATTTTATGTTCCGAACTTATTTTGCTTTAACCCTTAGCACTCGAGAGGCAAAATATTGTTTACATTATTAAATATATTCGTATCCAATCAATTACTAAATATTTAAGTATTCTATGAGCTATATCAATTGCATATCCATAAAATTTAAAAAAAATCATATGCAGAATGGAATTATTCTAAGTCGGAGGAAATGTTTAATTTTCCTGTTAAAATAGGTCCGAGTGCAAAGGTTTAACATTCAATAGAGCAACCTGTAAAATCGTTTGTTAGTTTTCAGTCCTTTTCCAATTTTCAGCTGGGTTTTGTTAGTGCAATTTTGCGATGAGAGTTCAAAATTGCAGACACCCATTTTAACGATCTTAAATTTTTTCCAGTGCTCAATCACAAGTGATCGTACGATTTGGATTTTTTCGAAAATGATGCGTTTTAAATCAGTTTTCGTGAAAATTGGCAGAAAATATTTTCCTTGGATTTATCTGGCCATACCCTTTGAACAAAAAAAACATTGTTTGTGTTGCAAATTTCTTAAAATTTATTACTTCTGATTTATACAATAATGAAATCTAACCTTACTACCGCACGTGTCAACCGATAAAAAGGAAAATTAGACTTTCACACTACACTGTACAGGGTGTATAAAAATTATATGTCACGAATACCATGGAGGGATTCTATACCTCTGGATCGGTGGAGATCTGTTAAAAAATTGGACCGCAAAATTGACCTTTACCCTTTCTTTTAAGGTTAAAAAATTGTTTATCGTATTGATCGCAAGGAGCAAAAGTCTCAAGGGATCAATGGATCTCAAGTGAACGTTCTCTTTAAAAACGACTTTGAAGTTCCTTCCATATGTCTACAGGGTTTCCCAAAATGGTATAAACGTGTAGGGAATGATTCAACATGAGAAAATAAATTGAAAATATAGAATAAATTTTTTTCGTTTGACGCCTCGTTTTCGATAAAATTTACTTTAAAAATCCGTCAAGTTCGCGTGCCTAACGTTTGGAACAAGTAGAATTAGTAGGTCATGAACAGACGCGTTAAACGATTGCCATTCAAGAGCACGCGTGTTCGCTGAATTTTCAAACATTAACTTCTCGAAACCGAGGCGACAAATGGAAAACATTTATTCCCATATTTTCAACGAACTTTTCAGTAACATACTATCAATTTATTTTCTCGTGTAGAATCATTCCCTCCACGTTTATACCATTTTGGGACACCCTATAGACATATGGAAGAAATTAGTTTATGAAACGTCAAAGTTGTTTTTTAAGAGAACGGTGGACCGAGACACTTTGTTCCTGTGAGACTTTTACGATACGATAAAAAATTGTTTAACCTTAAAAGAAAGGGTCAAGGTCAATTTTGCGGTCAATTTTTTTAACAGATCTCCACCGATCCAGAGCTATAGAATCCCTCCTCGGTATTCGTGACATATAATTTTTATACACCCTGTACATGCAGGGTGAGTAAAAACTGATAAAACTGAACAGCTAGAACTGTAAAAATACAAACTTAGTATTTCATAACCTCTGCAAGAAGCTTGTAGAAAATTGTTGTCGAAAATTGGACCGTTTATTTTGAAAGTGGTGTAAGTCCATTTTTAAAAAAAATTAGATATCACGCAATTTACGCTTAATTTAGTGTAAACTTTTTATTTACAACTAGTATTTAATATCTTGAAAAATGTTAATGCTTTGTTCAATTTAAAATTGGCCGCGAAAAGAAATTGCGTGGCCATTGATTATGAAAATAATGTGCCCACTGGTGGCTACATTTTTTTATTTAACATGTCGAAATTTACTATTTTATTTTCCTCCAAAAATGGATAATTTCATATTAACATCAGATAGTGATATAGGTAAGAAGAAATAGTAAATCAATATTATTTTATGACAATTGAAAATATTTATGTTATTTAATTTTAAATAAATTCACACAGAAATAAAACTCATGAATATAAACAAAAGAATAATCTTAGAATCGGAGGATGAAGACAATTCCACTATGAAAAACAAATTAATGAAACGTAAAATGAGAAGCAGAATTATAGAGGTAGAATCTTCATCAGATGAGGATATTCTTACTGAGAACTTAGATTCTGCAAAAGAAAATGAAGGAAAATATACGCAACGAATAAACAAAATTAAGCGAAATGCCGGATAAGAGAACTATACAGAGAAAGGAGAATTTATTCCAGCAAAAAGTAAAAAATACTACTATTTTATTTCTTGTTATTTTTCATAAACAAAATTAGATCAATACAAAATATATTTAAAGCGGTACTTAATTTTTCATAATCAAAATTACACGATTCTTACAATTGACTAATTATGAAAGTGGTGTAAGTCCATTTGCAGCCGGTAAATATACATTATTTTAGTTAAATTCGCCTAAAAGAAATTTATATAATCAAATTACATATTGATAAATTAATAAAGGGTGTCCCAAAATTAACGCAAGATTTGAATTTTCCGCCATTTTTGCAGTAAATTGTTGGCAACCCTGAAAATAACAATCTAAAGACTAAAAACTGTGTTTTCTATTTAATTCAAACCTTGCATTAATTTTGGGACACTCTTTAGAAACATTGCCAGACTTGACATAATTAACCAATATTTTTAAATTGACAGATAACCTTTAATTTCCTCGAAACAACCGACGTGCACCACTTTCAAAATAAACGGTCCAATTATTTCTAGCATGGTGCGTTCAACGAGCATTGCTATACGGCAGAGGAGATTAAACTTGAATTGGCATACGCCGTGTTGAAATCTTACACTTCGTTGACTCAAAAGCACTCAATGTAATTCTATTTAACTTTATAAAGGATGCTATGAACTATTTAATATATATATACTTTCCGCGCACTCATACCGCACAACCGTTCCAAGACACCATTCAAACAGAAGAAGGCACACACCGCGCTTCATTCGTTTTTCCCCCAATCATACCGCACACCCATACCAACCTTATTTCGCACACTCAAACCTTTTATCACTCATACCAACATTCAACCAACTGCCTCACTATAATTGTTACCAACACTCTCCCTCAATTATGTGATGCAGTTTATTCACACTCGTCCTAACTTCTTCACGATAATCGATTACAATACTCTCCCTCAATTATGTGAAGTAGTTTATTCATACTCGTCCTAACTTCTTCACGATAATTGATTACAATACTCTCCCTCAATTATGTGAAGTAGTTTATCGTCTTTCATCTGCTCTTCACTTACTGTCCATCAATTCGCCTTTGAATTTTTTAAACTTTTCTAATGCTAGGGGTTTCGTTAATACATCAGCTACTTGATTATTAGTCGGACAATATTCTACTTGTACAAGGTCAGTTTTTACAGTCTCACTTACATATCTGTATTTAATGTCTATATGTTTTGACCTCTTGTTTACTGCCCCACTTGAGATTAATGAAATCGCCCCCTGATTGTCTATTTGTAGTTTCACTTTCACCTTTTTGCCTATTATTTCTTCAATAAGCATCTTTACATAGCGCAGATCCTTGCAGCATTCCGCAGCTGCAATGAACTCAGCCTCTGTACTTGATGTTGCTATCATTGGCTGTCTTCTTGATGTCCACAATATTGGTCCGCCTCCGTAACAGATGACGTAACCTGTGGTGCTGCGCCTAGTTGAGTGGTCCCCAGCAAAGTCGGAATCGCAGTATGCCAGTATTGTATCATCGTCGCTCTGCCGCTTATACTGAATCCCGTTGTTTACCGTTCCCTTGAGGTACCTTAAAATTCGTTTTACATCTGTAATATTTCTGTCTGTTGGACTTTCAACATACCTGCTGCAGAATCCAACTGCGTAGGCTAGATCAGGTCTTGTTTTAGTAGATAGGTACAGTAGACTGCCTACTGCTTCTCGATACGGGAAGTTGGAACTGCTTGCCCGTTCTTCCTCAACGTTTGAGCACGGGTTTATAGGAGTTCCTGCCGGTTTGCTGTTCTCCATTCGATATTTCTCCAAGACCCTGTCAGCATATCTACCCTGAAACAATCTTATGCCATCTTTTGTACGATTTAGATCCATTCCAAGAAACGTCTGTGGCTTTTTATCTATTGTCATCTCAAAAGTATTTTGTAATTCCTTCAGCAGCTGTTTCATTTCTTCCTCGTCGCTGCCAATCACGAGTCCATCATCTACGTAGAGTCCCAACATGAGATCTGAGTTTTCCCTCTTGAACAGGCATCGATCACTCTTGAGAGGAATGAGATTCTTCTCTTTCAGAAACTCGGAAAACCGCTCGTTCCAGCAAAATGGTGCCTGTTTTAGGCCATAAACCGCCTTTTTTAGCTTAAATACCTTTCCTGATTCATTATATCCTTGAGGTGGGTACATGTAAATTGTTTCTTTTAAGTTTCCGTGTAGGAAGGCTGTCTTAATGTCCAAGGTTATTATACGTAGATTCCTGATGACAGCTATAGAAAACAGTGCACGTAAAGAAGCATTGCTTACCACCGGACTGTAGATTTCCTCATAATCCAGATCCTTTTCCTGCTCACACCCTCGGACAACAAGGCGTGCTCTATACCTTCCATCGTCTTTAATTTTTAATACCCATCTGCTGGAGAGCGGTCTTTTTCCATGTACCTCACTTGCGTTTACCATTGTCCAAGTGTCATTTTTCCTCATTGCTTCCTTCTCTTCATTGATCGCTTCCATCCATCGATCCCTGTCTGGACCTGTAATTGCCTGTTGAAATGTTAAAAGTGCAGAGTTATACCTTTCAGGGGGATGCCTTATTCTTTTCGATCTTCTAAGCATTTCTTGGTTGGTGACAGGAGTTTCTTGCCTATCTTCGTTATCTTCTTCTTCTGAATTACAACTCTGCCATTCCATCGAAGTATCTGTTTGCTGTTGATCTTCTTTCTGTCGATCTTCTTGCTGTTGTTCTTCTTGCTGTTGTTCTTCTTCTCTCTCGTCATGTATTACGTTTTCAGTTTCTTCGCTACTGCATTCCTCTTCGGTGTTGTCATATGGTATGTTTAGAACAATGCCCTCTTCGATATGGCAGTCTTCAGTTTTCCTTTCTTGCACTATCACATCCCTTGAAATGATTATCTTCCTTTTTATTTTATTCCATAGACGATACCCATTGGGTGCGTAACCTATCATCAGATGTTTATCACTTCTTGCATCTAATTTTCTTAGTTGTCCTGTTATTTTCATGTGTACTTCACTTCCAAACATATGTATTCTTGATAGATTTGGTTTTCTATTCTCCCAATTTTCAATTGGTGTCTTTTTCTCTGTAGTCGTGGGAGACCTGTTGAGAAGATATGTTGCCGTATATAGTGCCTCTCCCCACATCTCTTTCTCCATTTTAGAGTCAAACAATAGTGCTCTTGTCTTTTCCATTAGGGTTCGGTTTAGTCTTTCCGCCTTTCCATTAAGTTGAGGAGTATGTGGTACAGTGCAGTCCATCTCTATTCCCTTCATTTTTGCCCAGTTTATTATTTTGGTGTTTACATATTCACGACCGTTGTCGCACCTTATTTTTGACACCTTGCTGCACCATCGAGCTTCTATTTTATTTACAAACTCTATTAGAGATTCTTGAACATCTGATTTATACTTTAAGAGATGAGTCTCAACGTAATGGGTATAATCGTCGAGAAATGTGGCAAAATATCTCTTCCCATCCCAGGTATCAGCTTCCAGTGGTCCACATACGTCTGTGTGAATCAGTTGGATCGGTCTTGTTGCCCTTGTCCTTGTTTCCGTGAAGCTCAATCGTGTCTGTCTTGCCTTCATGCATATTTCACAGATCAAATCATATTTTTTTAATTGATTCTCAGTAATATTTATTCCTGTACTGAGTTGTAAGAGTTTTAGCATGCCACCCTTACTCAAGTGTCCTAACCTCCTATGCCATTGTTCTATTACTTTATTTTCATTCAGAATTACATTCGCCTTGTTTTCCTTCTCTGGTTTCAGACTCACTTTATACAGTCCCTCTTCCGTTCTTTCTCCTATCAGGATTTGTCTCTCACCGTTCTCCACTATCACTCTTCCTTCTTCAAAGGTCACTTTCCCTCCATTTTTGTTGATTTCTGTGACAGATAATAAATTGGTACTCAATTCTGGAACCACAATTACGTTTTGAAGTATGCATTGTTCAAATTCTAGGCGACCTTCAGCTTCCACTCTCATTGTCTCATTTTCTTTTGCCACTCCTACCGTAGAGTTTATTTTTCTTATGTTTGACATGTTTTTAGTAGTATTTGTCATATGTGTGGTTGTGCCGGAATCTACCACCCAGTCATCAGATCTGCCCAATTCTCTGGTTAAGTATGCAACCTTGTTTCCCTTGTTTACTTTATCTGTTTCTTGTGCACTTTTGTCTCTGAAATAGCACTGTTTCTCTGTGTGATTTGTCTTCTTACAAATAGTACAGTATTTACTCTCTGTTTTTTGTCTACATGACGCCGCATAGTGTCCTTCTTTATTGCACTTGTAACACTTTACCTTATTATTCTCATTATTAGGTTTTGATTTGCATTGCCATGATATATGACTAGTTGAATTGCACTTGTAGCATCTCCTTTCTTTGGTTTGGTATGCAATTGCAGTTGTACGTTCTTCTTTTCCTGTTAGTCTCTCTTCCTCCGCTGTCAGCCTGGCGGTGAGATTTTCCAATGTTCTTTCTGTTTTAGCTGTAGACTCCCAGGCACTTCTGAAATGTTTAAATCCTGGAGGTAATGTTCCTAGTATTTTTGCCATCAGCATATCATCATCTATTACCCTTTCCAAACTTTTTAGCCTATATGTCATGTTTACAAGCTTGCTTATATTTACAGCCACATCTGCAGTCTTGTCGTATTCAAAACTGAAAAACTCTTGAAGCAGATTACATTTTAATTGTTCATGATCTCTTTCAAACATGGAACACAGTTTTACCCACATTTGATGTGCCGTTTTACACGACATCAAGTGTATCAAAATTGTTTTATCTACTGTTGCGGTTATTATTCTTTGTGCGTTTGCATCTTGAACTAACCACTGCTTTGTTTTCTCCTCTTCCGTGGGTTCTTGTATTAACATTTCAAAATTATCCTGAGCTCTCAAAATTATACTCACTTGAAATTTCCACATTGGAAAATTATCAGCATCTGCAAGCTTTTCCACTCGTTGCATTTCTTCTATGCTTATTTTTGCCATTTTCCCTGATTTTATTTTCCTTTCAGTCCTTTTTTTTCTTCTTTTTTATTACGCTTTGCCACGTGCTCTTATGAAATGTTCCAGAACGTTTGTACAACTTCTCAGCAGTTTTCCTTGTGTTCTGGGCCCATAACCTGTTGAAATCTTACACTTCGTTGACTCAAAAGCACTCAATGTAATTCTATTTAACTTTATAAAGGATGCTATGAACTATTTAATATATATATACTTTCCGCGCACTCATACCGCACAACCGTTCCAAGACACCATTCAAACAGAAGAAGGCACACACCGCGCTTCATTCGTTTTTCCCCCAATCATACCGCACACCCATACCAACCTTATTTCGCACACTCAAACCTTTTATCACTCATACCAACATTCAACCAACTGCCTCACTATAATTGTTACCAACACGCCGCGTGATCCGGGGAAACTTGTAAGACGATGACGGAACGCGCACTTAAAGGGCTTACACCCTCTGGCTGGCAGACAAACCGTAACCGCCCCGATCATCCCCCATCGAAAACACAATTTGTCGACAGTAATGTCGTGTTTATCAACCGGAGTTCCGATTGGCCCAACCACGACCGTGTTCCGGCCGCGGTGAGCGTTCGAGTTCATCCCCCTCCCCGATTGCTAATAATTTCTCCAGCCCTTCTGACTCTCCCTTTCTCGATCGTCGACGCTTACAGGTTCGCGCGGGAGTTCGTTCCGCCGTTTAACGGGTGACGGATCGATACGCGGGGACTATTCGACGACTGTTGCTCTTTAGCCGATCTGTCGCGTCCATTGCGATAATTATCTCGACGACGCGACCGGCTCATTAACAGGCATCCGACGCAGGCTCGCGGGGAAAAATTGTTCGAGCGGAACGGAGCAAATCGACCAGCGATTCGATATCGAGCGGAGAAATCTCGCAGCATCCCGACGCGACGGTGAAATCGCGACTCCACCGGACGTGGGAATTTCGGTCCCGCTGTAATGCTCGGCCGTTACCCGCAAAATGGTGGTTTTTATCGAGTCGTTTATGAGGTCTTCAGGTCGAAACGACAGTTATGCGCGGCGCCGTTTATTCTCCCTCGCCGCTGCCGGCTGATCTAGACCCGCCGAGCTCCAGGAATTTCGAGAGGCCCATCACGGTGATCGCAAACGAGAACGACCGAATTTATTCGATAATAATCGAATACAGGGTGAATTCGATAAAGCAGGACACCTAAATATCTCCGTTACTTTTCGTTGTACAAAAAAACTACGTAGGACAAAGTTACACTGTTTGAAGGTCCACATATAACGGTGCAAGGGAAAAAATATTTCAAGGTCATTTTCATGAGCTTTCAAGGTTATCAATGTTTTTTTAAATGGAATGATATATTTTCGTTAACGTAATGTTGTAGCTGACGAAATAACGAATTCATGCATGTAACACAATATGACCTTCAAATGACCTTCAACCCAGAAAAATGGTATAAATAAAAATCAACGTGTAAGATTCATTTGATGTAGGGTGGTCTGTTTAAATAAGACCACTTAAATATCTCTTCAGGTTATTGTGATGCAAAAATTATTTGTTACGTAATGTGCATGGTGTCAATGGACTAAATATTTGGCACGAATATTTTTTTTCCGGGGGTCATTTTTTTCGGAGTTGTCAAGGTCATCGATGTTTTTTGGTACATAACTACATTCTTTATTTATTGCATCGTGTAACTGATGGAAAAATTCATTCAGATATGTATAATAACATGACCTTGAAATGACCGTGATCCTCGAAAATTAAAGTTATACCTAGAACTTTAAATTAAATTAAAATATGATAAAAAGAACATACTTTTTGAGTATAAATTCTTTTTTCTGGATGCCCAAAACTATATTTTGGGGGGCCGAAAATGTTTGCATTTATTATCTTGTAACTTTACTAAAACTATCCTGAATTTAAGTTAAATTAAAATGTGGCAAAAGAAAACGTACTTCTTGGGTACAAATTGTTTGTTTTTCTGTGAACCTAAAATTATATTTTGGGGGGCCGAAAATTTTTGCATTTATTATCTTGTAATTTCAGTAAAGTTATCCCTAATTTAAATTAAATAAAAATATGATAAAAAGAACATACTTTTTGGGTATAAATTATATTTTTTCTGGGTGCCCAAAATTACATTTTGGGGGTCGAAAATTATAGTTCAGTCACTGAAAGTGTGCTCATTCGAATATTGTTTGATATGTTGTTTTCGAAACACCGACCGGTGTTCATCGTTCGGAATAATCAATGAAAACAGCAGAGAACAGGAATTCCTCGGAACGAGAGATAGAACTCCATTCTTCCGGCGATATCGAGGCAGAACAGAGACATCTGTGTCGCGAGAACCCATCCGAGTGGAGGGACAAGCATCTGAGTGAAATCTCGACGCTGGGATGGGGCTGGGGATCGGGCGGCGTGGATGGATCCGTAAAAGTCCATCTCTCTTGCGCGGCGGTGCTCTTAATACTTCCGCAATACGAATTCTGCGAATACGGCTGGGAGCCCTATAAATTTCTCTTTTATTTCAACGGAGCTTGCTGGCTCGGTCTCCTCTCGGCGGCGCGGCGGGCCGCGTGTACACACGGAACAGATAAGTCGAGCGATGCCGAACAGGCGGAAAAGGAAAATGGGGACGAGGAAGTTCTGTGGGAGTAGGGTAGGGGTGGGTGGATGGGCTCGACAACTAAGAAAACGAAAGACCAAGTCGCAGGGATGCAGCACCGTGGAATAAAGCACACGAGGATTGCGCATGGTAACTGGGTTTGGCTTTCAGCCTGCCGACTTTTAGGCCACGGGGCTGAATAACGTATGAGACGCGTGACACGCGGGGGTTCGACCCGCATTCCAGCTCATGCGACCCGCTCGATCTTTGATGTTAAGAGCTGTTTAGCGTGCGAAAGCAACTATTGTGGATTTACAAATGATCGGGAAACGGCTTGTAGCTGCGGAGAGCATAATAGACACGTCACAGTTAAGAATTGATGTCTTAAATCTCCATTCCTCGCGACAGTTTATGCAAAGTGGACGAGCTTGCGTAGGGTAGAGCAGGTATGAACGGAAATAACACGGTTGGAAGTGGAATTATAAATCATTCGGAATCTATTATAGCCGTTATTGTATATGTACCGTATAATTGTATACGGTCACGGTGGGTCACCACATATTACCATCTCGATTTTATATTCGTAGCGGAAGAATTGTTCACGTAGTGTTGAATGGTCTGGGTTAGGTGTTTTTTTCTTATAGATCCACGCGTTCATGACATCTGAAGGTCATCTACATTTTTTAAAATGAAATATTTTCGATTGCACCACTTAATGCATCTTGAAACCCTTTGTAAGTAAGTGTTGAGTTATCATCGATCAGGGTGTCAAGGGGGTTACATTTTTGTAGATGGACGCGTAGAGGACATCTGAAGGTCATCCACATTTTTTAAAATGAAATATTTTTGATTGCACCACTTAATGCATCTTGATACACTTTGTAAGGAAGTTATCATCGATCAGGGTGTCAAGGGGGTTACATTTTTGTAGATGGACGCGTAGAGGACATGTGAAGGTCATTCACATTTTTTAATGGTCAAGGGCCCTTTTTATGTCACTAACTTTCATTAAGAGTGCGCGGGAGCGACCTGACACTTTTTGGTGATTGCAGCGACACATCCGGAAAAATTAAAAAACTCCTAGAGACAGATTCATAAGCAGTTTTTCGCTTCCTGAGGCGAAGGTATGTATGTGCGTGGTACAGGGTGTATAAAAATTATATGTCACGAATACCGAGGAGGGATTCTATAGCTCTGGATCGGTGGAGATCTGTTAAAAAAATTGACCTAACCCTTTCTTTTAAGGTTAAACAATTTTTTATCGTATCGTAAAAGTCTCACAGGAACAAAGTGTCTCGGTCCACCGTTCTCTTAAAAAACAACTTTGACGTTTCATAAACTAATTTCTTCCATATGTCTATAGGGTGTCCCAAAATGGTATAAACGTGGAGGGAATGATTCTACACGAGAAAATAAATTGATAGTATGTTAGTGAAAAGTTCGTTGAAAATATGGGAATAAATGTTTTTCATTTGACGCCTCGGTTTCGAGAAGTTAATGTTTGAAAATTCAGCGAACACGCGTGCACTTGAATGGCAATCGTTTGACGCGTCTGTTCATGACCTACTAATTCTACTTGTTCAAAACGTTAGGCATGCGAACTTGACAGATTTTTAAAGTCAATTTTCTCGAAAACGAGGCGTCAAACGAAAAAAATGTATTCTATATTTTCTCAACATGTTTATACCATTTTCACGAAACTTCAAAGTCGTTTTTAAAGAGAACGGTTGACTTGAGATTCATTGATCCGTTGAGACTTTTGTTCCTTGCGATGAATACGATAAAAAATTGTTTAACCTTAAAAGAAAGGGTCAAGGTCAATATTGCGGTCCACTTTTTTAACAGATCTCCACCGATCCAGAGGTATAGAATCTCTCCATGGTGTTCGTGACATATAATTTCTATACACCCTGTACAATGTTTACTTTCTTGTAGGGCAGCTCGTGCCATCTCATGTGAGAGCCAAATTCTTAATAATAACGACGCTAAATCCTACGCTTCACTTGCCGCGCTCGCAATGCTCAACTTGAACAGTGACACTCCTTTTATCTTTTACACTAAACTAAATTTAGCCGATTCTCAACAAAACCCTCGCGGTCTAACGTAAGTTTACAACAGCTGGAGCGCCATGTTGCGTTCCATCGAACGCGTGAGGAAAAAGGTATCTGTTACTGAGGACTGCAACCTATCCCTTCCATGAATTACGTTCCGCCGGCATCGTTCACTTGTGTTTTCGTGTCTGCGTAATATCTTTCCTAAAATGAAAAAACTTGTTTCGCGAAGAAGCGAAACGCTCCCTCCTCCTCACCCCCCCCCCCATCTGAAATTAGATTCTGCCCGAGCGAGGATCGCCGGGCGTGTTTCTTTTCGCGAAACATTTTCCTGGCGGCGGCGGCGGCGACGCAAAAGGAATCGATTTACATGCGGTTAAGCCGCATCCTGCCGTGATTCCTATTGCAGAATCTTTTACCGGAGAGTGGCGTAGTGGTTTGGGGGAGGGGAGGAGGTGGAGGAGGAAGGAACCTCCTCCCCTATCTCTCCTGGCCGGAAAGATTCAGAGTTTCGCCGATCGAATAGATTTCGCCTGGTCGGCAAGACGCGCGTGCAACGGATGCTCTCTCCCGGGGTTGCAGGCTGCGAATCCGGCTTTGTTTATAGAAGCCGACGCGACCGAACTCGGCCAATTTCGCGGCACAAAGGGATTCCACGAATCGGCTGACTAGGGCCCCACTCCGCAACAGCCGAGTCTCTCTCTTAGTTACTTCGAAAACGAGTGGGACGGGAGACGCCATCTTGTGGCCCGCGGCGATGCTTTCACGAGATCACCCTCCCAACCCTTCCCGCGGCTACGATTTGCATTTTCGGGGTTATCTCCTCGAGACGTACTCGCCACGAGTGAACGATCCAGCCCGCTAAACGGAAGCTCGCGATCCTTCGGCGGCTAACGCGAAACTTCCGGCGTCTGGCGATAGAGTTTCCACTGTGACCCCTCTACCCCTCCGTCGCCTGTCGTACCCCTTCCTCGAAACTCTCGTCCTGCTACCTCGCACCCCTCCCCGCAACCCAGAGTGTCGACGGAACCCACGACGAGTTATCTGTACTATTTGTGTATGCACACACCTGATCGGAAGTTCGGGCACGCCCGCGTTTACCCGAGTTCCCGTGAAACGAATTTCGATCGCGCATAAACAGATCCCGCTTCCGTAAACTCGCTCTGCCGCACAACCGTGACATATTTTATGCGGAAAAATCAAACTTGTCGCGCCCGTGCCGTCGCCACAGCCGCTTACCACCGGATAGACGGCACCCTGATCGATGCATTTTAACCCCTCCGCACTGCGAGATACCCAACTTGCAAGAATCGTAGTATCGCCTTGTGGATGACTGAGCAGGAGCGTGCTCGCGGTCATGTCATGTTTTCATCGATTTACGCGTTGCGTTAACGTTTTGTTGACAAACGTACGTTCGCGTTTTGGTTTTGTAACAAATCACCAACCAGCAGCTCCCCGCAAGCGCGACAAAAACATTTTATTTGTACAAAAGGGGCATTGACTTTGAAAAAGCTCAAGGTCGCCCTGACATCTAGCAGAAATTGAAATGTGGAAACATAAAATAGTACTCATTCGATGCGTACTTTAACACGTAACATAATTCGTAGAAAAGAAAGTTGCATTGACTTTGAAAAAGCTCAAGGTCACCTTGACATCTTGGAACAGTGGGATATAAAACGTCAAATTGTAGTCATTCCTCACGTACATTAACACGCTACATAATTAATTAAAAAGAAAGTTGCATTGACTTTGAAAAAGCTCAAGGTCACCTTGACATCTTGCAAAAATTGAGATATGAAAACATCACATTGTACTCATTCGACGCGTACCTTACTCGGTACATAATTAATTAAAAAGAAAGTGCCAGTGACATTGAAGAAAATCAAGGTCATTTTGACATTTAGAAAAAATGAGATAAGAAAACATCAAATAGTACTCATTCGACGCGTACCTTAACGCGGTACATAATTAATTAAAAAGAAACTTGTAGTGAGTTTGAAAAACCTGAAGGTCACCTTGTCATCTTGAAACAGTGGGACATAAAACATTAAATTGTAGTCATTCCTCACGTACCTCAACACGCTACATAATTAATTAAAAAGAAAGTTGCAGTGACTTTGAAAAAACTCAAGGTCACCTTGACATCTTGCTAAAATTGAGATATGGAAACATCAAATTGTACTCATTCGACGCATAATAATATATACTGGAATGAAGAAATTTATTTAATGTTTCCCACAATTGCAATTTTAACGTCCTGGTGAAGTCGGTGTAAAGAGATTCGGAATAATTTTCACGTTGAAATCGACCGTGAGATATTTCCAATTTTTCACCGGTGAACAGTCCAGAATTGCAAACCAACGACCAGTCCGTAATGTTTCATGAGAGGTACAGGGAAAAGTGAAAGCTTCTTTTCAGCGGGTATCCTCTCGCAAAGAAATTTCCAGGATGGAGAGAGTCTTGGCAGCAACGCTGCGCCGCGCCGTGAAGGATTCAGGAGAAAGAAGCCCTTGGGCCGCAGAAGCCATTCATTAGTTACAAGGAAGCTAGCGATGGAATAGAGAGGAAGAAGGAACGGTACGCGACCGAAAGAGAAGCCACGGAAGAGGTTCCGTCAGTTTTACAATATACAACGATGTAAGAAGGGAGCTGTTTTAGAGCCCGGGCGTTCAACCCCATCGGAATAATTTAAGGGTGCCGCATAGCGAAACAAAACCACGCGATGCTCATCAAAAATTCACTTCTGTGTTCTTCCAAATTAATAACGTATTCATAGTTTTTTTAACGAAATACGACAGTGCAATTTCTAGATCTTCGCGGTCAATCTGGAAAAGTCAGTTTTCTAGTAAAAATTAATTGTTACTAGTTCTTGACATGCCTGTATGTATAATCACTAGACAGCGGATCTTTATGCAAAATAAAAATTGTTATCATGAATTGTAACAAATTGGAGTGAAATAGAATGTATGTTTTGTTCTTAATATGCTTAATAGATCGAAAATAATTCAACAGTATATTTAAATTCTTTTAATGTATTCGCTATTTTAAATTACACCTACTCATTGTTGTTATAAATGCATAAAGATCCGCTGTCTAATAATCACACTGTGTGACGAGTAGATGATCTTGCATTTTTTCAAGGTTTTCAGTAAAAATTAATTTTCCATGATGTTACCAGTTTTTGACATCCTTGTAAGTCTAACATGTTCAGTATTGTTCAGAATATTCACTTCGACGAAATTTTACGAATGCAAATGCACATTTTCAGAACACGCACGGAGTCAACGTGTCTCAGTTGTACAGGGTCTACAGAAATCGTACGGATCGATAAAGATTTGTAAGAAAGAATTTGCCGAAAAATTGTCCTTGACCTTCAATATCACGGTCAAATTTATCTTTTATTTGTATGATAACTGGAAGAAAATGCAATAAAAGAATATTTGATCTTGAAATTCAAGATCTTAGAGGTATTTCCTAAACGTGGGATCTCCCAAAGTTGGGATCTCTCAAAGATGGGATCTCCTAAAGATGTGATCTCCCAAAGGTGGGATGTCCCAAAGTTGGGATCTCCCAAAGATCGAATCTCCCAAAGTTGGAATCTTCCAAAGCTGGGATCTCTCAAAGGAGGGATCTCTCAAAGATGGGATCTCCCAAAGATGGGATCTCTCAAAGGTGGGATCTCCCAAAGGTGTGATGCCCCAAAGATGGGATCTCCTAAAGATGGGATCGCCCAAAGTTGGGATCTCCCAAAGTTGGGATCTTCCAAAGCTGGGATCTACCAAAGGTGGGATCTACCAAAGGTGGGATCTCCCAAAGGTGGAATCTCCCAAAGTTGGGATCTCTCAAAGATGGGATCTCCTAAGCGCAACTGGACGCAGCGTTTTGCGACCCATACTCCATTCGTCGTAACTTCCTACTTTACATCTCGACGCACAAGTTCACGTTCGTGAGGAATGGAGTACACGTGGCTCCAGGATCGCAGCAAAAACGCTGCATCCAGACGCGGTTAGAAGATCGCACCTTATCAACCAGCTCCGTGGGACTTGGATCGCGACTTGGTGATCTGGCTACGCGATGTGGCGGGGCATGTTTATTCCATCCGAAACACGTCCGGCATCGTCCGGGGCAGAGACTGAGTGAGGATCGGTAAGAGTGAAGCCAGGAAATAATTCAGCCGGCCGTAATGAGGCCACTTTACATAATTCCGTAGCTACTGTGTCGGGCAAATTCAGTTTCCGAGCAGCGCGGCGGTGGGTCGGTTCCGGGGCGGCCAGGCCGTCCTCCCCCTCCCCCCTCTCGAGGGGGGGGAAAGAATGATCGTTTCCCGGGGAAATTCATCGCAGGATGGAGAACCACCGGGGCCGATATCCGCGAGGATACAATGGTGGCTCGCGTTAGACTCTAACGGTAAGTTATGGCGCAGCGTGACTGGTAAAAACGGCGATGGACGGAGGATCGGTCGGTTGCTCGAAAAGTGTGTAGGGCTGCCGATGACCCGCCGCCAAAGCCGCGCCGCACCGGTTCCGGATCGATCAGGAACGGCGAGCATGTAGGGCCATTGTTGCGAGCCCAACGTAACTCAGCTTTCTTGTTGACGGGGATTTTCCAACGACGTTTTCGAGTTAATCGATCGTAGACTTGAAATATATGGGTCATTGATCTTATTGGGGCTTAAAGGAGCCTCGCCTGGACAAAGATCCTACGCAGTCTGTTACTAAATCTTCGCCTCGGTGTTCGCTACTAACCTTCCGTCTTTTTTCTACAGTGTGCACAGGAATTATACTACAGTTTGCAACACCGGCAAGGAAAACTTACTCGAAGGAGCGCGTTGTTTCCTTTCGACATGTTTTGGTCCAAAGAATTCTGGCCTCCTAACAGCCCAGATTTAAATCCTTTGGACTATTATGCATGGAGCGGGGTTGAAGGGGTCGCTAATAGGTTCAGACACCCAAACGTCGAATCATTGAGAGCCTCTATTACAGCGGCATTCGCCGATATGGAAGTAATTACTGGTAAGTAATTGTAATTGAAATTACTTTTTGCCCAACTCTGCTAGAAATTGGCATAGAAAACTCCCCGCAAAATGCACCTTGACCTTGGAAATCAAGGTCAAAAAGACAAAATTTTTTTTGTTTAATCGTGTTTTGGTCATAATTAAGCACATATTAAAGCACTGAAAAAATTTTAAAAAATATTGTGAAATTTTTGAATTTTTCCTAAATTCATTTGTGAAAGCAATAATAATCGATTGACACTGGCTTCGTCCGCAACGCATAATAGCTAATACGATACTGAGTATAGGAGTTAATGCTATTCAATGCTGATGGAAACATTTCATCAAAAGTTGCCTGCAGAGGAATTGAAGTGGCATCAACGTCGAGGGAATCGACAATTTCGCGATTAAAGCACCGTTTTCATCACGGATAGAGGGTAAATAAATACGAAAGTGGATGCAGCCTACGTTCTGAACGATATACGTATAGGCCACGTATCTAGTATGGAAACGGGATATCCCCATGAACTTTCAAGTTATTGGATTGCGTGCCATCGTTCTGGTCGGCTAAATTGCCGCGCGCATAAGTAAGCAACCGGCGGCGGGACATGGACGAAGTGCATGTAAAACCGCTCGAGTGCACAGTCGCATGGATATACATCTACATGTAGAGTAATCTTTGTAAATCAGAGAACGCTATTATCTGTAGCAGTTGAACAGCGTGGGAGTAACGTGAAGAAAAAAAACTGTACAGGCCATCAAAAATGATTCTCGGTTTTGTTGCAAAATTCACCTCGACAGACTGTGTCAAGGTAAAAATGAGAGGAACCATATTCTCAAAGGAATCGTGTAAATATTATCTTATCTTGTTATGTTGTCATGAAATTCTGAATCAATTAAATTTGTTTGTTATTTGAATCCCGATATTTGGTCCCCTCAGGGTTTCAAAATCCATTTTACTACCAACTTCTCCCCTTTTTACCATTCTTCACACTATCGCCTAATTTCCAATTTCAGCGGGACCTGCTTTTTATTAAGGTGGGTTCCGAACCACCTATTTTGCCAACAACACGTGAAAAGCATCCAGAGGGCCCCACTTCCCGTCTTTTTACCGAGCGGTCACCCATCCCAGCGCTGCCCACGCCCCACGCTGTTTAACTTCGCTGATCGTACGAGAACCTTTTTTTTTGTAAAATAATATTTATTATAATTATTTGTACAGGGTGAATTCGATAAAGCAGGACACCTAAATATCTCCGTTACTTTTCGTTGTACAAAAAAACTTCGTAGGACAAAGTTACACTGTTTGAAGGGCCACATATAACGGTGTAAGGGAAAACAAATTTCAAGGTCATTTTTATGAGATTTCAAGGTTATCGATGTTTTTTTTAAATGGAATGATATATATTCGTTAACGTAATGTTGTAGCTGACAAAATAACGAATTCATGCATGTAACACAATATGACCTTCAAATGACCTTCAACCCAGAAAAATGGTATAAATAAAATTCAACGTCTAAGATTCATTTGATGTATTTCTGTTACGCCAAATGTCTCAATCCCCACTGGCAAAAGTTTACAAGATTTACAAAGTCTCTACCATGAAGTTCTTGATGAATTGATAGGCGAAAGGGGTGAAATTTGTGTTCCTGGAGTATTTGCACTACACATTTTTGACTAATGCCACTTCCTCGTGCGATTTGCCTTGTACTAGCATGAGGGTTTGTATTCACTGCTGCGAGAACATTAATTGCGTTTGCTTCATTCCTTACAGTCCTCACCTTTGTACGTTTTTTATTTTCGACACTACCAGTTTCACGGAATTTATTTATCAAATTGGAGTAAACGGAAACTGATGGACAATTACGATTAGGAAATCGGTCCTTGTACAACTGCACGGCTTCTCTCAAACACTGTCGACTTTCTCCATAAATGAAAATCATATCAATCTTATCTTCCTTCGAGTAACGCATTGTGAAACGTTCATCGATAAACTGATCGAGCAATCTTAGAAACTGTGGAAATCTGATAGCAAGAAGGTCTTCTGAGTAATTAGTAGTGGATAAACACGATTCTGTACGAACGTATAGGTGAAGGTATAGCATAATTGTCCTCCTGTCAACACCGAATTTGTTATTATGTTGTGTATTGCGATACATTTGAATCTATAGCAGCTCAAGGGATGTATTTTTGAACATTTGGCGTAACAGAAATACATCAACTGAATCTTACACGTTGAATTTTATTTATACCATTTTTCTGGGTTGAAGGTCATTTGAAGGTCATATTGTGTTACATGCATGAATTCGTTGTTTTGTCAGCTACAACATTACGTTAACGAAAATATATCATTCCATTTAAGAAAACATCGATAACCTTGAAATCTCATAAAAATGACCTTGAATTTTTTTTTTCCCTTACACCGTTATATGTGGCCCTTCAAACAGTGTAACCTTGTCCTACGAAGTTTTTTTGTACAACGAAAAGTAACGGAGATATTTAGGTGTCCTGCTTTATCGAATTCACTCTGTATATTAGTGATAAATGAAAATTTATATTATATTTAACTTCTGCGGCATGCAATTGATGCATAACCATTTCGTTTTACATAAACATCCAGAGTCTAGTCATGATATGTAATTTTGAAATACCATGTACATCAATAGTTAGATCACGTATCTTTTTTAAATTACTTAAAAATCTTGAAACTTTATCTATTAACTATTTTCGATTTGTTTCAAAAGTGGTAAAAGTGGCAGAAATATTCTTTTTCAGCCCTTGATCCAAATAGTTTAAGTAATATTTTAAAAAATATGGTGAAGTTTACTCTGAAACGAAGGGGTAGGAATCTGGAATTTTACAGAATATTGTATAATTCGAGTCCTTGCTTTTTAAAGATAGTCGTGGATGGATAATTAGTTTATGATCTAAATAGTTTAAGTAATATTTAAAAAAATATAGTGAAGTTTACCCTAAAACGAAGTGGTAGGAATCTGGAATTTTACAGAATATTGTTTCAGGAATCCGAGCCCTTGCCCTTTAAAGATAGTCGTGGATGGATAATTCGACTAATATTTCGCAAATGGTTCTTTGCTGAAAAATATTGTTAAACCAACCATAAAAATTAAAGCTTCAATTCGCCGGGCCGTGAAATAAAAGCAAGGAAACAGCTTTGTCCGACAAAGTAGAGCAAGATCGAATCGATACAGACGCTTTTCGACGATGCAACTACACCGTAACTGTTATCCGTGCTCCGGAATCCTTTACAATATTTAGCTAACGATGATATCGTTAACTGTTCGTGAGACAGGAATTGCGACACGTCTCCGAACCCATCGGCTCGTTCGATGACACGAACATCCAGCGTTCCAGGCCCGACGCGGCGGCGACGGCGCAAGAGAATGCAGATGTTTCCGGTAGTAATCCGTTTATTTTCTCGAAACGCGAGCGGGGATTTGAACGTCCGTCGGTCAGTGTCCGCGAAAAAGCGGCAGCCCGTTACCCGGTTTCCGGGATGGCGGGCTGAAAACCCCGGAAAAACTGGGTGAATGGAGCGGCGAAAGCTGGGTTAATATGGGAAAGCTTCGATGAGTGCAAAAAAATAAACAAACGAACGGAAGGAAACGAGCCTGCGATGGTTTTTCGTGCAGCGGCACGCGTTATTAGCGGGAAATGAAAATCGACTGGAACCGCGGATGGCGAAACGGAATTTCCCGGGATACGTACAGTGTTAATAAGGTCTACTGGCTACGTTGATAACGCCCCACCCCCTCCCCATTCCCCGACCCTCGACGTCACGCTTTTTCGCGGAACCAGATTATGTAGCCGTTAACGTAACGAACACGGATCGCAATTCCCTTCCTTTAATCGGGAAACGAGACAGTGCGGATGGGCGTTGATCAAATCTAATTGAAATAACGACTCTTGCCACTTTCATTTTAACCGCGGAGCGTATTGGTTAGAAATCTGACACGCGCGGCGTACTGGTTTCGAATTTGCTTGAAATCGCACCCGAACCATTCCATAGTCGCCAAAAATGAAACCTTTCTGCCAAGTTTCGGCCCGATACCTCACTCGTTACAGAGAAAATCCGAAAAACCAGTTTTTGCTGCAGTTTCCCGATGTAATAACAATTAAAAGTTCTGATACATTTCGGGTATCGAGTCGCGTGTGAATATTTCTCCGATTTTTCCGTTGCAAACTCTGCCTGTAAACCATAAAAAACACGGGAAAAATGGCAGATTTCCGTAGAAGTTACCCCAGTAGCATTTATGGTTGGCATTTTGTTGGGCAACGTCTAATGCGAACGGCCAACTGTGCCCGCTAAGACATTATACTCATCTTCTTTACGGTTCTTTTTATAGTATATCACAAATATGTAATGATATTTGGTCCCCTCATTTATTTACCAACTTTCTCCCCCTTTACCACACTTCACACTATCGCCTAATTTCAGCGGGACCTACTTTTTATTACGGTGGGTTCCGATTTTGCCAACAACACGTGAAAAGCACCCAGAGAGCCACCAGGTTTTTGCAGCGAGGCAATGGTCGTTGACCATAAATAATACATAAACAATGTATTTCGACGGTAAAAATTAGGAAAAAATGGGAACAACTAATTTACAGCCACGTGGGACTTGAACCTGGATCGCCTGTGCATTAAACCTTTTTTTTTTTTTAAAATGATACTTATTATAATTATTTGTACAGGGTGTATAAAAATTATATGTCACGAATACCGTGAGGGATTCTATACCTCTGGATCGGTGGAGATCTGTTAAAAAAATTGACCGCAAAAATATCTTTGACTATTTCTTTTAAGGTTAAAAAATTTTTTATCGTATCGTAAAAGTCTCACAGGAACAATGGGTCTCGAATCAACCGTTCTCTTAAAAAACAACTTTGACGTTTCATAAACTAATTGCTTCCATATGACTATAGGGTGTCCGAAAATGGTATAAACGTGGAGGGAATGATTCTACATGAGAAAATAAATTGATAATATTTTAGTGAAAAGTTCGTTGAAAATATGAGAATAAATGTTTTTCATTTGACGCCTCGGTTTCGAGAAGTTGATGTTTGAAAATTCAGCGAACACACGTGCTCTTGAATGGCAATCGTTTGACGCGTCTGTTCGTGACCGACTGATTCTACTTGTTGCAAACGTTAGGCACGCGAACTTGACGGACTTTTAAAGTAAATTTTCTCGAAAACGTGGCGTCAAACGAAAAAAATGTATTCTATATTTTCAATCTATTTTCTCATGTAGAATCATTCCCTACACGTTTATACCATTTTGGGAAACCCTAAAATGTAGTCACTAAAGACTACAAGATATTAAAATTTGAACGGAACGTGTCTTTGCGGATAGTAGAAATACTACTGTCCGAGTCGGAACGGTGCCGATACGGATACGGAACGTGTCTTTGCGGATAGTATAAATACTACTGTCTGAAACGGAACGGTGCCGATACGGATACGGAACGTGTCTGTGCTGATAGTATACATGGACCTTATAGCGTGACGATCAACTCCGTCAAGGTCAAATCCACTCGGACTCTCTTCAGTAATTATTAATTGCAAATTAATCGTAATAAATGATCATTTATTGAATCACGTATACTTAACGCGAGTTTAGTAATAAAATATACTGGAATGATGACATAATGAAGCGGGTGAAGGAATTAAAATGGATAGAAAAAGGGATCGAGCATCTGCTGCGTTTCACAGATTTTTATAATTTCTTTCTAGGCTACGCTTTCACTCTGAAGTTCGTTTTTTGCCCGTAATCCCAGTTGAATACGCACAAATGCATTTATATCTCGCCATCGTATGAAAAATAAATTCAGACTAAAAATATAATTTAATATTTTCCGTGGCCGTTATCACTTTATATCACGCCGAAGTTAAATTATAATTAACTATTATACAATTTTTAATTGTGTCTTAAATATTTACTTCGTCAGACTTTGGGTACTTTCAAATTGGTATAAAAAAACGTTATTATGTAACAGAGAGACTGTTTCGTGGAATGACCTTGAAATGTGTTGTCAAAATCACTATTCTGAACAACATTTCCCTCTAAAGTTTTTGGCGGTCGACTTTAGTTTACTCGCGAAAGACTTTAGAATCGGGACCTTGACAACACATTTCAAGGTCATTCCACGAAACATCACATGTATCACATTATTACATTTGTTACATCAATTTGAAAGCATCCAAAGCCTGACGATGTACTTCAAGCAATTAAGACACAATTAAAAATTGTTAATGCCAATTTGATCTTTCGCTGTGATCGAATATAGACACACGAAATATTCAATAATATTTTAATATATTATAAATAATATTTCCAACAATCCTTACCCTAGTGTACTAATAAACCTATAAGAAATATTTAGGATTGGGGTAGCTAAAAAATAATTTTTTGTTCAGAAAGAATTATCCCTTTTTTCTACAATTCTCCATATTTTGTATCTTTTATACAGGGTGTCAAGGAATTATGTGTAGAAACCATTGCAGCCTGATTGTACAGCTTAGGGTCTCCTAAGATTTGTTAAAAAAAGATCCGTGCAAACTTGACCTTGACAGACTATTTCAAGTTCAAATTTTTAAAATGATTTTATCGTGTTCTACTCATCGAGAGGCACAATCTCGTGAAAGGTGTTACGAGCCAGGGCCGCGAGCAACGCGATGGGCCGGCGAAGGGTTTATTCTCTTTTGGAATGAGGATTCAATTTGCTAATTAGGTGCGCGGGCGAACCCAATGCGAGATTGGGTAGCCGCTAGGATTATAGACGTCGAGGACGAACCTGACGCGAAGTCAGGGAGCCCCTAGAAATGGAATCAAACGCAGACGAACCCAGTGCGTAACAGGGGGCTGCTAGGATAATGCAACAAGCGCAGACGAACCTGATGCAAGATCAAGAGCTGCCAGGATGCGGACGAACCCAATGCGAAATTGGGGAGCCGCAGGGAATGTTAGTAGGCCTCGTAACTTTTACACTTTAGTCGATACAATCCGAGCGGTAAGATTGTAGGAACGTTCAATTACTAAATTAGGATTTTGGACTATAACACCGTACAACACGAAAAATGTGCTCCAATTACTATTCTTGTAGACATTGTCGTCCTAAAACCGAATCCGAAAGCAGAATTGCTCTGTCACGCAACGTTTTCGAGAAACATTGATTTTTGTAAAAATGCATGATTTCGATAAAAAACGAAATGTTACGCAAAAACTACACATACGAGGAAGTTCAAGTTTGAGTCAAAAGAAACAGGGGACTCTTCTCTACATGCTCTCATTTATATTTTTATGAACTTTCTAATTGTTGTAAATGCTTGTTGAAGTTTGAAAAAGAGCTGACGCGGGGACTTTATACGCTCTATTTTTGTATTTATGAGAAAAATCCTTTATCTAGCAGGAATTTACTATACAGCATTGAATTCTACAGACATTTCTGGTAAAGAAACCATTCACAATAATTATTTGGTTCGGTTAGTAGACGAGCAGG
The DNA here is from genome assembly GCA_028454225.1 of Lasioglossum leucozonium. NCBI lineage: Eukaryota > Metazoa > Arthropoda > Insecta > Hymenoptera > Halictidae > Lasioglossum > Lasioglossum leucozonium. Next base: position 26,391,050 of record CM052221.1, read on the forward strand.
TGAAGAAAATGTTCGTTGACAGCTTGTGTGCGACGCGTTCGCGCCACGCGGCCATTGTAGCCTCTTCTCGACTCGCCAGGGCCGTTGCTATGCGTAGTCGACATTTGTACCACGCACATATGTCTTTGCAAAATCCTGATGTCGTAGACAAATTTTGAAACCAGATATGAAATCAGCGTGAAAAAATCTACTGGAAATGGCATGTATTAATTAAATAAATTTTTTCCTCAAGTGGTATTGAAAAACCACAATTTTCTTGGAATTGTACAAGTTTAACGAATTTTATCAAGGTTAAAAAACGTTCGTACCATAATCTCCCTATTTTTCCCATATTCTACAAAGTTTCAGCTACAATTTTTAAAAAATTTCATCACTCTATCTGATTTCTATCGCAAGTTCTTTGACTTTGTCGCCGATTTCGTCCGTATTGCCCACAGTGCGTTGCACAGTGCGGACAAATGGCCTAATATGCGGCACTTCTCTAAATTTGGTTATTAATGTATATTGTATGTAATGATTTTTGGTATTTTCAGCGAGGCAATGGTCGTTGACACCAAATATGATATAATTCCGATGATATTTACCCGTGTAAGATTCGCGAATTGTCCCGGTCAAGAGAACTGACTTGTATTATAAATGACCATATACATATCTGTACATGATCCGAATTATATCGTGTTTGGTATCATTTTAATAAAAAAAATGCCACAAATATATTGGTAAAAGTTCCATAAAAAAATAATAAAAAATAAAGAAGATTTGTGATTGGATTAGTAGTGGTCTCCTGGTCTCATACCGATATACCCGATCCGGTATCGGGTTACATTGCTCGACGGCCGAAGCCTACTGAGGTTCATGGCCCCTCACGGGGTATGCTCCTCAGTGGAATGGGTAGGCGACTAGACAATTATCGTTCAGATATTTTAGACAATTATGGATGAATTACTGTATCTACAATCCCCAAATAGGTAAGCAAAAGGTATTCGAGCATCGGACCAAGAGAAGCATCCTCCACGATGCAACGAAGTATGTATAGTGTTTGCCAGAAACGTACTGATTTGCCGGAAGCACGGAGTCTCAGGCGCGCCACGTTGCCGTTGGCACTCTTCGGTATTTTTCGTACTTGTAATTCAGCCCGCTCCCCCTGTTATCGTAATGAGCCTCGTTACGGGGAAAAGTTCCTCGAACGGTGTAATCCGTGTTCGCGATATCGTCGGATGAGGCTGAAATCTGTGGCCGTCCTTCGCCCGGGCTCGGGATATCGCCGAGGTTTATTGGAAGTTTGACGAGTTGCGAAGGATTAAGGGGTGTAACGCGACGATTCGGATCGCCATTGGCCACCGGATAATCTCTCCAATCTTGTTTATTGCAGAATACATTGCGCGACAATACTGTAACTCGCTATACAAATCTGTCTTGCGGAAAAAGAATTTCTGCCTCCTTTATACAGGGTGTCTCATTTCACTGTGCCGCTCAGAATATCTCCTGACAAAGTAAACACTTTTTTACGTGTCACGCGAATGGTATCACGTGGTCTGTATCACGCAGGAGTTGTTCCTTAAAATGTTTCTTTCAAGGTCATCGATGTTTTTTTTCTTTAATAATTTAAAAGAAAAAATACATAGTAATATGTACTACGAAATGACCTTCAAATGACCTCGAATCCCGAATGCGAAGGTCAAACGTAAATTTCGTTTGCAAGGAGAATGCAGGGGATGTTTTAAAAATGTTTTTCTCGTTGTATTTCAAGATCATCGATGTTTTTTTTTTAATAATTTAAAAGAAAAAATACATAGTAATATGGACTACGAAATGACCTTCAAATGACCTCGAATCCCGAATGCGAAGGTCAAACGTAAATTTCGTTTGCAAGGAGAATGCAGGGGATGTTTTAAAAATGTTTTTCTCGTTGTATTCCAAGGTCATCGATGTTTTATTTTCAATAACAATATATATTTTCGTGCTGCATCGCGTAGCTCGTAGAAAATACATAAAAATATGCCCTGTGACCTTCAAATGACCTGGAACCAAGAATGCGAAGGTCAAATGTAAATACGCTAACACGAGCATGAAATTTTCAATGACTTTTATTCACTGTATCATTAGTAGCTGTTTAAAATGGCTACCTGATTTTCTAATAGTTTTGTAAATCGGCATTGAGGAAAGTCTTTTCAAATAAACTGTAACACATAGCACGCGAGAAAGACATATTTCGTTTTGTGACACAGATCTGTATGGTTTTATATAGGGTGTTCTCGTAGCAGTGTCGCGGATTGTATGATTGCTCTCGTGGAAAAAAGAATAAACGATATGCCTGGACGCTTCAATCGTTATGCTCGCCTCACTTTTCGGCACGTTCCCGAATGATTTACGCTTCCCAACGCTTCGTTGTTCCACGTTTCGCGCCGATGCGGATTCAGCTGGCTGTAATATATCTTTATCTCCTAGCTAAATGTGAAATATTTCCATCTTAAATCTTATGGTGTACTACATACATTTTTCACCGGATGATTTAACTGCTGTCGTAGCACGCTATTATTCAAAATTATCGTCGTTTTCGAGCCTCGCAGTACATTCTTCAGAAAATTATACCGAAATATTTTCTTCGTAATTCCATGTACCACCGATTCCGCGGTGAGAGACTGTTTCAAAGCCTCAAAAATATTTTTGTTTTTATGTCTTATTTTTTTTTAAAGATTTCGAGATCGCCTACATTCTCTTTTTAAATGGAACCACTCTTTTTGAAACACCTACAACGGTAGACCCTGTCGCCAAGAATTCATCGACTATAAACAAAATGGAGGTTGCCTTAAAATCTTAAAAAACAAATATTTTTATCGTGTGAACTCGGGCTTAAGACATTTCATGTATCTTTAAAAACAACAAAAATATTTCTGGCGCAAATATATTATACTAATATTAACCCTGTACTGGGATGCAATTACACCCCCTGGATTTATTTTGATTTTCATGGCACGTATGAAAAGATTAAAAAATCTAATTGAATATATAAAAAATCCGCAACAATAATAAATTTAATAATTACAATTTTTTTAAGTATGTCACAAATAGGATTTCTAAGAGAATCTTCGAAATTTTCAAATTAAGGGTGTGGTTCTCTTTACTAGAGATATTTATTTGCAGATATCTATTTCTTAATTTAATGGAATGCAATTCGTTTTCACATTAATTAATACGAATTTTGAGATACATTTTCCCGGCAATAATTTACCTTCACGAGCTTCTGTCATAATTCAGTACTGTTAACTACCGGGTTTTCGTACTTTACAATACATTCGTCACGAGATGTATCTGAACATTCAGTTCGTAATTTGAAATAATACAGATTATAATTTATTTGCACTGTTCATATTTTACAATATGTTGTTGTAACGTCATGTAGAAATATTTACTTTACGGCCATGATATGGATTGAAATTTATTTGTGTATTTTCTGGTGTTTGTCAACTAATTGTACTTGAAATATCCCATATTCAAGCTTGCGGCGTGGTTCACACATTTTTCAAGGGGTTGTTTGATTCTTTCGATGTTTACGTTGCGTATAAATACACATGACGAATATATAGCAATTTTTTAGTTAACGACGGGATGCTTGTCAAAGAGGAAAAAATATCCGTTTATTTATCTCAAATATTTTAAATTCAGAATAATGGTTACTCTATTATTTACTTATTATTATTCTGGAATATATACAGGGTGTTCCATTTTAAATTTCGAATGCAGCCACTTTTGAGAGTTCACATCTCGGCTGATATTGAAATTACTACAATAATAATATGCAAAAAAAATATGAGTTCCAATTAAAAAATTCAGAACTGACCTTTACAGAGCTTTTCAAGGTTACCCCAAGGTCGAACAAATAACATTTTTTTATATGTGTATAAGCTTGCTCCGGTAATTTCAAATGGATCACCCTGTGTACCTGCAAAAAGGAGCCCATGTGGCTTCAGCTGATGTCAGAGAATCGTTTCTTATATTTTTAGAGCGGACCCAAGAAATAGAAGAGCAAAGAGCTGTACTTCATCGCGGGCTAGTGCGATGTAACTTTTTTATGCGTTACATTTTAAACCCGGCAAGTGAAAACTTGATGCATAAAGCACAGCATAAGATTATACGGCTCTATAAAAGAATTTTAATTCACGTACGGAAATTTCTACCGTAATTCACTCCGCGAGAATGCGATAGAGCGTCGAACAGTGGTCGGAAATCGCTAAAACGTGGACAAAATGCAAAAAATGAATTTTCGGTTAGGCGTATGGCCTTTGCCTTACTGGATACTCAGGTAATGACTCTATGGGAAACCCAAAGTAAAAAGGTCTTATCATGTATACCTGCGAAATGGGAGGAGTACAAATATCGCGTTCATTCGTCACGCAGTTTTCGTGCAGTGAACTACGGTCCCAAAAAACAAGTGTGACGGTTACAATTTTAAGAGAAGTGAATTTTTTTTGTGTGTGCAATGGATGCTGTTCCTGGAAGTAAGTACTATTCATAATAATAATATTGGGTTTATATTAAACAGTGTTTACTATCTACATATAAAGACGAAGATAAATTTTGATGCGCTGATTTTAGAAATGTATACTAAAAGTTGTATATTCCACAATATTCCACTGAGATTTTTGTGTATGCTTGTAGTAGACACTATATAGCTTAAATTATTTTGAAAAGTAGCTGCCCGAATTTGCCCCTTTTGTTATGCGATCCATTTTTGTGACGCAAAGGTTGTCACGGTATTAGTTACAAGCATGTTTTCTCAATAAATTTAGAAGATATAACAAAATCTGTTGAATAAACATTGTATAGTTCCACTTATAAAATTTTGTTATACATGTTTTGAATACCACAAACCATATTTTTTTATTGTTTTTAAAAAATAAAAAAAAATTTTCGAACTATTAATGCATCATTTTTATTTACTTTAAAGTTTTTCTGATAATGAAATACGTTTCTCCAGAAAAGAAATTTACCATATGGTTAAAATTACCTGAATGATGGATTAATTATTATTTTCACATACCCGACAGCTGCATATTACGAATCTGCCATTTTGTTTTTCGTAATTTTTACATCAGATTCATATTCGAGGGCACGAGAAATATAGGAATACTAATTTTAGAGAGAGTCCAATAATTTTTTGTGTTACGCATCCGCCATATTGAATCCGGCATTTTGTTTTTTGTAATTTTGACACCAGATACATAATCAGCGATCGGAAAAACATCTGAGTATCAATTTTGAACTAATTTGGAATACTCCTTCCTATTTTGGCCACGTTTTGGCGATTTCCAAAATCGCCAAAACGAATTTAACATTACTGGAGCATTATTTACAAACTATTGGAATTACAGTAATTCATCGATAATTGTCTAAAATATCTGAACGATAATTGTCTAGTCGCCTACCCATTCCACTGAGGAGCATACCCCGTGAGGTAAATAATATTCGTGCCAAATATTTGGTCCATTGACACCATGCACATTACGTAACAAATAATTTTTGCATCACAATAATCTGAAGAGATATTTAGGTGTTCTTATTTAAACGAACCACCCTGTATACAGATATGTGTATGGTCATTTATAATACAAGTCACTTCTCTTGACCGGGACAATTCGCGAATCTTACACGGGTAAATATCATCGGAATTATATCATATTTGGTATAATTTTCATTAGAAAAATGCCAGGAATATATTGGTGAAAGTTCCATAAAAAAATAGTAAAAAATAAAGAAGTTTTGTCATTGGATTAGTAGTGATTCACACCGATACACCCGAGCCGGTACCGAATTTCACTGCTCGGCGGCCGAGGCCTCTCGAGCTTCGGTGTCCTTTTCTACGTTCGGCAAAAGTCAAAGAATAGTATCCCTTCACGATAATTGTCTTTGGCCAGACCCGTGGTATAGACAATTATCGATGAATTACTGTATTACGGAATGAAATCAATTTTTATGTAACTCCATTTTCTTTTCTAATCGATGTGGACAATTTTTATTTTGTTGGAAGATCCGTTTATAATTTCGATAATCGCAGAAGTCGTATTATCAACCACAAACAAAGTAAACATTTGTATCAATATTTGCCTCGAAGACGTCTCATTTCAGATGTCAAAACGGCGTCTTTAGGACGTCATACTTTCAGACCTAAAATGGGCGTAAAATGGACGTCATGCGCCAGCTTATTATCCTGATTCTACTCCTCGTGACACGATGAACCTCAGAGAAGGAATCGAGGAGAAATGCTGAAGTTTCACGCTTTAATATCCACATGTCTCGTGTCCGGGGGTGTAGCTCTCCGCAAGCAAAAGTTAGCAAGAAGGAAGCGTATCTCGAAGACTGACGGTGGGAGATTCGATGCATCTGTATAAAATGATCCGAAGCATTTTGCTTACTCGACTCAACTGGAAGGCGCGTTCGCCAGGTGGGTGTCGGTGGAGAGGGAGAAGAGGCTAGGACCAGGGGTCCGATGTTTCCTGTGGCGGCGAGGGTATCGGCGAGAATGGACCCGGGTGATCGATTCGCCGGGCCTGAGAGTGTCAGGTGGAAGTGGGCTGTGCAGCCGGTTCTTGTCCTCTCTTTGTGTCCCATCTTTTCTTCCGGGAAGAAAAGGTTCGCCGCGGCGACCTCTTCCGCGCGCATTTCCTCGCAGACACCGGGGCAGCTTGCAATTTCCGCCTTAAGTTCCCGCCAACGCTCCTCTCGTTTTTTGCTCCGTGCTTTGCATAATTCACGGCCGCCCCTGTCCTCCGCCTTCTTCTATCTTTCTCCACTGTCTCCCCGCCGCCCTCCACCCTGTCGGTTCTATACATGAAAGTCAGCGAGCGAGGACAAACGAGGGGGGAGGGGGAATGGGGAGAGCATTGACAGCCGTGAAATGAAGAAGATGAAATATTGTTCCACGATGCGTGACTTCCAGAAGACGTTCCACAGAATCACCAGCCGAGACAACGATTCGAGGATCAGCTCCTCCTTACGAACACCCCGTTCTTCCTTGGCTATGGACACTGTATCTCCGTAACTGTGGCATCGTCGGCGGGTTCTAGCAGTGGAGCTACCAAAGCAGCGTAGAGTCTTCACGCTCCTCCTCTACCATCAAATTTCCCAGAGAGTCGTGTATTACACAAGTAATTACGATCGCAACTGCATCGTGTTTGGCGTCATTATAATCAGAAAAATGAGTCGAACATGGTGCCAAAAGTTTCATTAAAAAAATATAAAAAGTTAGAAAAATTGCAACCTTTTTGCTTGGCTTGTGTTAGTGTGACCCTCACCGATAGTCGACCCTTCGGTGGTTCGATCGTCGAGTGTGTCTCCGCTTGACTGGTTCCACGGGGGAAAGTGCTGGGGATACAGCTTTCACAGTTACGGTAGAGATCTCTGCGACAGTCACGGAGATACTGAGCAACGATCACGTGTTCACATTAATCGTGTATTACACAACTAATTCTGATCGCAGCTATATTGTGTTTGGTATCATTTCAGAAAAATGAGACCAATGCAATGGCAAAATTTTCATTAAAAAAAATGAAAAATTTGAAAAGTTGCAATCTTTTGCTTCCGCTACGATCATTGAGTATGTTCACCGCTTGATTGGTTCCACGGGGGAAAGTGGTGGGGATACACCTTTCATAACTTTAACAACAATTTTCATTGTTATAAACAATTTTGCGGCAAGTTTCTTTTACAAATGTCCACCGATCCAGAGGTGTAGATTCACCCCTAGGACGGATGACCATTACTTTTCTGACACCCTGTACAGATAACATAGCCGACGCGCAGCCCGTTTCATGAACCCCGTGCGCCGGTTAATGCAACGCGCCACTTTCTACTCGGACGGTCTGCAAGGGTAATGCTTTCGCCGGTATAATTAATGTCGGCACATTTGTTTCAGTGTTTGTATCGCGGACTCGTTGCCGCCGCGACGAATTTAATTCGTTCGTGGCACGATCAGCGAATTTTCGAACGGTGGGGTAATCGAATTGCTGCTGCGCCGGGTTATCGCGTTGTCTGGAGAATTGTAATTTAGGGCGATACTTTTAGCGTAGTCCGGTCGCGTGAGAGGTTAAACAATTGGTCCTCTTTAAATAAATACGATTTTTTATCTCCTCGGAAGCATGACAGTGACAACTTAATTCTGGTCAAATGTGGCAGAGCTTTGATCGACGTTGACCTATCTATGAAAATGTCATATTATGTATATGACATGAGTATGTTCGACTGAACTAGAATATCCTTAGACACTGCAACGCGGGGGAGAGAGGTGTAATCGGAGGAGGCTCAAAATTTTTACATTTACCATTAAAAAACAACATACTTTTTTATTTATTTGGTTAATTGAATTTTTTACAATTCTCCTCCCTAAAAAACATTAAAAAATCTTAATCCTATGAAAATATCGAAAGTAAAAATGGGGCCCAAAATTATATTTAGCATGGGGAGAGGCGAAAATTTGTAGTTCTACCGCAAATGAAAAAACTTTATTCTATATTTTCAATTTATTTTCTCACTTAGAATCATTCCCTCCGCGTTTATATAATTTTCGGACACCCTGTAGATGTTTCGAAGAAATTAGTTTACGAAACTTCAAATTCGTGTTATAATGGAACGGTTGACTTGAGATTCACAAAAAAATGTTTGACCTTGAAAAAAAGGGTGAAGGTCAATTTTGCAGTTCATTTTTGTAACAGATTTCCACCGTTTCAGAGGTGTAGAATTCCTTCATGGGAAATTTTTATGTACCCTATACACTATTATTTATTGTGTATAGTGCATTGTATTCGTAAATTTTTACGAGATTTTGATAGAAAACAGTTCTCGCGTGGTATACACATATGTATTATTTCATTTGCGATTATACGTGTAGGAAAGAGAATGTTTTAGTGCCCAAGAAAATCACATGGATCCAGGGTTGTTGATTCCGAAGATAAAGAGGTCCTGTCTGTTTTATGTCAGAGAACGAATGTCTCTCTATGGATGCCGAGGAAAAGGCGATCTCTGCCAGTGACGGATATGAAGTGCGGCCTTCAGGACACGATTTATCTGTACGTACGAATACAATGTATCTGCATTTCGTAATCTTTCTTTGCCTTGTTATTTCAATTTCCCTTTATTCAACGTTTTGCTTTAAAGGCAATTATAAACACGTGAAAGAATGACAAAAATTTTCAGAGTTTCGTACAAGCTACACTTCAACATGTTCTTAGTAACATTATAATAATAATATTACATACTATCATAATAATATTGCTACATTAATATTACTATATTAATATTTCTATATTAATATTACTATATTAATATTAGTATATTAATATTACTATATTAATATTACTATATTAATATTTCTATATTAATATTAGTATATTAGTATTACTTGCTTATAATATTACCATATTAATATTTCTATACTACTGTTGCTATATTAATATTTCTATATTAATATTACTATATTAATATTACTTGCTTGTAATATTTTTTTTTACTTGCTTATAATATTACTATATTAGTATTACTTGCTTATAATATTACCATATTAATATTTCTATACTACTGTTGCTATATTAATATTTCTATATTAATATTACTATATTAATATTACTATATTAATATTACTTGTTTATAATATTACTATATTAATACTACATGCTTATAATTAATTTTTATTTTGCCAAAAATAGCAAAAAGTACCATTTCTACATACATGTAGGAATTACGTAATACAAGCCTGGGTAAGTTGCGGCTCGCGAGCCACTGCCGACATCTCTCCCTATTCCTGGGTCCTCCCCATCAAACTCCTATGGAGTGCAGGAGAAGGTAGGGAAGACTAGTGGCCAGTGTTGCCAAATTAAAGCCATCGAGGGGAATACAGGTACCCCCTCTCTGATGACCAGAGTAATAATGTGACACGTTGCGCGTACGCGACGGAGATTGAGTGGTGTGAATGATGGTGAAATAGGATAGTGGAAGGGGGAAAGTAGGAGAGTACGTGACGACCGTCTTGGTTTCATCTGGTGACATTGCTAGCGGCGAGGTCGGGGAGTGTACACGCAGTAGGGGAAATATGAAATAGTTGATAGTGGAGGAACCGGATCACTGGTAGTGGGGGAACCGATGCACTGATACTGGGGGAATCGGTGCATTGCTAGTGGGGGACCGGTATACTAGTAGTGGGGGAACCGGGACGATAGTAGTGGGGAAACCGGAAAACTGTTAGTGGGGGGACCGGTATACTGGTAGTGGGGGAACCAGGACACTAGGAGTGGAGGAACCGACACACTGATACTAGGGGAATCGGTGCAATGCTAGTGGGGGAACCAGAACACTGTTAGTGAGGGATCCGGGACACTAGGAGTGGAGGAGCCGACACACTGATACTGGGGGAATCGGTTCAATGCTAGTGGGGGAACCAGAACACTGTTAGTGGGGGAACCGGGACACTAGGAGTGGGGGAACCGACACACTGATACTGGGGGAATCGGTGCAATGCTAGTGGGGGAACCGGGACACTAGTAGTGAGAGTCGTGAAGCGACAGCGGACGAGGGGTGGCCTTGTCCGATGTACACAAAACTACTTCTTATTTCTGCGGTATCTTCTCTGGCAGTGAATGCCAGTAACTGTCACGTAAATAGGGTGTTTCGTTTTCATTTCCTCAAATTAGTTCCTGAGTATCTATATTTGCAAAGTAATTGACAGAATTGAACACTAAATAGAACTCTGTTTGTACAATATATAATTATTCAACATCGGGAAACGAACCGGCAAAGCGGTTAATAAATTCGACAAAATTCTAATGCCCGGTTCCGTCTAGCGTCCCGTTTATCGTCCATAAACACCCAGCGAAATATTATCAAATACCCTCGCGATTTTTCCGCATGGTCGAGCGTTTATACGCCGGGATTTCGCAGATGGCTGCGCGCCTAAACTGTATCATTCGCCGGCAGGCTGGCGCGAAATTAAAATCCCCAGTATTACGTGGCCGTTTTAAAGGCCCGGCCCGGTCGCGCGGGTTAAGCTCGCATTATTTACCTCCGCGTAAGTTTCGTGCCGGGGCTCTTCTGGTAACGAATTCGATCGGGTACAAAAACAGAAAGAAAAGCAAAACGCGAGCAGCAGAGAAAAGGAACGAATGACCGAGTTCGATGAAAAGTCTTTGATAATATTTCCGGGTGCTGGTGTTTCTTCCTCCTTTTTCTAACGGATTCTCAGCCCCGCGATCTTCTCGCCTGCACCGTAATGCCACGACCGTTACCAACGGAAACAATGACTCTGCGAGTGCAGTGTCATCGTTGGAAATGTTCTTGGCTCTTGGTCCGGCGCGGCGCGGCGTCTTGTTGAGCCGTTTTATGCTAATGGCGGCGGAGCACGGTGCATTAACCGAGTGACCATCGCCCGGAGGAATCCTGGCTGGCCGGCTTATGCTTATTCGCGTGTAAATGCGCCGGACGCTAACGCTATTTGCTCGTTCGGTTAATTGGTACGTCCTTAAGCGCATACGCTGACGAATTGCTTTAGATTGCACACCGTTGTCGGCCCGTTCTGCCGGAGCCTGTTCGGGCTTTCGGCCCCTGTAGATAGTCGCGAGAGCGATCTCTATTCCCCCGGTGCTCCAGACAATTCCAGATTTCCATGGTGTTTATCTACTCTATTATACACTCCTCGACAATAAAGACACTCTATAATACTATGCAAATCTATGTTGCCCAGAATTTCCTTTTTCCAATTAATATTTTATGAAATATTGTCGATCGAACACACGAGTCTATTGAGTTGTTGCATATGAACTGCCCGATTTCTAACAGTAACATTAACCGTTTAGCTCCTGATATACAGGATGTCCCAAAGTTCCTTCGGAAAATGAAAGGTTCCTGAGGTGATTTAAAACAACATTTTCCTTTGCCAATTAATATTTAATGAAACAACGTGTATTGACTGAACAAACAAGTCTATTGAGTTGTTGCATATAAAATGTCCGATTTTTAACAGTAACATTAACCGTTTAGCTACTGGTATACAGGGTGTCCCAAAATTCCTGTTACCACCGGCTCGTCCACATTTACATTTATTCCAATCCTTTAAAACCGAACCTTGATCACACCCTACATGCCAGCCCTCGGCTCGTAACAACATAAAAAATTGTTGTAGAATTCAGATTTTTCAATGCTTTTTTCAAAAATTCACTAAACGCAGAAACAATGTTTTTTTCTATCGGTGTACTTGTAATTTAATTGAAATTGGGGATAATTTGAGTAAAATTACAAGAAGATAAATTGAAAAATTTTGGGTCCCCTCCGATTACGCTCCGCCCCCTACCGTGTTGTGGGATCTTGCGGTATCGTAGACCCGCCCCTGTCGGGAATTGTCGACATATTCGTTCCTCTCCGCGAGCCATCGACGCGACGCTGACAAAACGTGTCCCTCTTTCCGCGAAGAAGCCCGAAAGTTTGTTGTTGGTTCGGCGTGCAGCACGCGAAAATGATCGACGAGAAAAGTATAAAGGCCGCTGGGACCACGGAGGCCGGTGGTAATTTATGTGTTTGTCTCGAGTAGTCGGCCAAGCTATTTGTTTTCGTGTATTCGCGCGCGTCATTGCCAATGATAAAGCCCTTTTCGTCGACTCGGCGGCGATCCCTTGTTTCGGATATCGGTCGCGAAAGATGGTTAGCGAGTTGGATTTGTTAAACAGGTTGCGGTATTATTTTCCATTACATCCACTGCACTGCGCCGCAGTGCTTCTTGTTTAGTCTGGAGCGGTATCGGAACTCGGTGACTCCGTGCCTCCGCAATTTAAGCCGTAGTTTCCGCGAACCACTGTCAAACAGCCGTCCAAACATTGTTCCATGAACTTTCTAGTTAATATTATTGGTTTTGTATTGTTGTACATTTTCCAGGGTAAATTGAAGAGAATTATTGATAAATTTACACAATATTACAATGTACGCACTTTATAAATCGTACGCCATTACTAGGGACTAATTAATTGGGTCGGCCAATTTAAATAGACGCGCGTACAAGGTGTCTCGACGCCTATGCACAACGCGTATTAGGTTATATTTTTGAAATATTAATATTCATTAAATAAATATTGTATATTTGAAATATTTATATATTTGAATATTATATATGTAGGATTTTAGGAAAAGTGAGGGAACCGCCGCGCCAGCGGGAATCGAACCCGGGCCTTTCTTCTGCTGGTAGCCGATTGGCTAACGCGCTCACCCACGGAACCCTCCCTCTATTCCCAATCTCCGTACGGTATTTTGTTGGTCTGGGGGGTCCTGATCCCACATATATTTGAAATATTTATATATTTGAATATTATATATTGGAAATATTTATATATTTGAATATTATATATTTGAAATATTTATTTATTTGAAGATTATGTATTTGAAATATTTATATATTTGAATATTATATATTTGAAATATTTATATATTTGAATATTATATATTTGAAATATTAATATTCAGTATATAAATATAATATATCTGAAATAGAAATATCAATTATATGTATAAGTATTGTATATTTGAAATATTCATATATTTGAATATTATATATTTGAATATTATATATTGGAAATATTTATATATTTGAAATATTTATATATTTGAATATTATATATTTGGAATATTAATATTCATTATATAAATATTATATATCTGAAATGGTAATATCAATTATATAAATATTATATATCTGAAATAGTAATATCAATTATATAAGTATTGTATATTTGAAATATTAATATTCATTATATAAATATTATATATCTGAAATATTAATATTGATTATATACATATTGATTTGGAATATTAATATTAATTATATAAATATTAACATTGCAAACAATATTCAACAGTTTTGTTAATTAAAAATTAATTATCGTCTTAATGTAGCTGCGTACGCAGAATTGTACTAGTATTTGCAGATAAAAAGTTTAAAGAAGTAATCAATGCAATAAACATTAACTCATTCGTTTCATGAAAACATTTGTTCAATTTTTCGGTACAGTGAGCCAACGTGCTAGTTAGACCGAGGGAAGATTAAAAATCGTAACAGCAATATTATTAACAAACAAAAAACGTCTGTAGTCGGCAGTAAGTCAAAGAAAATTTGTTCGGTATAATAATTTCAAGTTTGCCTACCTGTAAATGTTAAACTGGCCGTTTCATTGACAATAATGAAATTCCTTTGCAACGATGGAAAATTGGTCGCGACACAGCGAGCTCGCGTAAAAGCAAATTTATTTATTACTGCGTCGTCAACTGGCGGAAGAGATTAGCGCGCGCATTAAACGCAAAGATTGAATCGTACTGTTAAAACAGATGGAAAATCGGGCGAGAAATCATTTTGCATGCACTTCACTGGAAATACTTGACAACTACACCGAGAAACAAATATTTTCATAGCGACGCCTGCAGCACGTGATTGAAAATGTATTCTGGCTAATATACAATAAAGACCGGCGTGTAAACCGTTCTGTTAAATTCCTGCTGGACGCAGTGAAATGTCGTTCCACGGATTTGTTCTGGTAGAAAATTCGTCGCTCGATATTCATTTTCCGTTAAATAATAGCTTGTTCTGCCCTTGTCGTGATTATTAATATTTGCACGGAGGATAAAACCCTTGTCCGTGTGCGCCAAGCGAGACGGAAAAATGCTCGAAATTTGTTGCGCCAGGTGCAACCGTGTCGACTTCGCATTAAACGATAATTCATTCGTGACCTTCGTGGAAAAAGGTAGATACCGTGGATAGAAATAAAATGCGCGCCGGCAACACGTATCGCCCAAGCATCTTTCGATGATACATGGACGCGAAATGGTAAATTAGTAGGTACACAACATGCTAAATCATTTATTCCTGTTTTCCGTATCTACCAACTTCACAAATCACAATTACCCAGAGAATGCTGGATTCTGCATTCGACACGCAAGTCGGCTGCATCGGATATCGAAAATCTGTTCTACAGTACAAATTGGTCAACAATTTTTAATCGAAAACGATTAAGTAGATAGATAAGTTTATGTTTCCAACCTCTAAGCCATGAAAAGGGACTCCATTTACAATGATAATAATAATAATAATTGGACAGTGGGTCTTTATGCAAAATAAAAATTTTTATGTGAATTACAAATCGATCACTTTTTGCGGTGACCGTCGACGATTTTCTTCTATTGTTGTAGTCCGTGTGAAATTAGGGTAGTTTAAGAGAGACTCACGTACACTCACACATTGCTAGATCCGCATGTACAATAATTTGAAGATACTATTATATTATTTTCATCCTATAAAATATACGAAGGAAGGAGATAAATTTCTATTGGGTAATTCCACGCCAAATCGATCACTTTTTGCGGTGACCATCGACGATTTTGTTCTAAATGAAATATGTTGTAGTACATGTGAAATTAGAGGGTATTTTGAGTCATCATTTTGCCGGTTTAGATTTTTTTTAGAAATTACAAGCTTTCGAAATTTGCGATTTTTGCCCATTTTGGCGAAAACAGGCCTCATTTCCGAATTTTTATCTCAAGAACGGTTTGTCCGATTGAGCTATATTTTCTTTTGTTTTATTCGGTAAGGTTTGGGTTATTACGGCTAAATTTAAAAAAAAACGTAAAAAAATAATTTGTTTATATTTTTCGATATTATAAAGTTAATTCTCGAGGATGAAAAAATTATTTTATAATAGCCCAATCCTTTCCAAATAAAACAAAAAACAATGTAGCTCAATCGGACAAACAGTTCCTAAGATAAAAATTCGGAAGTGAGGCCTATTTTCGCCAAAATGGGCCAAAATCGCAAATTTCGAAGGCTTGTAATTTCTAAAAAAATTCGAAACCGACAAAATGATGACTTAAACCCCCCCTAATTTCACATGAACTACAACATATTTCATTTAGAACAGAATGAATAGAATAGAAATATATTTCCTTCCTTCGTATGTTTTATTGTACATGCGGATCTAGCAATGTGTGAGTGTGCGTGAGTCTTTCTCAAAACTACCCTAATTTCACACAGACTACAAAAATAGAACAAAATCGACGACGGTGACGTCAAAAAGTGATCGATTTCGCATGATACGATATTTTTTCTAAATTTCAGCTCCAACATTCCTACTTTCTATTTTATAAACTACAACAGGCGATATCGGATTAAAGTACACTATTCGCCATCAAAGTTCGGGCGGTCGGCGATTTTCAAAAAGTTCGCGGCGGAACAATGGAGTCATTAGATAACAAGTTCGCACACGCAGAGAGCCGCGTTTCCCCGAGGTTTTACATGTAAGTAAAATTCCGCGAGTTCGAAAGAAAAAAATCGTATCCCGCCCGGAGGCGGCGGCTAAGGTATTAATTAATTAACGGTCGCTGTTGATTTCCGGTAAGCCGGCCGGTCTAGCGATGGCGATGCAATTAGACAGATTGTTGGCAGACGGGCGCGGCGGCGCACAGTGTTGCAAAGGCGTCAAAAAATCAATTTTATAAATTTTCATTTCAAAAAAAAAAATTACTTTCGTATTGCCAAATAGTAAATGAATAATGTGCCAAGGTCTGATTTAAAAAAAATTTTGTTACGGAGATATAGGCATAGTAAATAACCTTTTCTTCTCTCCTGGGAAATCATCAGTTTTCAGTGCCATAGTTATGTAATTATTCCGCCTATAATTGAATACTTAGGAGTCTACAAATTAGGCGGGTTATTCTGCATAGTTTAAACTATTAACTGCCACAAATAATTTTTCAATACAATTGTTTAACATTAACGAATATGGACTAACCGGAAGCCTCTTTGCGTTGCGCTCATTTTTTATTTATGGAAGCATATCCAAAATCTGTTAATCCGGCTCGGTCTGGCACTAATCGTTTTGGCAAGGTGTAATGTTTAACTAACTTTCTGTACAAAAATCTCGGCCTACTTCGAACCACTTTGGCCGCAATTTAAGTTTAAATATCAACGTTTAGAATTTCCAAGAATGAATCGCGCGGAAGTTACTTTTATTTGATGTTTAGGGTGAAAGTTTTGAAGGATATATCATAAATAATAAAGAGAAATGTGAAATAGTTAGTTAGAATCAATTGTTTAAATAAAAAAAAAATTTAATAATTGTGCTACCCGGGAGATTAATCGCGGGTGAGTTTCGAAATAAAACTTCTTTGACACTGTGATTGGGTTAACACTCTTTATTCACTCTACAGGTACAAACCGACTAACCCTGCGGCACCTGGCCACTATCTATATATATCTATGGTTCACTTGCAATCCCCCCCGGTCTGTCGTCCCCCAATCGGTCGTTGGGGTCCTTCCCTCTCTCTCCAGTCTTCTCTTCGACCAGCTCTGATCTCCACAATAATAATTTTTTTTATGTTAAATAAACCAAGTTTTCGTCCATTAGATCACTGTTTTTGGCCAAAAGATGGCAAACAATCCGTAAAAATGAAACTATCCCACAATAGCGACAAAAAGTTATAATATTATTGCAATAATAAGTCCTGAGCTTCCTGGTTTAGTGGAAGGTGCTTCGTTTTTGGCTCTGGTCTTAAAAAAGAGATCCACGGATCTGAAGATGCCATTAGCATATGAAACACGTCTTCATTCGTTGAGAAACGAGAACATTTCCCAGAATGATGTGTACAATAGTATTTATAATCTTCATTTCGACTTTCTTGCGCCTCTTCAGAAAGCGAATCGACCGGGAAGACTGCGTCATCAATTATGCTTGCCCCGTGAATCAGGATTTTGTGCACGGTTGAAATATGAAATTCATATTTATAAAAAAATATTTAACAAAAATTTTTTTATGTTAATTAAACAAAAGTTTTCGTTCATTGGATCACTGTCACAAAAATTCAACTGGCATTTTTCAAACAGTGACTGCTATAAAAATAATTTATGTAACATAAAAAAAATTGTTATTAAATATTTTTTTATACATAAAGGATTGATAAATCATATGCATTTCACATTTTTCTTTATTATTTAGAAATATTCCTAAAATAATTCACCTAAAACATCAAATACACCGTAACCATCGCTAGAATTCATTTCTGGAAATTCTAAAAGTTGATAGTTAAACTTAAATTGCAGCCAAAGTGATTCGAAGTAGGCCGAGATTTTTTACACAAAGTTAGTTCAACATTATATCTTGCCAAAACGATTAGTGCCAGACCGAGCCTGCTCAACAGATTTTAGATATGCTTGCATAAATAAAAAATGAGCGGAAAACAGAGATTTCCGATTAGCCCATATTACTTAATGTTTAACAACTTTTTTAGAAAATTATTTTTGCCAAATAAGCGTTGTACATGTGACAATCTTTTCACAAAATTTCAATCAAATCCGTTGGATAGATTCGTTTTTACGGATTTTTTGCTGCTTTTTGGCCATTTTGCAACACTGTGCGGCGCGGCGGCTCCATGAGAATTTCAAATGACTCGCGCACCGCTCGGCCCGCCGTTTTATCGACGCGGTCGACGAATTTCTAAAACGATGCGAATCGCAATCGTATTATGAACGTAAATAACAAATGGTCGCGAGATCGTTCCCGGCTATTACCGGCAACGCGCGGCTCCCATTGTTCGGTATATTTTTAATTGGATAACTTTCTTCCCACACCAGCGCACGCACGTTAATTAACAAGTTTTTATTTCGATTCTCTTGGCGGCGCAGCAGCGGAGCGGAGGCGAGTCGCGTTTTCGTTCTCTTTCATCGGGCCAAGCCGATCCGCATCAACTGGCCCGTACGTACCCGTACTTTCGCAATAACAACCGAGCGCGGAAAATTATTACTCGACGGCCATTTATTGTGGGATTTCATAAAAGCATAATTTTAATATTAAGCATCGCGATATATGTTTCAGGAGCACCGCGAAAGTTATTTCGTATTTATGCCGCGGCACCAATTTAAAAATCCAGATTACAACGAGAAATGTTCGAGTTTTTTTCGAGCACGGTTAATTCCCGATTTTATGGCCACCCGATTTGACAGAAATTTTGTTGGAATAATAAGGATTGCATATTTTACGAGAGTTGGTTAACTCGTAGAATTTAGTAGATTTCTTGCATTTATTAATCCAAAAACCATAAATAAATCAGAAATATGGAATCATAAGGTTGAATTTCCAATCGAAAGGAACGTTTTAATTTTTCATTACCCATATTGTGTAATAAAAAATTTATAAGTTCCTTTCGATGGTTAAGTAAACCTTATGAATTCATACTTCTGGTTTATTTGCAAAGTGTATAAAATCGTTTCCCACAGATAAAATATCTTATTACACAATGTCGATAACAACAAATTTTATTATAATAAGTTATTTTATCTGTGGTAACTGTTTATGGATTTATATATTTCTTATATAACATTGGGTAGATTCCTTGCATTTGATAATCCAAAAACCATAAATAAATAAGAAATATGGAATGATAAGGTTTAATTTCCAATCGGAAGGAACGTATTCATTTTTTATTATCGATATTGTGTAATAAAAAAATACGTTCCTTTCGATTGGAAAGTAAACGGTATGAATTCTTACTTCTGGTTTATTTGCAAAGTGTATAAAAGCGTTTGCCACAGATAAAATATCTTATTACACAATGTTGATAACAACAAATTTTATTATAATAAGATATTTTATCTGAGACAACTGTTTATATTTCTTATATAAAATTGAGTAGATTTCTTGCATTTGTTAATCTAAAGCCATAAATAAATCAGAAATATATAAAAACAGTTGCCACAGATAAACTTATTGTCATAAAATTTGTTATTACACAATATTGATATCGACAAATATTATTGCAGTAAGTCGTGTGATCTGTGCGGACTGTTTATACATTTGATACATATATTTTTATACTAAAGCGTCATTTTTAACGAAGTGAAGTGTCTTCGCATGGATACGTCGACCACCTCTGCAAGATTAAACGTAGAGCACACAGTTCGAATAACCCTTTAGATTATTAAAAAGGAGACGCAGACGACTGCATACCAATTTGTGAGTCACTGTACATTGAGAAGAAATTGGAGATTCTCCTAGCTCAGTAATCGAATCCATCCACGCATGCAAACGGGAGAGAGACAAAGGGGTCGACCGTGTGATATTTCATATATTTGTCAATTTATTAAAGTGCTTTTAATGGATTACAACAAGGGCGTAGACGGCGTCTGCCGTAATCGCTGTGAATCATCTCGGCAAACTGTCGGGGAACGAAAAAGAGAAAAAAAAAAAGAAAAAAAGAAAACACAGAGAAAAGAAGAGGAGTGGGTCGATTACCCGGGGGCCCAGTCATCGTCCTTTGGATCGCGAGGAATCGCCGCGATTTCGAGACGCTACTTCCCGTTTTAAGGGAGGGAGACAAGCGCCGAGAAAGCTCCTACTCGAATCAAGCTAATTAATTAATTCTGCTGGATATCCGTATATTTTAGTACCTTCCAGTATCTGCCAGCACTGCTCTAGACCCCTAATGAAATAAAAGATTACAATGAACGATAAATCTCCAAAGAATTCGACGCCGGAATTGTCAGACGTGTTAAAACAATGAATCCCACCAGGAGACCTACAGAGTCTCGAAATCGCTTTAAGTTGTACACCCGGTATTACAAAACTCTCGGGACGTTTCCAAACTGGACACGATCGTGTTCAGCAGTCTGATTTTTCGGGCATATTTATAGTTAACAATTTGAAATAGTAAAATGTTTGCGCAATTGGCAATTTCTGCAGAAACTCGTACCACATGAAATCTTATTTTCCCTGGTTAGGAAATGAATTAAAATTTTCAAAAGCCATAATTGCATAAAGATCTGCAGTCTAGTGATCAGTTGGGACTACTGTAATAATATAATTCAATTACAGGTTTGTACTTGGTCAATCCGATTTTATAAATAAATATAAATGCAACAAATCTACTTTATGGTGTAATGGTTATAGTTCTTCGCCTGTTTGTGCAATTGTTTATCGACGTATCTAAACAACTTCGTGATAACTAGACAGCGGATCTTTATGCAAAATAAAAATTTGGTACCTGAATTCCGACAAACTGAAGTGAAATAGGAATTTATTTCTTCGTTGATATGTTTAATAGGTTGAAAATTATGCAAGAGTATTTCTAAATTCTTCTAATCAAAAAGATTAAACAAAATAAAAATATTCTGCATCGATTGGAGGAAGCTATAGTTAAATAACAATTCATTCCACCACTTAACTTTTCCACCACCACTTATTCTTTTTATGTTGTAAACAAAATGACAATATTCTTAGATTTTTTATATATTTCACAGTATTACTAGAATATGGAGAGGGGGTGTAATCAGAGGGGGCCCAAAAGTTTTGCATTTGTTATCTTGCAATTTTATTAAAATGATCCCTAATTTTTACATTAACGAAGACATACTTTTTGCGTTTATTGAATTTTTTACAATTCTCGTTCCTAAAAAGCATTAATGAATCTCAATTCTATAAAAATATCGAAAGAAAAAGGGGGGCCCAAAATTATATTTTGAGGGCAAGGCGAAAATTTATGGTTCTATCAGAAATGAAAAAATTTTTTTAGATTTTTCATTTATTTATAATAAAAAAAAAAGAAAAACAATATTCTTAGATTTTACCCGATCCTAAAAAGCATTAAAAAATCTCAATCCTACAAAACTATTGAAAGAAAAAAGGGGGCCCAAAATTATATGTTGAGGGCAAGGCGAAAATTTGTAGTCCTATCACAACTGAAAAAAATTTTCTTAGATTTTTCATATATTCATAACAAAAAAATATAATATTCTTAGATTTTACCCAATCGATTTCTTCATAAATGTTTAAAAACCCGCAGTCTAGTGGCAACAATGGCAAAATTGAAAAACAGTTGAAAAATTTTCCGAGCATGACCTCGGAAACAGGTCATCGTTCCCGAACAGAAACACAATAGGATATTCGAGTACGAGGAGCGGTTTCGGATGGGGTGCAACAAAGGTCCCGAAGGAATCCGTCGGAACGTGAAATTGAAACGGAACGTGGGACCGCGGATCCACGGTGCGCGGACTTCAAACGCGGCCCCATTAAAACCACGATCCGCGCGCGGCGTCAAAGCGTGGGGGATGAAAGAAATCGCGTAGGAAGACGCGGCGCCGTGCCGGAACGAAATTAATCTGTAGTAATTAACGCGACGAGGACGGGGCGAAGCGTTGCAGCAGCGACCATCCCCCGTCTCTCCGCGAAATTATTTTTGACACGGCGTTACACGGTGTTGCCCGGCCACCGGTGATAATTCTATGAAAAACGCACGAGGGCTGTTGTAGCTGGAAGGACCGGGCGCTTTTAAGTCTGGAGGCATCATAAATCGGAGCCACCCTCTCCTGTTCGTGAGATCTCGATGCGAGGAACACGTGTGCGTGCGTGTGTGAGAGGCAATAATGATTATTCCATAAGCGCGGGGGGTGAGGTGATGGATACAGAGCCAGAGAAACGGAGAAAACAGGTGGGCATAAAGTAAAAGCGACGCTGTGTCCGGTAAGAAAGGAGGGTCGCGAGGGGGTTGGTGGGGTCGGAGACATAGCGTACGCTTTGAATATGCATGCATCGAAATTTATAGCCGGTCGCGCGGAGAATGGAGGGGGTGGGGTGGGGGCAGTAATTGTAGACCGGCCACGGGTTTCGAGGGCCACCCTCGAACTCGCAGGGGTTGGTAGCACGTTATAATGGAACCAAAACATCCCTTAGGCCGGCCACAGGGCGAACCTTTAATTATATTTCGACTCCCCATCACGAAGGTACACACACGGCCCGCGCTGCGCTAATAACCAGAATGCACTGTTGCGAGTTCCCTTTTCTCTTTTTCCCTTTTTTCCCCGTCCGCTTTTCCCCGGCGGAACGTTACGACACCGTGGGGGTCCGCGGCTGCTAGGCCTCTAGGCCCTCTGTTCCGGTTCCGTGCCCCCTTCTCACTCTCTCTTTCGCGTCGGCTAGGACCGACAGAACGAAAGGCGGAGGGCGGTTAGTCGTCTGCATCCCCGAGGGACCGTCCGTTTGCTCGACGCGTTTCACCCCGCGAAAGCTACCGATTCCCTTCAACGGGGATCCTGCGCGCGTGTCCCGCGTCTTTCACGGAGGCTGAAGCCTCCGGGCTTGTTTGCCGGCCCGCGTGGACGGAGTTGCTATCCCCGTGGAGCACCGATATCCTGCGTCTTATCGATTCCCGGCAAACCTGCCCCGCTCGAATTCCTTTGTCTTCGGATTACTTATCCACCGTGGAGAACGCTGAAACAATGTCGAAACGATCCGCTGGGAACTATATCGGGCTTCTTAACCCCTTGCAATTTCTTCGGGTAATTCGTCCCGAGATGATATTATATCACCATTCCGCCAACCTACCGCGGTAGGTCATTTTTAGAACCGTGCGTAGAGCACTTCCGTGGGACCGTTTAACGGTGCAATTTTTTAAAAATTGTTTTCGCGGTTTATCGGACGTACTTTTTGTACGAACGAATAAACTGATAAAGTTCTCGGCGCAACGGTTCGATAATTACAAAGGGTATAGCCGGATAAGATGGTCAAAAATGCCGTTGAGCCGAATAATATCGGGAATGCGCCATTCGATAGGACATCAAAAAAAGCATACTGTGCAAAATTTTAACCCTGTATCTCAATCGGGAGAGTAGTTATGGGGTAAAATTGAAAAATCAGTTTTTGGCCTATTTTTCCTAGTTAACAATGTTAAAAACTTCTGAAAAAATCTGAGGCATGTCAAGCATCCGAATACATATTTTGCAATTGGTTTTGGATTTTTAAATTGAAAATCCTGCTTGTAAAAATTCAAAAACCTCAAAAAAATCGAAAAAATGCAGATTTCACATGGAGGTTGTAGGTTGACACTTCCAATTGTTTTTGCAATACCAATATATTATTATAAGTATCATTCATGAATTTTTTCATATTTTTCCTCTAGGTGCTTCATTGTCACTGATAATATCTGTAATGCTTTTTGGATTTTCCATACCCAAGGTCACACGAAGGTCAGTGTATAATATGTCATTGAAGAGGTCTTCACCCCTGCTATTATATTGTTTTAAAAAAAATATATAGTTCGATTAAAAAAAAAAGTTGATGATCTTGATATCTAGAGAAAAATGACCTTGAAAAAAGTTTTTTCCGAATCATTATATTGCCCCTTCGGTTAGGTTAATATTGTCCTATAACGTTTATTTTCTATTACTAACACTGAGCGAGATATTCAAGGTGGTCAAGTTAGTTGGGACACCCTGTATATGTATATGTACATTTGTAGCATTCGTTCTGTTTATTCAAATTTTTTATATGTATTCACACAATTACATATGTTTGAAATTAAATGAAATATTGTGATTTTTGGTCATTAGTGTGTACCTATTAATAAAATTTGTTTATTTAAAGAAATTCTGATTAATAAAGTAGCAATAAAAACTTTGACACAAATAACATTTTGTAATTCTCTTTAGTATTTATTATACAAGCAACTAAATGCGTCAAGAACATAACAATGATAATAGCGATAATACGAATTTGATATCAGTGGCAATGAATGAACTCAAACCTCAAACATTTGTCGACGATTTGACGATGAGATCATGTTGATGAAAACATTTGTCGATGATTTGATCATGTCGATGAAAACATAGTGTCGACGAAAGTTAATGTCGGTCAAATCGTGTCGATGAAAACAGTGTCGGTGAAATGAGTTGTAGATGATCCCAGGGTAACCCTTTTTTTATTGTAATCTACTAGACTTAATATTTTCACACGATTTGGTTTGTAAATGTTTGGAAATTTTTATTTGAAATCTAAACTGTGTTGTTATTCTTGTTTCTGCGCCTGATGATGAAACGTCGCATGATGCGAATATATGATAATAAAATATGAACAAATAACAAAGGATATCCAACAATATTATTAATTTTGTTGTACCTTCTGTGATGCGTTAAAATTGTAATTTCTATTGTATATTTTTACTGATTTTTTTTTGTATGCGCGACGCCCTAAAATTAGAAAACAATGATCAGAATATTAAATATAAACGATTATTAACACTAAACCTGCCAAATGACCGGTTTTATATTTTTCATTTTTACATTATTGAAATTATGAAGTTACTTACATGGAAATTAATTCGATAAGTTTTTTTATCCAAGCACAAAAAGGGCCTTGTTATTTTTTCTAAGCTAAAATATTTTAATCGCATTTAGTGCTTGATAGGTTTAATGTTACATAATTCGAATAAATGCAAAATTTAAATATAAATTTAAAGTATCCAGAATTAATTCCACTAGTGTAGACTGCGGATGTTTATGCGATTTTCAATTTTTTCATGTTAAGAAATCGTGTAATGTTTTATTTTCAGTGGTAACAGTGTTCGTAATTTTTGAAATAGATAAAAATCGTACTAAATTCTATGGGATCTCATGTTCGAAAATTTTTCGAAAATTTTCAGAAGCCACAAATTTCGTCCGAATTTCGATGGACAACTTTATTATTCGTCTAACCGGAGAAAAATTGTCCAAGGCACGAACCTCGCGAGCACGTCGACGTGTATGTTTGATTTTGAACGTTTCCTAGCCACGTGTTATTTTCTTCTAGCGCGGTTCCTCCGCCGGTCTTCCAATCTCCAGCTTCTTTTTAAAATGAACATCGCCCGGCCGAACACTGATATCGGGGACACCCAGTATATTAATCTGTGCTCATCCAGGAACACAGAATCTACAATAATTTTGCTATTTGTCATTTAAAAAAGTTATAGAAACAATTATTGACACAAGGGTGAAAACTGCACGTTCTAATAAAACTGATTGTTCACTATTTACTACTTGAAACAGAATTTCACCCAGCTCTACCCGAACATACAGGAATAATCGAATCACGATTAACCCCCGCGCGGCGAATCAAAGTCGTTCGGTCGGGGGACACATGGAAGCATTCATTAACTCGCATGAATCGCATTACCGCTCGATGGAAACGCTCCCCCGGTGAGTGTCGGGGAGAGAAACAAAGAGAGAGAGAGAGAGAGAGAGAGATGGAGGGAGGACACTGTCCAAACTTTTCACCCTCTCGCACTCTGTCATTCCTGTTTCTCGTAGGCGAAAGCAGCGCGGCGCGTGCTTTGTGCTTCCGCGAGCCTTGTTCCTTGTTTCCGAGTATTTATTCCCCGTGTTCCACGGAACGAACATGAGCGCCGTCTTTTTCTCAGGGAGATAGACGTGGAAGGGTGGCGGCTGCGGTCGCCATTAAGCCGGCAAACACGGCTCCCGCAATGTTTTGTTTGACCCTGTACAACGAGACACAGTATCGGTTTTTCCGGAGCGGAACGGGAAAACGCGAGGCGTTGTTGACTCCCGGCTTTCCCGACGCTGTGCTCTCTTTCGGGAAACCGACCTTCTTACGCGACGACCTCTAGTCTGCATATTGACCACCAATAGACAAGGCCATTTCTCCGTGTGAAACTGATAGGTTGTTGCATCAGGGTGGCGCTTATTTTTGAAATTCTTTCTTGGTTCAGATTGTTACGAATAATTAAAAAAAAATCAAAGTTTGAACTCGATCGGATAACGGGAAAACGAGCACCGAGGTCGATAAACATTAAGATAATTAATTTAAGGCTCATAAAATCGTTTTTCTCCAATAGCTTCCAAACTATTTTCCGAGTCGAGAAATATGTTAGATAAAACTAGTAGATCTGGACGGCGGCGCACAGTGGTCTAAAACGCGAAATTTAGTAACATTTTTCCCAAAAACCAACTATCTCATATAGATATCTGTTGAATGTTTATTGCTTTCTAAATATTCATCAACCTAGAAAATGAAAAAATTAATCAAATTTAGTAAAAATCATTACTGTAACAAACAGTTAAAGTTGGAACTTTTAATGATAGTCTTTTTCATGAAAAAATTGCTTTTCTTCTTTAAGATGCCCTGACGATCCCTTTTAATATTTTCTTTCCAATTTTTTTTTTAATGAAACGTTTATCTTTAAGCTGCAATTTACCGTTATTAACCAAAAATTGGTATTTCTAATGTATTACAAATGTTTCGTTAAATGTAATGAAGAAAATTTTCAAAGTTCTTAAGACTTCGCAAGGAATATATTTTGAGCCGTAAGAGATCATAGAATTTGACAAAATGGAATATTTTCAGCATACTTTCTTCTATAAAATCATGCAAGAATCATTTCCTAACTCGTCCTCTATCACAAGTTATTATTGTTTAAAGCCGTCCTGACGTGTCACCTGACGTATAGCAACTCACATATAGTAATAGATAAGTAATTAAATACCAATCAAATATGATTATTTTTGCAATTGCATTAAAAGTTTATACCTACCTAAAACAAGTATGTAATTTTTAACAATAGTATAATTAATCTATTAATTTTATTATTAAAAATATAATAAACGGTAACAATATAACTTGACTACGAGTTTCTTAGTATTTCATTATTAACATCAATTTAAAAACGTAATGGTAAGATTAAGTGTCTTATCTTTTGTATTTGTTATATTTTTGTTAATATCTTTATCTTTTATAAACACATAACACATATATGAAATAATACAAAATAACAAAAGTCGTGATATCTAGTATGGACATTATTTTAAAACAATTAAATTGAAAAAATTATTTATAATTATTATAAATTATTATAAAAAATATTTTTTGGCGTTTTTACCATCTCGGTACATTTTGTATGCGTTGATTACAAAAAGATTTCTCGAATTTATATTTTACGTATTCTATAAAACATTACATGTATGAAAAAAAACGTAAATATAAAATACATATTTAGAAGTCAAAAATAGTTTGG
>CM052221.1:26418986-26480803 GCA_028454225.1 Lasioglossum leucozonium
CAATAGTATAATTAATCTATTAATTTTATTATTAAAAATATAATAAACGGTAACAATATAACTTGACTACGAGTTTCTTAGTATTTCATTATTAACATCAATTTAAAAACGTAATGGTAAGATTAAGTGTCTTATCTTTTGTATTTGTTATATTTTTGTTAATATCTTTATCTTTTATAAACACATAACACATATATGAAATAATATGAAACTACCTGGCAGCTTAAACTAAATTTAAATGGTACCATCGTAATCCTCGTCAAATTTCACATAAGAGTATGGACATTATTTTAAAACAATTAAATTGGAAAAATTATTTATAATTATTATAAATTATTATAAAAAATATTTTTTGGCGTTTTTACCATCTCGGTACATTTTGTATGCGTTGATTACAAAAAGATTTCTCGAATTTATATTTTACGTATTCTATAAAACATTACATGTATGAAAAAAAACGTAAATATAAAATACATATTTAGAAGTCAAAAATAGTTTGGGAGATTATACTTGAACAATTCTATTTTAATAAAAAATTTCAATGAAAATTAATTCAAAATTATTGTTTAACAAAATAACCAAATTTTTATTTGTCTACAGTTAAAATTGACTATTTTTTAAACGAATGTTAGTGCAAATTTCATGCCGATATCTGTTACGGTTCAAGAGTTACAACGAAATGTCACTAAATTTCGCTTTTAGACCACTGTGCGGCGTCTTTTAGGTTCTCTTACTTTTCTTCGTAAAATAAACAGTTTTCTGAAAAATTTTTTCTGAAATTTCAAAATTCGTGTGTGATTTCATTATCTTTTATCAACAGACATTAGCGAAAAACGTGTTTTTTATTTTTGAGCTTGCGGAACTTATTATTTTTTAATTGCAGATTATTTTGCAGGATATTGCATATGTATATATTTTTCTTTTGAATTTTAAAAAATTTTTGGGTTTCACTTTCTCAAGGGTCAAGGTCTTATAAAGACAACGGCGTCTAGAAAATTCTCTAAATTGAACCGTTAAATAAATATGAGAAAACCGTAAAAAATCATAAATACAAAACGCATTTTTTAAATAAACTCAGATAAAAATACTATTGAAAAAACATAATTTTCTAATACTTTTATCATTCCTACAATTGGAATCTAAACAAATTTTTGTTTACTCGTTCTCTAGCAAACTAGTCGGTACATCTTTAAAAAATTCAAGTCATTTGGACCAATTTTAAAAAAGTTTTGCGATTTTTAAGATTGTCCGCTTAATATTTCCGCCACCTGCGTGTACTGTAAGAAGTAAGAGTAGCGCAAAAGAATCAAAATGTCCTTATTATTATGCTTGGTCGACTTCGTTGTAGTCGCAACATTATCCTCGACACGTTCCAGACTTAGCCGATAGCAGCAAAGCTTTGTTCCAGTCGCTCCAACAATGGGTGAAAGAAAACAAGAACCAGGTTCTTGGCAAAGAAACTATTTGAGAAGCGTATTCGTTAGGCTCTGCATTATAGTCGCGCTGTGAATTCTGATGCAGTTGTACGACATGCTCGCAAAGTTACTATTCGCCGTTTTTCTTTTAACTGGCAAGCGGTGTACAAAATAAATGAGAAAGTTTAACTGTTTTTCGTGAACAACATAAGAGATAATTTTGTGTGTTTTCAGGTAACATCTAATTCTTTTAATGGAATATTTCGATTTCGACAATGTGCCATACAATGGTTTTCACAATCATACCACATCAGGAAGGAAAAAAATAATTAAAAATTGTAGTTGAAAAATATTCCTTTGTGATAAAATTGCAACAGTGATTTTTATGACAAATTGGACCTGAATTGCAACAAATTGTTTATGTAATGAAAATTTAGAAGGTGTATTTGGTAGATCTAAGTAAATTATGTACATACATACCACATCAGAAAGGAAAAAATAATTAAAAATTATAGTTGAAAAATATTCCTTTGTGATAAAATTGCAACAGTGATTTTTATGACAAATTGGACCTGAATTGCAACAAATTGGAGTGAAATAGAAATTTATTTTCTTCCCTATTATGTTTTGTAGGTAGAAATAATATGTTCAAATTTTTCTAATATTTTTGCTATTGCAAATTACACATTTATTACAGTGAGTGTGAAAAGTATTTGCACAGTTTTTAAAATAGAATAACATCTTTAAAATTGACCATACGATTTGAGTTTTTTGGAGATGTTAGAAGGATTAGTTTACGAGCTAGTGTGTAAATAATTGTTTTTAAAAATTGTTATTAGTCGCATTTGCGTAGGAAAAAGTAAAGATCTCGATTTTTTATCTGTTTATGTAATGAAAATTTAGAAGGTGTATTTGGTAGATCTAAGTAAATTATATACATGCACAAATTTTGATCGATATCGATCAAGGTTGTTATAAATATAGTTCACTGAAAATAGCAAAAATTTGTAAATGAATGGCGAGCCTTAAATTCAAAGATTTTTACATGTAACACTGCCCATAGCTTTTTATACAACCTTAGATATACAAAATAAATGTATTAAATTTTCATTACGAGCACAGATAAAAAATTTAAAAAACTCGATTTTGCTTTGCAAATGTGACCAATAATAATTTTTAAGAAACATTATTTACTCATTAACTAGTAAATTAATCCTCCTAACATCACCAAAAAACTCAGATCGTATGGTCAATTTTTAAAAAGTTATGCGATTTTGAAAACAGTACGAATACTTTTTACACTAACTGTATATATTTTTGTCAGAAATGCATAAAATCACAAGTCTAGTACTAACAAACACTTCATTAGAGTCGTCTTATAAAAGTACTAAAACAGCATTTCTTCATATTTTGGTTTCAATCGTGTACAAAATAAATACCTTCATTTTTGATCTTGTATGAAAATGAAAATCACCGGACCGCGTATAATTAAATTTCATCAACACTTCCAAATGATCAGTACGTATAGTATTCCGATAAAAAAAGTCGGGAGTTACCTTTTTTTTTATTTACACATCATCAACAAAAATTGAAAGTTACCTCTGTTTCCCTAAAAATATCGCAAACACGAACTTTCACATGCTCCATTACTTCGTCGTTTGCAAAAAACGGTCCATATAACTTTTTCCCCTGTTATTATTGCCGTGCACGCGCCATTTCCTGAAAATATGCTGGCCAGTAACTTCGCCGAACACCCCGTTGTAAATAAACAGTGATGAATTAATTTATAGGTTACGTTTCGCAATACATAAACCGAAATCTATTTCAATTTCAATATTAATAATAACGTCCATGTATACAGGGTGTCCCAAGAATGTTGTAGTTCCTTGAAAGGAGTGATACCTGAGATGATTTGAAGTAATTTTTTCCTTTGCGAAAATGTTCTCCGTGCCTCTGTTAAGGAGTTATTAACGAAAAACACGGACCAATCACAGCGCGTCTATTATAAGCGCATCTCCGTCCCTGCCAATGCCAACGCCACGCTTAGCGGGACCTGTGCTCCGATTGGCCCGCGATTTTCGTTAATAACTCCTGAACGAATCCGTGGAGAAGATTTTTGAAAAGGAAAAAGTTATTTCAAATGACCTTAGAAATCACACTTTTCAAGGAAGTACCAGGGAAATTGTGGAACCAACATTATTATAATGTACTAACATTTATAAAATATTAGACATACTCGTTTCTCGTGTATTAGGTTGCATATGAAATGTCTGATTTTTTAATGCAAATATTATTAAGAAATACTGTATATTACAAGACGTCCCAAAGACGTCGAAAGGTCGTTTAAAAGACGTCTTTAAGATGTACAGTTTTGTAACATAGGCCCTTCAGAAGGCGTTTGGAGGCCGTTCAGGGGACGTTCGTCTTGAATGTCCGACAACAGACGTCTTTGCGCTATCTGGGTAGAGTGTGTGTCAACATCGGAAAGGATCGATCGCGTTCTAAGCGCGAAAATTAATTTCACAGTACAAGGAAACAGGTCGCCAGTTTCCGGCAATCATATTCTCCAGTCCAATGGGTCACTCCTTTTTATTGTAGCCGCGGGCGTGCGTCGCCGTAAAATAATAACAACCCAGTCGCCGTTTAGAATTTTTAGGTCATCGCGGCGAGTGGCGTGCTTCCGGGGAATATTATGCAACAATTTCTGGAATGGAGATCATTATCACCGGAGAATAATTACACGCGTGCGTGCGTGCGTGCGCGAGCACCTGCGCGTAGCTATTTTACCTTCTGGGTGAGAAAAAAAAGGTACGTCGAGTCGATACAAACGTCCAGCTGAACGGTTCCGAACGATTCGATAGCTGTTTCCGGTAAATCGGAGACGAGACGAGTCGAGTCCCCGGGGAGCTTTTTCGCTCGCTGTTGCTCGTTAGTAATTAATCCCGTTTCTAATGGAACACCCCCGGGCTACCAACAGAATGCTGATCGCATTGTACCGGTCGAGATCTTGGCGATGCGATCCTTCTCCTTTTTGTTCGTCGGGAAACATTGTCCCGGAAACGCGGAGACTGGCTCTGAACAGCCCCTGGGTCCCGTAGAAATATGTGTCGATGTTTTTCACGCTGTCCCGTTCTTCCCTCGGTTTTGAATGTTTCAGCGCGATCAATATTTTCTCCTTGACTAACAACGCGAATAAGTCAATGCATCACTCGTTCACAATTGTTTATTATGCAATGAACAGGCTCACTTTTCTGTCACGTACACTTGGCAGGAGTAACGATCTCTTGAGACTGCAATATGTACTCATCTCTGTAGCGATGTAATTGTCTTTGAAATTTGAATGGCTTGAAAAGGCGATTAGCACCAGAAATCTTTTCTCGATTTTAGTCTTTTTTTATGATTTATTTATTAAGTCAACTACTAGGTCAATAGTAGACTGCGGTTGCGTTTATAGCAAAATTGAGGAGATGAAATTCTAAATTGTAGGAAAATTATCAAAATTGAAGATATCAACATAAGATCTCTCATCTATTAAAATTATTAAGAATAACACTCTATTTTTCGAGTTTCTGGAGATTTCCAAATTTCACTGTCCAACAGTCAAAAAATTTTTCGATTCTCACTATGCAATTCTTATAGTGTTTTCTGTCCTTAATTTTTCTACTAGACGCACAGTTTTTGAGAAATTTGAGTTTGAAAAAAAGACATGTTTCTCAACTTTGAACAAATATTGCGATGTTATTATCAAAGATATTGAATTGATCTTTACAGCAAAAGATTCCTTAGACTTACCCTAATACAGTGATATCCAATATTAATACATTATGATTGTTTAAACATGTTTAAACGATCATCAAAGACGGAGAGACACCACTTTTGCACCAATTTTTGACGACATTTTTGAATTTATCTCAAAAAATAAGGGTCCAGCGGAAAATCGAACTATACCACGCGATAGAGCAGACTTTTATCTTGAGGAACCCCAATTTGAAGTTTGAAACGTCGACGTTTTTACCAAACCAGGAAGCAAAATATCTTCGCCCGACATGAGCTGCCGCCAGTGATGCTCTTCCACTAGCGCGGTCGTTCGACGGAATACGGCGCGGCGCGACGGCGATGCAGGCGTGCAATTATGTTAGCTTATTTAAATGTTTATTTATTATTTTTATTACTCTATTCCCATTCTATTAACATATTTATTTTTTTATTTTATAGTAAAAATAGGAATTTACAAGATAGGAAACATACCTAAAACTTCTTGAAATTGTACAAGTTTAACGAATTTTATCAACGTTAAAAAACGTTCGTACCATAATCTCCCTATTTTTCCCATATGCTACAAAGTTTCACCTACAATTTAAACAAAATTTTATCCCTCTATTTCATTTCTATCGGAAGTTCTTTGATTTTGTCGCCGATTTCGTCCGAATTATCCACTGTGCGGCGATGCAGGCGTGCAATTGTGTTAGCTTATTTAAATGTTTAATTATTATTCTTATCTATTATTTTTATTACTCTATTCCCATTCTATTAACATATTTATTCTTTATTTATTATTTTATAGTTAACCCATACATTTTAAAGGCAGCCAAACAATCCAAATTCGTTTTGTTACGTGCGTGGTGAAATAGTTGCTAAGAAAACGCGACGAAATATAACGGAAAAAATAAAAATATAAAAATATAACACGGTGAAAGGGTCCATCAAGACATTTTGGTTATGCAGACAAGATACTTGGGAAAAGATAGTACAACCATGCTTGCAGACTATTGTTGGAATTTAATAACAGAAGCGGAAACATGTTATAAACGTCAGTCAAGAAGAAAGATGTTTTAGGTATGTTTCCTATCTTGTAAATTCCTATTTTTACAATAAAATAATAAATAAAGAATAAATATGTTCATAGAATGGGAATAGAGTAATAAAAATAATAAATAAACATTTAAATGAGCTAACATAATTGCACGCCTGCATCGCCTTTACGTCGCGCTGCGCCGCGCCGTATTCCGTCGATCGACCGCGCTAGTGGAAGAGCACCACTGGCGGCAGCTCATGTCGGGCGAAGATATTTTGTTCTCTGGTTCGGTAAAAACGTAGACGTTTCAAACTTCAAAGTGGGTTTCTCAAGATTAAAGTCTGCTCTATCGCGTGGTATAGTTCGATTTTCCGCTGGACCCTTATTTTTTCAGATAAATTCAAAAATATCGTCAAAAATTGGTGCAAAAGTGGTGTCTCTCCGTCTTTGATGATCGTTTAAACATGTTCAAACAATCATAATGTATTAATATTGGATATCACTGTATTCGGGAAAGTCTAAGGAATCTTTTGCTGTAAAGATCAATTCACTATCTTTTATAATAACATCACTGTATTGGTTCGAATTTGAAAAATATGTTTTTTTTTCAAACTCAAATTTAGCAAAAAACTGTGCGTCTAGGAGAAAAATTAAGGACAGATTCGGAATCAGCGCTAAAAACTCTATAAGAATTGCGTAGTGAGAATCGAAATGCCCAAAAAAAGTTGAAATTTGTTGGACAGTGTTTTCGAACCTGTTTGCAAAATCCGAAAAGTCTGAGAAAATGCATAATAATCACGACGAGGCACGACTAACATAATAAATTCCAGTCAAAAATTCCGAAATAATTCACTGTCATGTATGCCATTCGGTAGAACGTTCACGAATTGTTTCGTAATTTTTCGTCGATCAGGACGGCAGAAGTAATTCATTAACACTAGAACTGCCGACGTAGTTCTGCATAAACACTGTATACTGCATAAA
Source organism: Lasioglossum leucozonium (assembly GCA_028454225.1). Taxonomy (NCBI): domain Eukaryota; kingdom Metazoa; phylum Arthropoda; class Insecta; order Hymenoptera; family Halictidae; genus Lasioglossum; species Lasioglossum leucozonium. Next base: position 26,426,181 of record CM052221.1, read on the forward strand.
ATTTTACACCAAAAAGATAAAAAAAAGAAAACTGTTTTACAGAATTACAGATTTGCATATCTTAGAAAAAGTCATACAAAATTTTACGAAACAAAATGTATCTAAAATGAGTTATAATTATAAGAAATGCCACACAAGTCATTTTGACCCCCCTGGTAGTTCTAGTGTTAAACTGTGCTCACTCTGTGTAATAATCACCCTTACGGTCGGGGTAGCGACTTGAAACTGGTCGCAGAGGATTTTCCTTGCTAAGCTTATCATATGTAATTTTTCAGCATCTGATCCGAAAATCCCACTAATTAATTTTATCAACATTCTGCAAGATGGCGCGCGGCGTGTTCGACGGTACCCGTTGAAAAGGGAGGAATAGACGGTCGGCCAGCCAGTGTCTAGAATAAAAACGTCGCGAACGGGAGCAGCGGGGATCGGATAAATTCCGGGAGGACGGGTCCGCCGATTCGAATTTCGCAGGCGCCGGAGGATGTGCATAGATCGGGCTGGTGCGCAGGATACGTGCAGGTGAATCTCGAAATCCTGTCGAGTGTAAACCGAGAAAGTCGAGGAGAAGTTCTTCTACGGCCACGTGCGACGGGTGTCTGGCCTGGAATTCAATTTGATCGTTCCATTCGTCTTTGCACGGCAACATCGGCAACCGGTCGGGTCGGGACACCGTTCGACCCTGGTCCTCGGGACGTGAACCCCACCCTCCCGTGTTTCTCGATTTATTCGACCCTTTGTGCCGACGCCGGTCGACACGGTGCGTCGCGACGCTGGCGCACCAGCCTAGTCAGCCGCCAGCAATGCGTAAACGTTTATTAATGCGCGTAAATCACATCGGTGCTTGATATAATGACCCTCGCCGGTGGAACGTCTCCCCCGCTATCCCCTATCTAGTCAGATAAGGAGGATCTTCCCGTAGCGATTTCACGGGAAATATGTAGTGCTTCGAGGGTGGAGGCGGGGCGCAGGGGCGGGGGTGCGAGCATTATTTCGGAACGTCGTTGGTAAGCTTGCCCGGATTTTTTCCTGCATGTGCTTTACATAAATTCGACCGGAATATGACCCTTTCGGTATGTGCAACGCGTCCCACACACCCTTCCGATTGATGCACGCCGAGAATCCTTAACCCCTTTTCATTTCGACTCTTCTATGAGCCGAACATGATTTATCCGACGGATTTATTTGCTTCTCACGCTTACGGGGAATGTTTATTTATGTTTCTTCCATGCGAGACTCCTCGGTGTTTGCGCACCGTAAAATATTACGCGATTGTCCCGCCCAGCGCGTAATCCCTTTCGGTATCATTGTTTCTGTCACGATCGTTTCGACTTGTTTGTCCTTGATTTTTTAACCTGAAGAGCTTCGCAAGGATAAATGGTATGAAAGTTTCAGCAGGTGTATGCACGTAGATCTACGGAATGCACATTTCAAGTTTTTATTATGGACCGAAATAAAAAAATTTTGGTAAACCAATGCTTCTGATTGCTCACAATAAATCAGTTTGGTACAATTTTAAAAATGTTATTGTTTATTTAGGAGTGTCCGAAAAGTCCGAATACGATTTTACCTTGACTGTATGTAGATAGCGTATACGTAGAAAAAAATACTTGAAAGTCGGATAAAAAAATGTTTGCAACAAAAATAATTAGTTGTTACTAGATTACACAATGCAAGAGAGTGTCCAACCACTTTTTACACTGACTGTATGCAGATAGTTTATATGAAGAAACAAATACTGAAAAGGTAATCGAATTATAAGGTAATAAAAAAAATAGTTTAACGATAAGCAATAAATGTGCAAACAATTTAATACAACAATGCCATCAAATCATTACAAAATATACCCGAACATTCATTGTTATCAACATAATGATTAAATTAAAAAGTTAAATAAGTGTAATTTTAAATATTCAACAATCTTTTCAATTATTTCAAAAAAATTCAAATTTCATGTCTAGCAATAAATGTGCAAACAATTGTTGTCTACACAACAATGCCTTAAAATCATTAAAAAGTGTACCCGAGCATTGATTGTTTTCAACATCACGATTAAATTAGAATTTTAAACGGGTGTAATTTTAAATATTCAATGTATAAAAATTATTTTAAAATATGCTGGAATATTCATTGTTATCAATATAACGATTAAATTAAAAAGTTAAACGGGTGTCATTTTAAATATTCAGCGATCTTTCCAATTATTTCCAAAAAATTGAAATCTCATGTCTAGAACCGATCAGCAGTACAGAAAGAAGGGGAACGGTGATCAATAAAAGTTCAACTCGTATCTCACTTTCGTCCCCGGAAATCAATCTGCAAATGCAGGAATTTGGAGAGTAGAGTACACGGAAGAATTCGCAACATTTTAGGTGTGATTGCATGGCGGCGGCTGTCTCGCAAACACATTGTCGTAGAATTGAAAGTGACCGGAAAACGTCGCGAAGCTCGTTCGCATCTTGTAAATTCCTGGTGGATCGCGTGTACCCGATATTTTTCCGTACCGTGCCACGGCTTGTAACTTTTAGTTACGGTCTTGTCCGCGTGCGTCCCTCGCCTCGTTTCGCTCCGTTCGCGATTGTCATCCGCGGGATTTACACTTCTCCGTAAAAATGTAAATAAACGATAAGTGTGCCCCATTTTTTTTCACGAAGGGCTTCATTACGCTCGACCGCGGTTATTAGCGAATTGTTTCGAGAATAACTTCTTATCGTTCGACGGGTACGTTGATAGACATCTTACACAACGAGGCATAATTAACGAGAGGCGCACGCGAACGCTGTTGACCATCGGCCTCGCGGAAAAGGTTCGCCTGCCATTAGAACTCCTGCGAAGCGGATCACTTTATTAACGGAAAAACATTTCTTTGAAAACGAACAAATGAAATATGAAACTGAAGACATCGTCGGAATTTAAAGATATTACAGTGTTTTATCGATAAATGTCCCAAGTGTGTGGTCTATAATTGTCCCAAAACTGTCCCCACTACAGCGGAGTACACCACTACTTATCCAGTGATAAAACTTGGTTCGTCATAGTTCCATAAAAAATTTTAGTATTTTATCGATAATTGTCTAAGCCACCGGTCTGGCCAAAGACGATTATCCAGAACGGTACTATTCTTTAATTTTTGCCGAACGTAGAAAAAGACAGCAAAGCACGAGTGGCCACTACTAACCCAATGTTATTTATTATAAAAAATTTATTATAAATATCTAACAACACTTCTTTCTTTTTTATAATTTTTTTTGTAGAAGTTTCACCAACATATTCGTGGCATTTTTCTAATGAAAATGATACCAAATATGATATAATTCCGATGATATTTACACGTGTAAGATTCGCGAATTGTCCCGGTCAAGAGAACTGACTTGCATTATAAATGACCATATACATATCTGTATCTGATCCGAATTATATCGTGTTCGGTATCATTTTAATCAGAAAAGTGCCACAAATATATTGGTGAAAGTCTCGTAAAAAAATAAGTAATAATAAAAAAATTTTTTTATTGGCATTACTTTGTGAGCACACGCGGGCCTTTGAACTATGCCGGCGACTGCATATTCAATGATCATCGGAATTATTTCATATTTGGTATAATTTTCATTATAAAAATGCCACGAATATATTGGGGAAAGTTCCATAAAAAAATAACAAAAAATAAATAAGTTTTGTGATTGGATTAGTAGTGGTCTCCTGGTCTCACACCGATATACCCGATCCAGTATCGGGTTACATTGCTCGGCGGCCGAGGCCTACTGAGTTTCACGGCCCCTCACGGGGTATGCTCCTCAGTGGAATGGGTAGGCGACTAGACAATTATCGTTTAAATATTTTAGACAATTATAGATGAATTACTGTATATGTTAGAACCTAATACATTTGTAAATATTTTAAGCGCACGGGAGCGAGATCGATCAGTGAGCAATGATTAAATCGGATCGTTTCTCAAAACGGACAGCGTCGATCTAATATCGAGGTAATGCGGGAGCGGAAGCACCGTGAAGAACGCGCACCTAATTTGTCTCCGGGAGCATTTCCGTTGCTTGTTCCGTTAAACGTTCGCGGAGAGAAAGAGAGCGGGAGAGAGAGAGATAGGAACGAGAGGATCCACGACCGATTCTATTCCATTTGCCGAGGGAGCGACCCGGAGGAGTTCCGCGTGGTACACGATTTAACGGCGGATAAAGATAAATCGCTGACCACGTTTTATCGACTCGACGAGGCGTCGGTAGCGGAAGTCTGAGTCGCGGGAGTGCCCCGTCCTCGGAAGCCTCGGAGATTTTATTCAGTTTCGTCTGGCATGGTTCGGCGCGACGGTACTTCCGCGCCGCGCCGCGCCGCGCTGGCCCGCTTGATTTATCGCTGATTTATTTGGAGCCGGGCCGCGAAAAACGAACAATCGCGCGCGGCTCGCTCGTCCGCCGAGTTTCTTCCCGAGCTCCTCGAGCATTTTTCGGACAACTACCCCCGCCACGCGCCTCTACGAATACTTTTCAAACCTCATGGATGACTGCGGTAGAACTCTATCCGTTCTCCTCCGCGAAGGAGACACGCTGAACGAGATTTCCGGTTTAATCGCGGCCAAACGATAAGGATCGGACATTCGAGATTGAGCTCAGGACGCGAGGGCGTTACCCCCTCACCGAGGGCTTCTGATCAATCTTCATCTGTCGATGGAGCTCGCAACGTCCTAGAGCAGTGATCACCAACCGACGCACAGTGGTTCGAAATCGCCAAAACCTGGCCAAAAATCACTTTTTCAACTTCGTCCAAAATTAATGAAATTTATGCCAATAGCTTCTTAAATGTTCAAACTAAGTTGTACCACAAATATAAATTGCTAAAAATCACCCATTATTGTTCCAAAACAGTTTGAAAACAAGCAAAAATGCAATTCTAAGATAGACTCATCATACTTTTTTCTGAGTAATGTTTATACAAAAACTAACTATATAGTGTTAAAGAGCATTCTTTCGGCTATGTGTATGTGTAAATTTTAACATTATATATATATTTTACAACTTTGAAATTCAATCTTTCTAAACACCTACTTTCCAGTCTTTTTTTTTCTTTAGTGACGATTACAAGGCGAAGGTCACGCAAAGTCACGATGAATTTTGCATGTAAGTATTTGTTAAAGCCTCCTTAAGAGCGATACATAAAAATATATATATATATATATATTACACTGTTATATACTGTTATACTAGTTCTATACTGTTATATACTGTTATAATACTAGTTATATACTGTTATAATAGTTATAATACTAGTTATATACTGTTATAATAGTTATATATATATATATATATATATATATATATATATATATATTGTTAAATGTTACACATACACATAGCTGGAAGAACACTTAGAAAATATGGGAATACTAGATTTCAAGGTAATCGGACAATTTTTTAAGCAACACATCTGCCATATTGGATCCGCCATTTTTCTTTTTTAAAATTTTGAAATCAGATTCATAATCAGCAATCCGAAAACCCATAGAATACCAATTTTCAACTAAATCGGAGAATGTCTTCGATTTTTGGCCACGTTTTGGCGATTTCGAACTATGTACTGTGCGACGTTTCGGTCTTATTTTAGACCATTTTCAGGAAAAATAATTGCGTCTGTGAAGCAATCTCTCTACTTTTAAATAAGAACACCTAAATATCTCTTCAGGTTATTGTGATGCAAAAATTATTTGTTACGTAATGTGCATGGTGTCAATGGACCAAATATTTGGCAAAAATATTTTTTTTCCAAATATTTTTAAATAAAAAATATTTTTTTCGGAGTTGTCAAGGTCATCGATGTTTTTTGGTACATAACTACATTTTTTTTTTAATTGCATCGTTTAACTGATGGAAAAATACATTCAGATATGTATAATAACATGACCTTGAAATGACCTTGATCCTCGAAAATTAAAGTCATACCTAGAACTGATGTCTATTGAGATCGTAGGCCATGACCAAAACTCTACATCAAGAGCGTGAATGTACATAAACATGTTTACTGTCACAATACTGATGATACCTAACGATTTGAAATTCCGATCAGTTTGAATTTATCTATCCGTGTATCGACGTGCTGTTTGAAATTAATTACTTAATGCAAGAGCTGATCATTGTTTAAGGCAAGCAGTTAGAATGTATGAAGATAAATTTCCAGACCGTAATTGTCCATCGCTTTCTACTTATAAAAAGTTGATCAGTCATTTTCGTGAAACTGGTACTGTTGTCAAAAAGCGTGTAAGAATCAGAACTGTTACGAACGAAAGAAACAAAATAATTATTGTCAATAAAGTTAACGAAGCTCCACAAGTGAGTTGAAATCTAGTATTCCCGTATTTTTGGGGTTGCTGATTATGAATCTGATTTCAAAATTACAAAAAACAAAATGGCAGATGTGTTGCTTAAAAAATTGTCCGATTTCCTTGAAATCTAGTATTCCCATATTTTATAAGTGTTCTTCCAGCTATGTGTATTTGTAACATTTAACAATATATATAACTATTATAACAGTATATAACTAGTATTATAACTAGTATTATAACAGTATATAACTAGTATTATAACTAGTATTATAACAGTATATAATATGCTATTAAATAGTAACAATTGATCGAACCTGAGTGCCGACAACATTAAAATTGATTTCATTGAATTAACCATCGTATTTTTGTATTTTCCTGATATTTTGTTTACCAACTGGAAACCCATAAAGCTCCCCCGCAGTCTAATAATCTGCCGAGAATACTAAGAAGCTTTAGAGAGAAGGCTGAAGCAATGGAGCAGGAACAGCCAAGGCTGAGGACTATGGGGAAGCCTCAGGACCAGTTCCAAAATATTAAAATCTCTTCAGACTCACGAGCGCTTATCTTTTCCACAACTCTTCAAGTAATTTCTAGTAGGTACCACTATTCCGTATCTCGTCAAGGTTTAGACGCAGTCGGAGCCTGAAAGCCTCGACGATCTCCGGCGACTCTGCGTGGCCTTGAGGAGCTTGAAAGCTTCGAAAGTCTCCGGGAACTTCCAGAACACTGTAATTTCTTAAGGACCTTGAATAGTTCATTAACAGTTTTAATGAATTTCAAAGGGGCCAGAAAGTTTCGCCGGAGTCTTGAAAATCTCGCGAGTCTTCAGATACTCCGGGCATATTAGATTTTCGTACCGAAATTTTCATTTCGTTCATCTTCGAAAACCGCTGAGAGCCTTTCGCTGGTCCGTGATATCCTGGGGAACCTTTGTCTCTCGTAAGCAGCGTGAGCCAAAAATCTCAACATTTTTCGGACTTTTTTCAATTTTTTTTTAAGCATGCTTATCTGAACCGAGTAATCCAAATCAATAATCGTGATAAGACACAACTACTCTAATCATGTGAACGCGGTCACCCGATAACTTCGGTGAAAAGTCAAGAATTTTAAGTTTCTGAAATTTTTCAAAAATAGATTTCGGAGTGAAAAATTCGGAAAAAATTCACAGTCGCCTGTGCTGTTAGACTGAATATTCATGGATTTTTTTGTAATTTCTGGTTCAACAGAACCGAAGAAATAATTCGCGGAACCGTGCTCGCCCTCTTGTGGTGGCGACTTGAAACTTGTCACGAAGGGTTTTCTCACTTTCGCAGGAATATTGGTATTCGTCATCCATCATTGGTAACCATAACATTTCCACCACCCTGTATATTTGGCGAGAAAGTCCGAAGCCAGTGATACGTTTGAATACCTCTTGCGTCCAGGATCATCGCGTCGACGCGGAGTGCTTTATGTTTGTTTGATTCGATATACGAGGAAGGGTGGTATTAGGGTGCGGATGGGTTGCTTAATCCCCGTTTCGATAAAACGTTTGCCATAGGGGGAGGGCCAGTCATTGTAAATAAATTATCGAGATTGAACAGGGTGCGCCAGAGATTTCGGAACAACGATCCACAAAAGCCTCCCTCCAACCCCTATCTCTTTTTTCGTTCTGACTGATGAGAGACCACACTTTGGGGGCTCGCAGTACTTTATGACTTTTTTTTTAGCGACTATTTAGCGATTATTTCTCACATTTCATTTCTATCTCAACGGAGAGGCAAGATTTTCTTTTTTTAACAGAGAATCCGATATTTCATATCAAAGTTAATAATAAAATGAGCGAGTAAATTTATCGGCGAAGTTACAATCCATGTGAGTGCTTTTCATTTAATAATTTAATATATTTGGAAACGTATCCGAATATTTGCTCCCGGGCAATTCATAATGTCATATTACACGCTCGCTGATTTTTATTCCGTCCTCCGACAGAGATTTTTATATTTCGTTTTCGCATTGCGATTGATTCGCCCGTATAGATACCTATACAGCGACTCCAAATAATATTGGACGCTCTTAAATAAGCGATAAACTTTTTGATATTCGGCCGTACGATTTCAATTTAGACCAATTAGTTCACTACACGATGTGAAAAGAAATTTTTTCAAAAATTGCAATTGGTCGGAGTTGCAGAGGAAATACTAAAAGTTGCATTTTATTTTTAAAATACGTTTTGTATTGTACGTATTCATTGCAGTCAGAGGCCAAAAATCGTGGAAAACTGCAATTTTTGAAATCTTCGAACGTTTGTAGCTCATTGCAACGTTGAGTGATTTCGATGAAATTTTCAGAATATGTTTAATTGACACAGATCTGCGAAATGTGGTTATTAAATTTTCAAAAGTCATCACAATGGTAAAACATCAGTCAGAACTCAACGGTTCTCTTAAAAAATAATTTTTATTCTGCATAAAGATCCGCTGTCCAATAATGATTCACCGACGATCGTCGGCTCTAATCTTCAAAGCGGGCGAGCGCTTCTCGCTTCTCGCGGAAGGCCTTTGGAATTTATTGCGAGCTAGAAAGGGTATTTCTTTCGAAAATTCCCCGAGCAAACGCTCCCCGCCGGAAATTTAGTAAGCGGCAGATCAAACAGTAGACTAAGGCTGAAACGTATTATTTTTTTCTTCTCTATTCATCAGTTTTACATACCGCGCCAGAGCGAGAGGTGGCGCGATCGGTAAGCAGGGAAGAGTGGGAGAAAAGCGATAAAAAAATAGAGAGAGACGAACTAACTGGCGAACGTGACAGAGAGCCGGGCGAATCAGCGCGGGTAATCGGCAAAAGAAATTCTAGCTGTCCCGATTCCCGGTGATTTTTAACGTCGACTGTAAAAAATCTCGGCCGGATATGTATTTTTCACGGTTGCGAAACCATTCTTCATTGTTCCGCGTTTCGTGTTCCGTGTCTTTAGTCCCTTTATCCCGCCTGGAATGGAGCGGGGAATAAAAAAAAAGAGAGAGAGAGAATCTCTTGCAGCAGCGGCGGCGGCCCCGTGTGCATCGATTGAAACAAAACAACGTTTTAATCCGGGCCGTTTCGAGAAACGAAAAGAACGACGACAGATAAAAAAAGGCTCGATCGTACATTCATTTACTGTCGCGGATTCATGCTCATGGATCCGAGAGATCACACTACAACGGAGAACGATATATGCCCCCCTCGCGTCGGTTCGGTGGTATGTTCGAAAATTTTTCCTCGTCACGGTAGGTAGGTAGGGTAATCGATTTTCGTTTACCCTAGACATTTTTAGGCGCACGCATCATTTGGAAAGCAGAAATGTCCCCCGGAAATTACTCACACAGACGCCGCCGCAGCGGAGATACGCTCCGGGACGAACAGATAGGACGTCGTTGTATTTTTCTTCTTTTTTTCTTTTAAGTTTCCCTGTGAAAACTGGTGAAAATATATTTTCCATGTTATCAATTTTTGGCATGGCTGTGTGGCATAATACAGTAATTCATCGATAACACTGTCCAACAAATGAGAACTTTTTTCGTGTGCTTCAATTACTGTTGGGTGATTCTTGCAGACATTGTCGTCCTAAAACCGAATCCGAAAGCAGAATTGCTCTATCACGCAACGTTTCCGAGAAACGTTGATTTTTGTAAAAATGCATGATTTCGATAAAAAACGAAATGTTACGCAAAAACTAAACATGCGAGGAAGTTCAGGTTTGAGTCAAAAGAAAGTGGGGACTCTTCTCTACATGTCCGTATGGTCATTTATATTTTTATGAACTTTCTAATTGTTGTAAATGCTTGTTGAAGTTTGAAAAAGAGCTGACGCGGGGACTGTATACGCTCTATTTTTGTATTTATGAGAAAAATCCTTCATCTAGCAGGAATTTACTATACAGCATTGAATTCTACAGACATTTCTGGTAAAGAAACCATTCACAATAATTATTTGGTTCTGTTAGTATACGTGCAAGTCATGAAAATGTTCGTTGACAGCTTGTGTGCGACGCGTTCGCGCCACGCGGCCATTGTAGCCTCTTCTCGACTCGCCAGGGCCGCCGCTATGCGTAGTCGACATTTGTACCACGCACATATGTCTTTGCATACTATTTTATGTAATATGCATTATATTTTTGGGTACCGATCATTGCACAAAATTATAAAAATACTTAATTAATACTATTAATGAAGAAATTAAATACAAAAGAGCAGCTTACAATTTCATTACATTCCTTCATCAAGATATATCAAGAATAGAAAAACGTCCCCAAGGAAAAGACATGTGTGCGATGCTTACAGACTACTGTTGGACACTTATGACTGAAAATCGGAATACCAAGTACAAGCGTGAAGCAAGGCGGAACCGTTTTTAAATTTATTTACGTCAAAAATAGGTAAGTTTTTCTTTCGTATTTATTTTTCTCTATTAATAGTATTAATTAAGTATTTTTATAATTTTGTACAATGATCGGTACCCAAAAACACAAAACAATTTATGTAATTGAAGCAGAGTATGCAAAGACATATATGCGTGGTACAAATGTGGACTACGCATAGCGACGGCCCTGGCGAGTCGAGAAGAGGCTACAATGGCCGCGTGGCGCGAACGCGTCGCACACAAGCTGTCAACGAACATTTTCTTGACCTGCTCGTATACTAACCGAACCAAATAATTATTGTGAATGGTTTCTTTACCAGAAATGTCTGTAGACTTCAATGCTGTATAGTAAATTCCTGCTAGATGAAGGATTTTTCTCATAAATACAAAAATAGAGCGTATAAAGTCCCCGCGTCAGCTCTTTTTCAAACTTCAACAAGCATTTACAACAATTAGAAAGTTCATAAAACTATAAATGACCATACGGACATGTAGAGGAGAGTCCCCTCTTTCTTTTGACTCGAACCTGAACTTCCTCGCATGTTTAGCTTTTGCGTAACATTTCGTTCTTTATCGAAATCATGCATTTTTACAAAAATCAATGTTTCTCGAAAACGTTGCGTGATAGACCAGTTCTGCTTTCGGATTCGGTTTTAGGACGACAATGTCTACAAGATTCACCCAACAGTAATTGGAGCACATTTTTCGTGTTGTACGGTGTAATTGTCTATACCACGGGTCTGGCCAAAGATAATTATCGTGAAGGGATACTATTCTTTGACTTTTGTAGAACAGGCCACCGAAGCTTGAGAAACCTCGACCGCCGAGCAGTGAAATCCGATACCGGGTCGGGTGTATCGGTGTGAATCACTACTAATCCAATTACAAAACTTGGTTATTTTTAATTATTTTTTTTATGGAACTTTCACATTTTTCTAATGAAAATTATACCAAATATGATATAATTCCGATGATATTTACCCATGTAAGATTCGCGAATTGTCCCGGTCAAGAGAACTGACTTGTATTATAAATGACCGTATACATATCTGTATATGATCCGAATTATGTCGTGTTTGGTATCTTTTTAATCAGAAAAATGCCACAAATATATTGGTGAAAGTCTCGTAAAAAAATAAGTAATAATAAAAAAGTTTTTTTATTGGCATTACTTTGTGAGGACACACGGGCCTTTGAACTATGAACTACATTTCATCGTCCATTACACGGGTAAATATCATCGGAATTATTTCATATTTGGTATAACTTTCATTAGAAAAATGCCACCAATATTGGTGAAAGTTCCATAAAAAATAATTAAAAATAAACAAGTTTTGTGATTGGATTAGTGGTGGTCTCCTGGTCTCACACCGATATATCCGATCCAGTATCGGGTTACATTGCTCGGTGGCCGAGGCCTACTGAGTTTCATGGGCCCTCACGGTGTATGCCCCTCAGTGGAATGAGTAGGCGACGAGACAATTATCGTTTAGATATTTTAGACAATTATGGATGAACTACTGTATACGATCCTTGGGTCTATTTTGACCTCGAATTTTATTATAAAAGTGCAAATTAATGCAATAATGCCCAAAAAAATGGACCAAGTCGGTTTTATAAAATTTTCGGGGTAACATAAATTATTGATGGAATTCATGAAATGGTCAATCCGCGCCCTTTTTGTTCTGGGGAACGATTGATTTTAAGATTTGCGCATAGCGCACCTGATTTTGTTTTCAAATTCATTTGATATTAACAAATCGTATTTTGTCACTTCGATTTGAACATTCGTTGAATGAATGTGTTGTGATTTCTTTATTACGTGTTATTGTAATTTATTTCACCGACTACCATTCGTATCCTGTTCTATCAGTTATTAAAGAAAATGTCATGAATGAGTATACTCGGACGCTCGGTTGGTCACATAAGAGATAACAAGAAATTTGATTAAATCTCTTACGATCACTCTTTTTTAATATATATATACCAATATATATGTATAGCAAGTTACTCGTTTAAAAAGTTTTACGCGGACCTTCATAAAACTAGGTTTAAGGTGACATTCGCGTGGTAAGAACTTGTCGTGCCTCGAAGAGTTAAGGGGATTTTCTATGTGGACGCTACCAATATTAAAGCATTTTTCTAAAGCAATTAAGAAGAATGTTGTTAACATTATCGGCGCAGTAATAATAATTTTCATCGTAGTTACAGTGATTAGTAATTAATTAAGATCGACCGAAAAAAATTTGTATTACTCTTGACCATGTTGTACTTTTAATATAGAAAAAAAATTTAAATCACTTCCTAATGAAATAATTTTTGAGCTTTCTCTATAATTAACTAACAGTATGTTCATTTACTACCACATTTTCTCTAAAGCGTACATTAATACTTTTTATTTGTGCTTGTAACAATAGTTTTAAAAATATTTTTTGTAGATTCATATGTGCATGCTGAAAATTTCATGAAAATTGTTCCATTGGTTTACGAGTTATGAATTTATAAACAAGGAAAATTGTAATTTCAATGAAACTTTTAGGATGTGCATAATGTATATCAATCTACAAATAACATTTTTCAAATTTTCGTTGCAAGTCTAAATGAATATTTTCTTTAATACTACTTTACTACTTTTTAGTACTTTAATACTTTAATATTATTCTAAGTGAAAAAGTTGTAAAAAATAACTTATCGAATTTTTTTTCTTGTGCAGACCAAAAGGCATTTTTTCAAAAATTTTCATTGCATCGTCTAGTAAACTAATTGATCTAGCTTGACAGAGAAGCTGATGTCGTTTGGTCCTTTTTTAAAAAATGTATTGTGTCAAAAATGTTATTTGCATTATTAAACATGTTGGTATCTAATAATTTATTAAACAATTATAATATCTAATCAATAGACAGCTGATCTTTATGCAGATATAATGTGTAGAAACATGCAAAATACATGCAACAAATTGTTGTAATTTAAACTACAATTCGAGACAATAGTTTTTTCCAAATTATCAGTTGTAAATCTCCTTCTTATCAGTTAAATTTTATTATATTAAAATTAATTTATATTGAATCACTAAAGTGATATAATAAACATAAAAGTATTAATTTTCGTAATATTAAAATAATATTAAAATATTAATTTTTATTATATTAGAATTAATTTATGGGAGCAAATTTAAATTTTCACCAATACTGTGCAGCGATCTGTCAATAGTTATAAACAATACGTACAATTTATCCACAAAAAGAAAAGAATCATAGGGATAATTCTAGGTCGTAAGAAATGTTTGGCTTTCGAGTTAGTCCTGCGTGTTAGAGCGTGTGCCATCGCTTATGAGCGTACACAGAATTCCATTGAGGAATGTCTGATGGTAGCCGTGCGGTGTCTCTGCGGACGGTATAAATCGGCGTTAACTCGGTTGGAAAAACAGCTAGGACGTTGGCGCGTCTCTCGGCCGCATGCCTCGATCAGCCCCTAGATAGCCACGTTCCAATTAGCGGGCTCGAATCGCGCTACTAAGCCGGTAGTGGCACACTCCAAGCAGCCCTGGGGCCGGGCGCGCAGCCGGTACCCTGAAGAACACGGCGTGCATCCCCCGAACGAGCGCAGGCAACGAACGAACGAGAACCAACAATGGCCCCGTTGATTTTGCATTCGTCAACGGACAGAGGGTAGGCCCCGTTCAACGCACCCTTTCGGCCGTCAGCGGACGCGCGAGCGTGCTCCCTCCCCACTGTTTTCTTCTCTATTTTTCGTTCATTGTTATCCTCCACGGGTAGATAGATCGGGACCGACCCGGTGATTCCGCGCCGATGTTTTGACGTAATCCCATAAAGCGCGTTATTCGTGTGTAAATAGCCGTTCCCGGGCGCGCCCGCGAGGGTTGGAAAACGATACATCGGACCCGGGCGCAGGGGTGCGTCCGGAAAGGTCCAGTTAATTGCCAAAACGTTGCCGGGTCAGGACCGGTGGGAACGTTCCGGATACCGTGTACTATAGGGGATCGTTTCTTGACTGGGCCGACCGCAGACTCCTCCGTTCCACCCCTCAATCTCGGCGCAACGATCCATTCGTTCTTTCGCTAATCTTCCAGTATTATCACCACACCAGCGGAATTCATTCTGGACACTTTGAATACAAATTTATCTCATATTTCTGCAGAAAATGTATATTCTGCTAAATTGGTACGGTAATAGTTTTTTTTTTAGGGTTACCCTGGGATCGTCGACAGCTCATTTCACCGACACTGTTTTTATCGACACGATTTGACCAACATTGACTTTCGTCAACACGGTGAAATTGTCGACAAATGTTTTCATCGACATGATTTCATCGTCAAATCGTCGACAAATGTTTGAGGTTTGAGTTCATTCATTGCCACTGATATCAAATTCGTATTATCGCTATTATCATTGTTATGTTCTTGACGCATTTAGTTGCTTGTATAATAAATACGAAAGAGAATTACAAAATGTTAAAAATCGTGTCGATGAAAACAGTGCCGGTGAAATGAGTTGTAGATGATCCCAGGGTAACCCCTTCTTTTTTATTGTAATCTACTAGACTTAATATTTTCACACGATTTGGTTTGTAAATGTTTCGAAATTTTTATTTGAAATCTAAACTGTGTTGTTATTTTTGTTTCTGCGCCTGATGATGAAACGTCGCATGATGCGAATATATGATAATAAAATATGAACAAATAACAAAGGATATCCAACAATATTATTAATTTTTTTGTACCTTCTGTGATGCGTTAAAATTGTAATTTCTATTGTATATTTTTACTGATTTTTTTTGTATGCGCAAGGCCCTAAATTTAGAAAACAATGATTAGAATATTAAATATAAACGATTATTAACACTAAAACTGCCAAATGACCGGTTTTATATTTTTCATTTTTACATTATTGAAATTATGAAGTTACTTACATGGAAATTGATTCGATAAATTTTTTTATCCAAGCACTAAATGGGCCTTGTTATTTTTTCTAAGCTAAAATATTTTAATCGCATTTAGTGCTTGGTAGGTTTAATGTTACATAATTCGAATAAATGCAAAATTTAAATATAAAAAAGTGTCCAGAATGAATTCCACTAGTGTAGACTGCGGATGTTTATGCGATTTTCAATTTTTTCATGTTAAGAAATCGTGTAATGTGTTATTTTCAGTGGTAACAGTGTTCGTAATTTTTGAAATAGATAAAAATCATACTAAATCCAAGGGATCTCATGTTCGAAAATTTTTCGAAAATTTTCAGAAGCCACAAATTTCGTCCGAATTTCGATGGACAACTTTATTGTTCGTCTCACCGGAGAAAAATTGTCCAAGGCACGAACCTCGCGAGCACGTCGACGTGTTTGTTTGATTTTTAACGTTTCCTAGCCACGTGTTATTTTCTTCTAGCACGGTTCCTCCGCCAGTCTTCCAATCTCCAGCTTCTTTTTAAAATAAACATCGCCCGGCCGAACACTGATATCGGATATTTTCTTTCAATTTATGTCGCGCACGACACGTCGCGCGCCGTTTGTTTAACATATCTTTTACCTTGATCAAAATTTCAATCGCCGTACCGCGCTGCGCCGTACCTTTCCGGCGAATGGAATTTTAATGTATATCAATGCATTACTGCAATGACGGGAACTTCGGTCGCATGCTGCAGCGGTGGCTCCGCGATCTGGACGCGACCCCGTTTCGTAATCGGTCATCGAACGCGGTATCGGATGTAAAGTCGCTGCCTCGTGGAGAATGTTGTTACTATTACGATTCTGATCAATTAATAGGCAATTTTATATTATAATATGTGCTGGAATAAAGAAATTTATTGGAAAATTTCCCGTGAAAGTAGCCGTATAGTTTTAATAGTTGTAAAATAAAAAACATGAGACCGGTTATTTAACTGGCAGTGGTAGTGTTGAACGTAACTGGTACATGTTCGCTTATAAAAATTGACAAGATTCATTTTATTCAGACTTTGCGCGGCTCTTGTTGTAATGCGTGCTCTACTAAAGATAATTTTGCAAAATAAAAAATTTGGAACCGGTTATTTTGACCGGTGGTGGTAGGTTTAGTGTTAAGCCTTTAATCAAGACCGACATGCAGTATTAATTATTGGCAGATAGCAGATGTTAAAATAAAAAATTTCTACCTGAATTGCAACAAATTGAAGCGACACAAAAATTTAGTTAATGTGTTTAATAGGTTGCAAATAATATAACGGTAGTTTTAAATTCTTCGGTTAGCAAATTTTTATTCTGCATTAAGTTTCGCTGTCTATAATAATAAATAATAAAAATCATTATAGGTGGTTCGGAACCTACCTTAATAAAAAGTAGGTCCCGCTGAAATTGGAAATTAGGCGACAGTGTGAAGAGTAGTAAAGGGGGATTTGAAACCCTGAGGGGACCAAATATTATTAAAAAAATAAAAATCATTACATAAAAAAAATTTAATAAAAATCATTATTATTTCAATCGGAGAAAAATCGACGAGACAACGAGAATATGCGTTCCGCGCGTTTTGCAGGGGCGAGAAAAAAATAGTTTTCTCTGATTTCCAGAGAGAATTCCCTTACACGGGAAACAATTGTCGCGCAGGCCACCCTTTTCCGCGGCCGGTTTGGACCTGTCACGATCAGAGATCGATTTCTGGACACGTATCGCGTGGAAATGATGCGCGACGCGACTCGTTCGAAAATCATCCATCAACGGAGAAGTAGCACAACGGGGAAACCAAAGAGAAGTGGCGGTCTGTCATTCGCAATTCCGCCTGGAGGCCTGTCTTCGATGCGGAAACCGCGCCCGATGACATCGAAATCGTCCGCGTCCATCGGAAACAATTCGAATGAGACATTGATGCTCCCTTGATACATGACCCCAACCCCTTTCGAAACCCTCGATGAAAAACCTCCGATTTTACGCTACCTATAATCGAGTTTCACGCTGTTTCCGACGATTCGACTTGAAGTGGACGAACTGGAGAAGCTGACAAAATTAGCATTATTTCTGACAAAATACACATGATAATCTGTGGTTTTTGGAATTTCATGTATACAGGGTGACCCATTTTAAACGAACATTCAAATAATTCTGAAATCACGTATCAAAAATATTTTCATTTATTATTCCCCATCAATCATTTCTAACAAAATATATAAGATAATCTGTGGTTTTTGGAATTTTATGTATACAGGGTGTCGCTTTTTAAACGGCCTCTCAACTAACTGAAATTAAGGATGAAAAATGTTTTCATTTATTATTCCCCATCAACAATTTTTAACAAAATATATATGATAATCTGTGGTTTTCGGAATTTCATGTATACAGGGTGACCCATTTTAAACGAACATTCAAATAATTCTGTAATCACGTATGATTTCGAAAAATGTTTTTTTGTAGGAAAAGTAGTAGGGGGCGTATGAAGGGCACCATCAATTTTTTTTGTGCAACCATGTATTTTTTAATACACTAATCGAATCAGTTTATTACTCCTCATAAAATAAAATTTTAATTCAGTTTTATAATTGCAGTGAGTGATTAAGTAATCGGAGCCACAGTACGATAAATATATTTTTGAATCACGCGATTAATACCGTCGTCTGCAGTGCTGCTAAATGTACATTTGCAATTTTCAAACATTAATACTTCGTATAAAAATTGCAAGAGTAATAACGCAATTTTAATTTAGTTTTATAATTGCAGTCGGTGATGAAATTATTAGAGTCGCAGTACGGAAAATATATTTTTGAACTTTCTGATTAATGTCGCCTGTGTTGCTGCTATTTGCAGTTTAAAAAAATAATACTTCGTTTCATGGTCTAATTGTCACATTATGCAGCTGGTTCTAAGTTAGTTATTATTTTTTTCAGTTTCTTTTTTGGGTCCTAATTATTATTTATATTTATAATTAATAAATGTAAATAATAATTATATTTACGAAAATATTCGAAGGTCAAAAAAGTAAAAATTTCTTTTAAAATGTAGAAAATTCAAGTGCATTTCTATTGATTTTTAAAGGATAGAGGCTGCAAGATGTGTATCTTCTATTTCGATCTCCGGGCGCTCGATTTTATTAAATTTCATGTGATATCCTTTCAAGAGAGCAGCCCACGTTGTCGTAGGATGCTTGAAATATTTAATAAAGAAAGAAGGGAATACGATATGAAGAACAATTTGCATGTCAGGTATACATTTATTCCCATCTAAACAAGGAGTACCCCGTTTCCGAAAGGAAATCAACGTCGTAAATTGTTGTAATAAAGGAGATGCGTTCTTGAAAATTTTTATACCGTGTACTTTTAAAACTGAATAACTTTTTCAAAATTCGACCCAACAGCTTGAGTTTTTTTCAGACGTTAGAAGAATTAGTTCATTAGCTAATGGGCAAATAATTTTTTTTTAAATTGTTGTTGGTCGCAATTTCGAAAAAATGAAGGTCACGATTGTTAAATTTTTTATCTATGCCTGTAATGAAAATTTACAAAGTTTACAAAAATTGTAAGAATCCGCGTTTTAAATGATTCGAAAACCCTAAATTCAAAGATTTTTACATGTTACGATGATTTCGATGAAATTTTGTTCATGAATATAACCTACTTCGATTTACAAAATACATGTTTGAAATTTTCATTGCAGGCACAGACAAAAAACTTAAAAATCGCAACCTTTACTTTTTGCTTTGCAAATGCGACCAATAATAATTTTAAAATACAATTATTTACACATCAGTAAATATGTTTCGTTATATCGATCGTAAAATGTTAATAATAAATTTCCAATGTTATTGGCGCTACGGTTCGATCAATTAAAAAACCAATAAACAATTTTGCAGATTATCAAATAATCATCGACGTTTCGATTCACTTTTGAATCATTTTCAAGATGTATTTGTTTGCGTCTGTAAAAGTATGCGTATTAAACAACTTTCAAAATAAATCAAAAGTGAATCGAAACGTCGATGATTATTTGATAATCTGCAAAATTGTTTATTGGTTTGATCGAACCGTAGCGCTAATAACACTGGAAATTTATTATTTACACATTAGCTAGTAAACTGATCCCTCTAACGTCTCAAAAAATCTCAAGCTGTTGGGTCGAATTTTGAAAAAGTTTTTAAAAACTGTACGAATACTTTTACATAATTACTGTTGAACTTTACACAGACTCATCCAGTCTCTTTTAATAATTGAACAACGGATTGTATGCATTTATGACAAAAATGAGTTGCTGTAATTTGAAATATTAAAAACATTATAAAAATATATCATTCTGCAACCTATTGAACATATTAAAAATGAATTTCTATTTCACTCCAGTTGCAAATTTTGTATAAAGATCCGACGTCTATAATTATACAAAACTTAATAAAAATTATATTAAAAAAAATGGCTGACACCACTCCACTCGTTTTATCGGTCCGAAATAAAATAACGAAGTAGCCAGATACATTCGCGGATACAATTACGCATTAAATATCGTTAAAGACCGGTGGGCCGTGTGGGAGCGAAAGAATGTCGACAAATTGATCGGGAAATGCGCAACGGATAGAGCCATCGGACGAATTCTCGCGAGTCCCGGGTGAAATCTCTAAGATGAAACCCGTGCACGTCCGGGATATTCAAAATTCCACGTATTCATCGGCCGATCTGGAAGCGGGGCCGCAGGAATCGATGGATCCCGGTGGAATTAAGGGAATAATAAATTCGGGGTCCATTCGATCGACCGATCGTGCGGAGGACGGGCCGTGTTCTGGCACGCGTCTCGTAGGAACGCACTCGAGCGTAATATCGGCGACACGATAATTTCAGCCGCGTCTCCGAGGAATTTTGCAGCGCCGTTGTCCCGGCTCACCGAAAACGAACGAAGAAAAGAAAGGAGGCGACGGGGATGGGATAAAACGTGGAAAAAGGAGTGTGTACTCATCGAAATTCAAGCGGCCCCGTGTTCGAGTATCGCGCCGTCACGATCGATATTTCCTCACCCCCTAGCCGGGAGCCGGGCCGGGCCGGGCCGGGCCGGCTATCCGCGCCAGTCGTCGGTGAAAAAGGGGTTGCCAATTTTTCTACAGGGCTGAGCATCGACTGGAGGAGCGTCAACCCAGAGATCGAGCTGTGCCGCGAATAAATTAGCCGTCGGTTTTAAAGCGATTACGAAGGTCAGATTCTAATCCGGCCAGATGCGTTTCTCACCCCGTTCGGCTGGTTCTTTACGACCCTCCGCCCCCTCGTCCACCGACGTTATTGTTACCCTCTCGCGGAGATCCTAATGAGGTTACCTGTGCACAGGGACAAGCCGGATACGTGGCCCTCTCCGAGCAAAGTGGATAAAACTGGTTGCCGCGGAATATCAATGCGGACTCGGCACACACACCCACGGCAAAGGGGCTCGCAACGCGCATCGTTAGCGACCAGAGCCGCCCGCGTTTAACACTAAACCTACCACCGAACGAATCCACCGATTTCTATCTCGCGATTCCCTAGTAGCATTTATTGGGCCTTCGTTGGAAGATCGGTTGGGCAACCGTTAGAAGCGTCGCACAGTGGTCGGAAATCGCTAAAACGTGGCCAAAATGCGAAAAATGAATTTTCGGTTAAGCGTATGGCCTTTGCCTTACTGGATACTCAGGTAATGACTCTATAGGAAACCCAAAGTAAAAAGGTCTTATCATGTATACCTGCCAAATGGGAGGAGTACAAATATCGCGTTCATTCGTCACGCAGTTTTCGTGCAGTGAACTACGGTCCCAAAAAACAAGTGTGACGGTTACAATTTTAAGAGAAGTGAATTTTTTTTGTGTGTGCAATGGATGCTGTTCCTGGAACTATTCATAATAATAATATTGGGTTTATATTAATCAGTGTTTACTATCTATAAAGACGAAGATCAATTTTGATGCGCTGATTTTAGAAATGTATACTAAAAGTTGTATATTCCACAATATTCCACTGAGATTTTTGTGTATGCTTGTAGTAGACACTATGTAGCTTAAATTATTTTGAAAAGTAGCTGCCCGAATTTGCCCGTTTTGTTATGCGATCCATTTTTGTGACGCAAGTGTAGTCACGGTACTAGTTACAAGCATGTTTTCTCGATAAATTTAGAAGATATAACAACATCTGTTGAATAAACATTGTATAGTTCCACTTATAGAATTTTTTTATACACGTTTTGAACACCACAAACCATATTTTTTGTATTGTTTTTAAAAAATAAAAAAAAATTTTCGAATGATTAATGTATCATTTTTATTTACTTTCAGGTTCTTCAGATAATGAAATACGTTTCTCCAGAAAAGAAATGTACCATATGGTTAAAATTACCTGAATGATGGATTAAGTATTATTTTCACATACCCGACCGCTGCATATTACGAATCCGCCATTTTGTTTTTTGTAATTTTTACATCAGATTCATATTCGAGGGCACGAGAAATATAGGAATCCTAATTTTAGAGTGAGTCCAATAATTTTTTGTGTTACGCATCCGCCATATTGAATCCTCCATTTTGTTTTTTGTCATTTTTACATCATATTTATATTCAACGGCACGAGAAATATGGGAATACTAATTTTCGAGACACTCTAATAATTTTTTGTGTTACGCATCCGCCATATTGAATCCGACATTTTGTTTTTTGTAATTTTGACACCAGATACATAATCAGCGACCGGAAAAACTTCTGAGTATCAATTTTGAACTAATTTTGAATACTCCTTCCTATTTTGGCCACGTTTTGGCGATTTCCGACCACTGTGCGTCGTCCTGTTGTACAGTGGTGCCAACGTAGGACCAACGTCGCTACCTTAGACCATATATACTAATATACCCGGCATAAGTATAGTATGTGTATAGGAAAACCGAGAATTCAGTGTCCGTATGATGATCGGACACTATGACGTCATAAGATAAGTATTAAGATAATTTCAAAATGGCTGACACGGCAGATCGACGCCGACACAACGTTGGACCAGTACTGAAATACGCAGTAGATTGACGAAAACGATTTTATTTAGTAATCAATAAGTGTAACAAATAACTTTATTCAAAATAAAAGTTGTCTACATTGATTGCAAAAAATATATTGACATTTCCAATTTTTTAAATTATACAACAATTTTGAATTTCATCTACTCAATTATTTTATAAATACATAAAAATCCGCAGTTTAATAATAACTAATCACAAGCGAGATAAATGTAAATTATGTAAAAATAGCAGTAATAAGAAATTAAAATAGATAATATATAATATTATTGATACTTCATACTTTTCATTGATATACATTAATGAAACATAAAGAATAAACATTTGTATCTCAAATACAGTTTATACATATATTGATTATGTCATGATAAAATGCCAAATTCTTTGAAATTATCCTGTTCATTCTTTCCATTTAATGTGTACATGGCGCACCCGCTGACCCCCCTCTCTCCATGTAAGCCAAGCGTAGGCACTATCGATGAGCATAGCTTGTACATCTTTTAAAATTTTGACGTCATAGCGTACTTCAGTTGATTTTATCTTTCGGACAGGGAAAATTATCTACGCTAGGTCTATAGGTATATATGGTCTAAGGTCGCTACAATACGAACAGCCGCCCGCTAACATTTATCCTTAACTGGAAACAATTCATATGATTAAACACCATAGCGTAAATCTTTGCTCTGAATCAGTAATGACTTATGATGACATTGTTTTCCAAATTAAATATTTTTATATTTTCAAAATCACTAAATATTTCTTTGTCGCATAAATAAAAATAATATCCAATTAAATCTTTTCTAACTACAATTGAATGTTAATATTTGAATTTACCGATTCGGTATATTCACACACGTGGTTAAAAAAGGTACTATGTTTCGTTCAAATTTACCGCCGAATATCGATTGATATAACCTAGATCGTGTCCAATACAGTCAGTGTAGTGACAGCAAGCAGTGTGAACACATGCATGTGCGTGATGTCACGATGCTCCTATTCAAATATTATTTCACATCATAAACAAGTAAGCTAGTAATCTAAATAATAGTTTTTGTTTAAACAAAAAGAAATTTTTGGTCAATATCTTTTGATATATTTTGAAAATTGTTATAATACGCATACTTTTACAGACGCAAACAAATACATCTTGAAAATGATTCAAAAGTGAATCGAAACGTCGATGATTATTTGATAATCTGCAAAATTATTTATTGGTTTTTTAATTGATCGAACCGTAGCGCCAATAACACTGGAAATTTATTATTAACATTTTACGATCGATATAACGAAACATATTTATCCTTTACGGTTGTTTTTACTGTATAACATAACTAATATATAAACAATGTATTTCAATGGTGAAAATTAGGAAACAAAAGTCAAAACTAATTTTTATAGCAACGTTGGACTTGACCCTGGATTGTTACGATGAAAAAATAAATATGAATATTAAAAAAAATGTATAACATAAGAAATAAATATTTAAAAAACGGGGGCCCATTCTGAAGAAATCCGAAAAATGGAAAAATTGAAGAAATTAATTAAGTCCAAGGCTGGATACAATCAAACTTTAGTGGGCGACATTGACAAATTGCGAATATATATCCATAAATAAGAAAACAATTAACATACATCCATAAATAAGATAACAATTAAGTTAATAATTAACAAGTCTTAGTTGTAACAACGTTTCTAATGTATGTAAGACGTGCGATATTTAAATGTCGGCAAACATTGTACAAAACGCACATTTTAAATTTTCATTACAAGCCTAAAGAAAAAGTTTTAAAAAGTGCAATTTTTTCAAAAATATTTTTGCACACCATTTAGTAAACCAATGTTTCTAATTGCTGTGCAATGGTGAAAGAGATATCGGATTTTTAAGAGTGTCCAAACACTTTTTACACTGATTGTAGAAAATAAAAAAAACTTGCACAGCTAACAAAAATATTTTTCTAGATTGCGCGACTGATATTAAAAGCTCGAATGTTCCTCTGCCCTTTCAAATGTAGAAAGTACTAAAAAAAATTGCACAGCTAACAAAATATTTTTACATATCACGGAATTGCTATTAAAAACTTACTGTTCCTTTCTCAAGCGTATCAAGTAAAAGAAGAATTATATATATAGCTAAAAAATATTTGAATAAACTTCCGAAAGCGACAATCCTCCGATTTTGATGAAATTTTGTATATAGCTCCTTTTTATCTAGTACATAAGATTCCCAAATGGATTTTGTTCAAAAAATAAATAATTAATAATTTTCTTCAAAAGTAAAACCATTTTTGTTGATTATTTCATTAAGTATTAATTGTATAGAAAAAGTTATCCAACAAAAACTGAAGCTCGTAGAAAGTTCTACAAATAAAGTCCTATACATATTTTACGTAATTCCAACAGTTCGGTTCGAGCCGCCAAAAATCCCCCCCTCAACCACCACTCCCATCAAAAAAGAACCTTACCTAACCAAGTACCTCCCAAACTTTTGTTTACGTTAAATAAATATACGTAACCTTTAAATTAAAAACTTTTCGCATATTTAATAATTTTAAACAATGTTTGACGGAGTTAATTTGACCCCCACCGAGTTATTTTGGGTCATAACAGCCAAAATAATAGGTTTATGTAAAAAATGTATATAACCTTTTTTGTAGAGCTTTTTATGAGCTTCATTTGTTGGTTGAAACTTTTTTCTCTAAAATCAATATTTTCGAAAATATTTAGTAAGAATTGTCAAAACTTTGAATGAGGCTGGGGGACAAACGAGGCTTTGTCGCCGAAAATCCTTTTAAAGACTTTCTTCTCTAATCAAGGATAAGCTTTGGCAAAAATTTCAGCAAAATCAGAGAGTTGTCGCTTTCGGAAGTACACCCAAATATTTTCCCAGATTGCACAACTATTATCGAAAATAGGCTTCCGGTATCTCTAACAAAACTGGGAGATAAATGAATTTTCCATGCTCTGCCATGAAGCAGGAGAGAGAGGGAGGGAGTGCGTTATTACTGTTTAGTCAACACTCGTGAAAGCAAACAATTAAAAAATTCTTTCGCATTTTTGAGCTTGGCGTATTGAAATATTTAATCAACAGCGCGCAAAAACGCTTGAAAAGGTCCGGCATGAATCGGCGCGTCGCGGCCCGGCAAAATCAGTCGAACGAAAATAAACAATATTCTAAATTGACCTAGGTAGACCGAAGCCCGGCGAATTTTGCAATGCGCAAATATTACAAAGCGATAGCCCCTCTCTCCACGCTCCCAGGGTATTCCGTGACGCGCGGCAAAGCGCTAAATCGCGTGAGGAATGTGTCCGCCGTCGAGCCGCGTCGATTCAGTCCATTTGTTAACAAATAAAGGGGAACAAGACGAGCGTGGCCCGTTCATTGTTTTCCCTACTATAAATCGAATTGTTGCCATAAATCGCGGCTCTTTAAACCTCGAACAGCGCGCGCCGCGCCGATCGTATGCTGGATTTTCAAGAGAGCTTAACCGGTTGTTTCGGATTTCAATTAAACATTCCGAACCGAGTTGCTCTGAAATCATTCCGTTTTGATCGTACCCATTCGCGGGTTTCTCGCATCCTCTCTCTCTCTCTCCCTCTCTCTCTCTCCCTCTCTCTCTCTCTCTCTCTCTCTCTCTCTTTCTCTCGCACACTCCTACTCCTCCCCCCTCTCTCTTTGTCCGTGGTGTCTCCTTTATCTCTGATTTTTACTGCCCACCGCTTAGACCATACGCTTATTTCCATGCTATCCAATTTACTTGGTAATTAGCTAAGTTACACATTTCTAGGCTAAATATTTGTTTTAATTAATTCCGTAGTATCAACAATACGAGCGGTTCGCGTAGTATTGCGCAAGTATACGAAAGATACAATTAATGTTTTCAGCATTACGTTTCTAACAGAGGTGGAATTGTTAAAGTCTCGTGGGAAGCTCCGTTGATAAATGCGCGAAGACTTTCTCATATACAGATCGAAAATATGTATACACGTGATGAGGGCCGTTCCTACCAGGCGTGCAGTGCGTGCCCGCACGCAGGCGGTCGAAAACCTTTATATTTCCGACGAATATATTTTTTTTCGATTGTATTATGTTTTTTTCATTGTATATTTATATTATTAATTCCAATCGATTAAATTTCACGCATAAAATTGTATTTTGAATTATAAATAACATGTATTCATTTACTAATAAAAGTAGAATAGTTATAATAGAATACTTACAGTTGATGTTATGTACAGCAGTGGTATTTGTCATAGAAGCAAACAAAATATAAAGATGCGAAACACCTTGCACATCGTATAAATACTTGTTGATCACATGCGTGAAATTTAATCGATTGAACTTAATAATATAAATATACAAAAAAAATACGTTCGTCAGCAGGATTTGGACACTGGTCATTCCCCTTAAAACTTAGCACGCGTTTGTAATGAACAGACCCTCCACGTCGCGTCGCGTCGTGTTGTTCCGAGCCGATTGCAAATGCGACCGGATGGTATTTTTCCGGTCGCTTGTAAATACATTCATGAACGCGCGCTCTTTCCCGCTCTATCAACGCTTGTTTTCCGAACAATATTGTTCGCGCAACGCGAATTAATGTTTCGCCGATGGCCGATCCGAAAAATTATTCGTCGCGGCGCTAAGCAACGGCCGCGCGCCGGCCGTGGCCGAGCCCCCCCGTAGCGAGATTAATTAAAACGCAAACTGGACTCATCATTGCGAAAGCCCCGGGGAGCGATGCTCCGTGTAACTAGCTGCTGCGAAAACTGGGTGGGAATAATAATTATCGGACGCTATTTGGGGAAATTCTAATTAGATCCAGAAGATTTGTCTTTCGTTTAACATTCGTTTGAAGTAATTCCAATGGCGACAGAGTCGCCGTTGAGCAAGTCGTTCACGAAAGTATTCGAGGTGAAACTAGCGAAACATTAAATGTTGTTGTATTTCCTTAGGTAGAATGATTCCTATGGTCATTCGAAGTAACTTTCTCCTTCACGAAAATGTTCTCCGCGGCTTCGTTAAGGAGTTATCAACGAAAAACACGGACCAATCAGAGCGCGGCTGCAGCGGACGGACTCCAGCTAGGCCAATGGCAGCGTCGCGCTCAGCGACACCACTCCCCGCGCCGGAATAGTTCGCGCTCTGATTGGTCAGCGTTTTTCGTTAATAACTCTATAAGGAAGCCGCGGAGGACATTTTCGTGAAGGAAAAAATTTCTTCTAACGATCTGTAGAATTACTTTTTACATAGATTTCAATTAAATTTTAGCTCGAAATAGCATTTATAGGTTGTCAACTTTTGGTACATAAAGTGTATCTATTTTATAAGCTAGAGAATGATATTTTTGAACTGAGTATTACTGACCGTACCGAGCACAAAATGCGACTCGTATGCAATATTTTTACAAAAATGTTGAGACTGTATTTGTTTAAATACTATTTTTATAACAATACGTGCTTGAACGAAGAAATTTATTTAATAATTTCTACTTGAATCCTTTTGGAACTTCAACAATTCTGTAATGAAAAACGTAAAACCGGTCACGGTGCGGTCAGCGTTAAAATATTTCTCGATAGTGAAAATATCAACAATCATACAACAAAAGAACGGCAACGGGTCCTAGTAGTTTACAAGAAGGCACGACCTTGTCCTCACAGATTTAGTTGAGACTTTACAGAGGTATAGATCTCAATAACATACTTATATTCAAATAACACACACAACAAACAATTAATAATATAATAAATAGCAATTAAACCGGTCAATATGTCTTGCCATCACGCTTCCTCTAGTTTGTATAATATCAGTCATACATGAAAAAGCAAAGCAAAGGAAGTAATAGAATATAAAAAATATACGTGACGTAGAATACATATAGAAATCGAATACAATGCTAAAAATTTTTGTTATGTGCAACAATGGTACTTATCGTAAAAGCAAGAAAAACATAATGTGTTATTTGAATATTATCATTGTTTTATAATTATTATTTTTTGTGTCTCTGGTCATAGTTTCTTCTATTATATCATTTATTGTTTGTTATGTATTATTTTAATATAATTATTGTTTTATAATTATTATCTTTTGTGTATGTAGTAATAGATCTAGTATTTCTCCTATAAAATAATAAGTATCGTCTTCAATTAACCATTTGGCGAATAAAAATATATCGAAAATATAGAAAAAAAGTTACCACGACGGAATTCGAACCCCGGCCCATAGCGTAGCAGTTCAGCTCGCTGCCGCTATGCCACCAATTTTTTTTTTTAATTGTTTATTGAATAAAGATTTTACAGTCAGAAATAATAACTGGAGTCAACAAACATAAGAAAAACCTACCACACTATATTGCAATGTTAACTCATTGTTCGCTCGCATGCGAAACTCTGAGTTAGACAGTTCTTTGGACGGTGGTTGTATGCTTAGGAACTATTTAGTGGTTAGATTAACATCAGTAAAATTAAGGTAACTCAATGGATAGTGGGACGGCGCTTGGGGGAAAAAGTTTTTATTAAAACCCCCTTAACAATCTTTGGGAAGTGGAATAATTAAAGCTACTTAGAGTACTGTTTAATATCTAGATTATTACTACCTTAAGAATAATATTATATACTTATTTACAATGCCAGGTGGCAATCATGCCAAGGGGCAGGCTCTTATAAAATGGAGCTTAATGTCTAACTCTTAATCTTCCATGAACAGCCCTACGGTGGTATTGGGATCTGTTTTTTCTGTCTAGTAGCTCTTTCATGTGAGCATCATTTAATGTGAGCCACCAGCATTTATTCTTATCTAGGCGGTGGAAATCTTCATGATCTCTCGGTGGTATTGCTTGTGAGTATTTGAATTTGTTTCTATAGTTTCCGAAATCAAGGTGGTGGAACGCTATTCTTTTGTCTGCCTTGTTGCGTCTCCAATGATAGATCAAGTTTATGTTGTTTGTGTTTTGTATGAGGCCAGTTTTATCACAGTGGATGGAGGCCTGGGGGTGGTGTAGCCGTTGGTGAGCTGTTGTTGGGAGATAGGTGGATCTTGGTGGTATAGGGAGCCAATAATTTCGTTATCAATGGAAGGGAGTTTGTTGAAATAATTCCGGACTATTTTTATGATAAAAGAGTCAATTCTGGGTATGTCTCCTGAATCGTATAGTTTTTGGTTGCTTATATAGTGCTTCCAGTTAGACTGTTGCGTTCTATAAAGTTTAAGACACGCCCTTGAGCATTTTCTCTCTAGACATCGGATTTTCTCCATTGTAGTGTGGTTGCAATTCCACCATATTGGGGCAGCATAGGTGATTATTGGCCTTATGAGGAGTAAGTAGAGTATAACCTTAGTTCGGGGGGGACAGGTGTTTGCTATAGAAAATTCTGCAATTGGTGCGGAAAGCTATTCTCGTTTTATTAATTTGGATGTCGAGGTGTTTATTACCACAAAGCAAATGGTCAATGTGAACGCCTAGGTATTTTACCATCTTTTTATGGGGATAGGTTTTTGGGTGGAGATGCCGGGGATCGTTGTTGAGATTTCAAAGTTTTTGCAATCAGATTTTTGTTTGCGAGAAAGCCTGTTTAGAAGTTTCCTAAAGAGAATAGTCTCGCTTTTGCTGGGATTCAAACGGAGGTTCCAGGATATATAGTATTGGTTTATTTTTTCCGTGAGGAGTTCAAGGTTGTCTCGTACCGTTTTCACCTTATCACCAGCTGTATAGACAATAAGGTCGTCGGCAAAGGATATGCGAATGAAGTCCCATCTTTGAGGTTGAAAAGTTTTGGAAGTTCACTTAAAAATAGGTTGAAGAGAATAGGGGAGTTTACTGTCCCCTGCTGTAGGCCTTCTTGGATTCTAAATTTTTGTGTTGAGAGAAGTTTGCCATCCCATGTGGTGAAGGTTTTATTACTGATCATATTCCAAATTGTGTGTAAAAGCCAGTGCGGGCAGTTTTTTTGTTTAGTTTAAAGAGTAGCCCGTTGTGCCATACAGAGTCGAAAGCTTTTTCTAAATCAAGGAGTGCTGCATCAACAAAGTGACCCTTTGCTACTATAGTGTTGAGGTCAGATAACAGTTTGTGTATAGCGTGTGTGGTAGAATGGCGGTGCTTGAAGCCGAATTGACAATCGGGGATTATTTTGTTATCGATGTTGAATGAATTGATGCTTTGATTTATCACGGCTTCATAAACTTTGCTTAGGCTTGGGGTTAGGCTTATGGGTCTATAGCTGGAAGGGTCGTGTGGGTTTTTCCCTTTTTTAAGTATTGGCAAGACCTTGGCTTGTTTCCAAGTTATTGTGGTTTAGAGCATTATTGAATTAGGTAGTTATGTCTATGATTGTGATTTTTGGTAGATGTTTTAGGACTATGGGTGGGATATTATCTATGCCGCTTGAGGTCTTGTTCGGTAGATTTTTCTAAATATGTTCTATCGTTAAGGGTGAGCAGAAGGGGGCTACGCCACAGCACTACTTGGTAAGATGGCGTACCGAACTGACATATAACGTCCATAGAACTTTAATTTGCAAATATCTCGAAAACTACTGGATAGTTGTCCTTATAATGGGGTATATTCGAAATCAGGAGAACGAGATCTACAACTCTGTAAAGTCTCAACTAAATCTGTGAGGACAAGGCTGTGCCTTCTCCTTGTTAGTGTTAACAATTGCAGCTGCGGAAAAATTAATTATACAATAAATTGAAACCCGTCAATTACGCTAGGCAATTGAATTTTCGAGGGTCTCAAGCTTGGGGAATAAAGTGTCCTAGCGCTCCACTTCAGAGGCATTAGTTTACCTCGCGGTGTATCGATAAATAACGGGGGAGGAGGACGTTGCGACGTTCCCTGCATGTGGCGAATAATAATTTCCCAGTTAGAAGCGAAAAATCGGCGAGTAGTTTCCGCGAACAGCGCCGCGCCGCGTCGCGTCGCGGCAATTAATAACGGGGTAGTCGTTAGCAAAGATTCGCGGATATCGGTCGCACGCGTTTATCGCCTTCGATCGGTGTATTTTAATTAATCGAATGAGTTCGATGCGCTCACTTCGCCGACCGCGCTCTGTTTATTCTCGTCGAACGGCTGCCGCGGACGTACGAAGGAATCGTCGGATGCACTTGAAAAATGGATAGACAAACGCGTTCGCGCTCGTTCGCGAATAATTCCGCGAGGGGGAGCGTGAGAGAGGGGGTTGGAGAGGGGGGCGCGCGTCGACGAGCGCCTCGATTGCGAACCCTGCGTTTAACGTGTCGATTCTTTTTTCTTTTTTTGTTCAAAAGAGTAGAGAGCGAGCGTTCGTTGTTTATGAGCGATTACGTCGAAACTTAAAATGTGATCGCGCGGAAACAGCCGTCCCCGCGCGACCGCCGCTCTAATTTAGCGGCTGCGTCGAAACGATTTTTCGCCGACGAAACAGAACCGCGACACGCGCGGAAATTGAACGTCTGAATCGGAATTGCGAGAGGACGTCACCGTGCCGCGAGGGGGAACACGGGATCGAGCGGTTGGAATTGTTGGAAATGGCTCGCGGTACGATTTCTTTTTTTTTTCTCTCTGCACCCACCCGCACGATTTGTCTATGGGTGTACATAATGCTGGCAGAAGTCTTTGTTCCGGTATTGTTCGAAAATACACCGGCGAACAAATTTGAGGACACTCTAAATATCATCGGGAACGATGGCTTTATTGTATGTATTGTTTTTACACTCAACAGCATTACGTTGCGCGTGACAAACTCAGAGGTGGGCGAAATAAATCATTCAAATATTATTTTACGCTGAACCTAACACTATTGTATTTCTATTTTGCAATTATCAAGATTGTGAGGTCACATGCGATCATCTTTAAACGTTTTTAGCCGATTGCAACGTCGTCCGGCTTTTATAACATTTTCAGAATGTCTAAAATCAACATAGATCTGTCGAATATGTATTTCAAATTTTCATTACGGACCCAGACAAAAAGATTGTAAAATCATTATTTACTAATTTTTTTTGTCAAACTCCATTTTATTAAAATTTTTGATCATCTTTAAATGCTTCTAGCCGATTGCAACGTCGTCCGGTTTTTATAACATTTTCGCAATGTCTAAAATCAACACAGATCTGTCGAATATGCATTTGAAATTTTCATTACGGATCCAGACAAAAAGATTGTAAAATCAATATTTACTCATTTTTTTGGCAAGCACTGTCAATTTCAATTTTATTGAAATTTTCTTTACACATAGTTTAGTAACCTAATTCTTCTACATTGCGCGTGACAAACTCAGAGGTGGGCGAAATAAATAATTCAAATATTATTTTACTCTGAATCTACCATTATTGTATTTCTATTTTGCAATTATCGAGATTGTGAGGTTACATGCGATTATCTTTAAACGTTTTTAGCTGATTGCAACGTCGTCCGGTTTTTATAACATTTTCAGAATGTCTAAAATCAACACAGATCTGTCGAATATGTATTTCAAAGTTTCATTACGGACCCAGACAAAAAAATTGTAAAATCAATATTTACTCATTTTTTTTGACAAGCTCTGTCAATTCCAATTTTCTTGAAATTTTCTTTACACATAGTTTAGTAACCTAATTCTTCTAAATTGTTGAAAAAATTCCGGTAAATATTTACATTAGGGGCTTCCTCACCGATTTTGATGACCTTGAAATATGTTGTCAAGGTCATCATTCTGAACAATATCCGAGATATTCACAAAAAAGTTTGAACATCTCGAAAAGTGATCGGAGTAGGTCTGGATTAGATTTCTTAACAGGGATGGGGTTTGGAAATGCATAGTTCGTTCATAATAAATTCTTGTCGAGGTGCTCTCAGCATCGTATAATATGCAATGAAACGGCAAGCAGTTTGTATGGGAAGACGTATATTATCAAACCAAGTGTCCTTATAAACACTAATTTTGAAATTACATTGTGTTTTTATACGTCTTTTGTTTCGATTTCTAATGTAGCTAGTATTATGGCATCTAAAAATTAAGTTTTCGCGATCAAGTAGCATATTTTCGTTGCGCTTGATACAATTCATCGTGCCATGAATCACTTTACTGTTAACTAAAAAATCTATCAACCTTTCTTGATTGTTGCAGATATCCAAGAATTCGTATAGTTTCATGCTTAATACTCTGTATGCTAACACAGCTGACAATTAAATGAGTTCGCGTTCGACACGATTCATTTCACGTTTCATTTCGTAAACATAAACAGACAAGACAGTGGGTCTCAACTGATTGAAGTCGTTTTAAGTTGTGACAGTGGTCGCCTTATCGGCGGCTACAATTTCAAGTCTGATCCACACCTACTCCGATCACTTTTTGAGATGTTGAAACTTTTTTGCGAATATTTCGGAAACTAAAGCTGAGCGGCGGTAACATGTATAGGAAAAAGATGTTCAGAACGATGACCTTGACAACATATTGCAAAGTCATCAAAATCGGTGAGGAAGCCCCTAATGTAAATAATTACCAAAATTCTTTTTTAAAAAGTTACAAAATTTCAAATGGTGTATGGAGACTTTTTTCGCTGACTGTAGGTACAATTTATTTTCACTGGTTGTTCGATTATTGCAGCGGCAAGTGGACAACAATTTAATAACCGATATCTCTCTTTCTCTCTCTGCCTTTGTGTTATAATTAGCGGATCTTTATAGGAAAATTAAGTAAATGAAATTCAAAAAATTGAAGATGTCAATATATGATTTCTTCTTAATAAAACCTTTAAGGGAAGAAATAACATTAAATTTGGTTTCTATTTCTTGCAATCGATACAGACAATTTTTATTTTGCATAAAGATCCGCTGTGTAGTTATAATATTTATCAAAGCCACGGTAACTGAGGAAGAATTCCAATCTGAAAATAGACCGTAACGCTCCGCCCGAGGAAGAATAAACGTGGAATTCGTTGAGCGCCGCGTAAACCGAACGTTCACTTTGTAAGAATTAATTAAATGTTCGAATTGCTCGTAGAATAATGAAAAAGGAGGGTATAGGAGAATCTTACGTTATTAATCTCGGTGAATCGTACAGAGGGAATTTATTTCCAGTGAGTCGGAGGAGGGGGGAGGGGAGGAGGCCGACAAAGCGCGGAACAATCGTCGCCGGTGCAGCGCGCTTCAAAATGGCGGATCGAACGAATCCCCGGGTGTTGTTCCCCGGCCGCGTCACGTACCGGCGAATAATCTCGTTCCGCGATTATTATTATATCGCCGCGCCGCGGAGGAAAAGGAATTCCCCAGGTTTTCGGCTCTTTACCAGGCGCAATCTATAGATTTGAAATTCAGATCGTGATCATTGGACAATATTCCCGGGGCGTTATCGGCCGGCAGAGGTTTCATTGAAATCCCCGGTGAAATAAAAAACCGCCTTAGCCACCAGCATCAGCCGCGTTGACGGGGAAATTGTTATTGCTCCGCACCATCCCCCACGTGGTTACGCTACAATATTTCATTAAGGTACACCGCCGCGAAAATTCCTTTTTTTTCCCTTTTTTTTGTCCACCCGTTCTTCTTCAACGAACCCACGGCGAATCATATAATTCGCTATCGCTCGATCTCTCTGATCGTCGAAAATATTTGTTCGGCGCGTCCGGCCACGTATAAAATATCAGCCGCATCGAATATTGATACTTTCGATACGCTCGCGAATTAGCGGCAACGAAATGATTGACGTGCGCGCGCGCGCATTCGGGAGAAAAGTGTACAGCGTGATTCAATGCGCCAGCTAAATGAAAAAAGCGAGAAAAAGACTAAGCATGCTTTTAGATATACAGGGTGAATTCGATAAAGCAGGACACCTAAATATCTCCGTTACTTGTATGCAATGATATTTGGTCCCCTCAGGGTTTCAAATCCATTCCACCACTTCGCCCTTTACCAACCCTCAACTATCGCCTAATTTCCAATTTCAGCGGGACCTACTTTTTATTAAGGTGTGTTCCGAACCACCTATTTTGCGAACAATACGTGAAACGCACCCAGAGGACCACTTCCCGGATTTTTACCGAGCGGTCACCCATCCTAGTGCGTCCCCCGCCCTACGCCGCTTTACTTCGGTGATCGAACGAGAACCGGTGTTTTCAATGAGGCAATGGTCGTTGACTGATCAAGGTACAATAAAGCGCCATTCTCGTGGTGAACAGGTTGAACGTCATATAGATGCATATCTCCGTTACTTTTCGTTGTACAAAAAAACTTCATAGGACAGAGTTATACTGTTTGAAGGGCCACATATAACGGTGTAAGGGAAAAAAAATGTCAAGGTCATTTTTATGAGATTTCAAGGTTATCGATGTTTTTTTAAATGGAATGATATATTTTCGTTAACGTAATGTTGTAGCTGACAAAATAACGAATTCATGCATCTAACACAATATGACCTTCAAATGACCTTCAACCCAGAAAAATGGTATAAATAAAATTCAACGTGTAAGATTCATTTGATGTATTTTTGTTACACCAAATGTTCAAAAATACATCCCTTGAGCTGCTATACATTCAAATGTATCGCCATACACAACATAATAACAGATTCGGTGTTGACAGGAGGACAATTATGATATACCTTCACCTATACGTTCGTACAGAATCGTGTTTGTCCACTACTAATTGCTCAGAAGACCTTCTTGCTATCAGATTTCCACAGTTTCTAAGATTTCTCGATCAGTTTATCGATGAACGTTACACAATACGTTACTCGAAGGAAGATAAGATTGATATGATTTTCATTTATGGAGAAAGTCGACAGTGTTTAAGAGAAGCCGTGCAGTTGTACAAGGACCGATTTCCTAATCGTAATTGTCCATCAGTTTCCGTTTACTCCATTTTGATAAATAAATTCCGTGAAACTGGTAGTGTCGAAAATAAAAAACGTACAAAAGTGAGGACTGTAAGGAATGAAGCAAACACAATTATTGTTCTGGCAGCAGTGAATACAAACCCTCATGCTAGTACAAGGCAAATCGCACGAGGAAGTGGCATTAGTCAAATATGTGTAGTGCAAATACTCCAGGAACACAAATTTCACCCCTTTCACCTATCAATTCATCAAGAACTTCATGGTAGAGACTTTGTAAATCATGTAAACATTTGCCAGTGGGGATTGAGACATTTGGCGTAACAGAAATACATCAAATGAATCTTACACGTTGAATTTTATTTATACCATTTTTCTGGGTTGAAGGTCATTTGAAGGTCATATTATGTTACATGCATGAATTCGTTATTTTGTCAGCTACAACATTACGTTGACGAAAATGTATCATTCCATTTAAAAAAAAATCGATAACCTTGAAATCTCATAAAAATGACCTTGAAATTTTTTTCCCCTTACACCGTTATATGTGGCCCTTCAAACAGTGTAACTTTGTCCTACGAAGTTTTTTTGTACAACGAAAAGTAACGGAGATATTTAGGTGTCCTGCTTTATCGAATTCACCCTGTATATATCGTATTCTGCTATGCTAAATTGATACCGTACAATTTTTATTCTAATCTATAATGTTTATATTTAATATTTTTTCATTATTGGGTTTGTAAATGATTTAAAATTTTTATTTTAAAAAGTCTAAACTATAAATATTCCGTTTTATCGATCACAATAATTTAAAATAAATAATCCGTAATGTCAGCGCTACAGGTCCGATCCAATTTTAACCTTTAAGCAATTTTGCAATTAAATGTTTCCTAACGTTTCGATCCTAATGTGGAATCAGTTTAATTAAGCTAACGCAAAATTTCTCCCTTGAGAGTGAACCACATTAGAATCGAAACGTTGGGAAACATTTAATTACAAAATTGCTTAAAGGTTAAAATTGGTTCGAACCTGTAGCGCTGAGATTACGGATTATTTAGTCTAAACTATGTTGTTATTTTTGGTTTTACGCCTGGCAAGACGAACCATCGCATGGTGTGAATATTATAATGATAAAATATAAATAAAAAGCAAAGGATATCCAACGAAATATTGATTTTAATGGTTTGAACAATATCTCATTACTGAATTTTTATGAAACCGGTATCTCCAAAACTTCAATACGAAATATCAATTTTTTCGAATTTTTGTTGTTTTTCAAATTATTAAAACCTGTTCGCAAAATCCGAAAAATCTGGAAAAAATACACATTAATAATTACGATGAGCGAATCACGAATCACGATAATGCATATGATGCATTTCCTCGCACGTGTATGCGCATCTAGCAACGCGTGAGTGTCCCTGCGCATTCTAGCTCGTGCGCGAAATCTCGCTTTTAGACTTCCTCAACGATACATCGTCTAAGCTCGTCAAAGATTTATGCAGAATATTATTTATTAATCGCGAACTACTAAATCCAGATTTAGGGTCACCGTGGTCCCCAAGATCCGTCCTCGACATGCCGCGAAACATATGCGCCGGTCCATCAAAATACTCGAAGTTGTCACTTCGTCGCGATATTTATTTAAAAGTTCCAGCAAGTGTTGTAAACAGGAGGTTTTGCAACAAAACCGGGCAAACACGACTGCTCGGTTGTTTGCTCCGCGAGACAGAACAAATATGGAAAATATTCTGGCGAAAAATTATCCGTCCGGCGTGCGCGTCGCGTCTCCGCCATTGTGTCCCGTTGGAAACAAAACAGCTGGGGACGCGTGGCGCGCGAAAGAAGCGGGGAAAAATGAAAACGAAGTTACGTATTCCTGTAGGCTTCGACGAATAATCAGCTTAAACAACGAGAACAAACTCGTCGAAGCCGGTTACGAAAAATGAGAAACAAAAAGGGGGAAGAAAGACGAGAAGAGGACGACGCGACGCGGGGATTCGACACGATGTCGACGATGTCCGTGTGTTCCTTGCCTTGTCTCCGGTTAGAATAGGTCGTCCGGCCTTCTCTCTCTCTCTCTCTCTCTCTCTCTCTCTCTCTCTTTGTGTGTATGACGTAATCCGTTCCATTTATTAAAAGGCGATCCGACCATTGTTTTATGGGAGCCGCGCGGCGCGGCGTACAATGCGTCTCGACGCGAGCCACATGGCGTCGTCGATCGGCTTACAAGAGCCCCAGGCCGTTTTGTTAGTACAGTTACTCACAAAAATGAACGTACACAAACTATAAGAGTCTTATTTGTTCGTATATCAAACGTTTGTATACGCAATGTCCTAACAAATATTGATAACTTAAAATAAAGAGGATTTAAATATATTCAATTTAAAATAGAAATTGTCCGCATCGACTACAAGTAGAAACTAAATTGAATATTATTTTAATAGAGAAGAAATGTTTGCAACTTCAATTTTCAAAAATTTTTGCAACAATTTCTAATTTCGTTTACTTAATTTTGTTATAAATGCACGTAGATCCGCAGTGTATTGATTACTATTAAATTTAGTATTTTTGAATTTCCTTTTTTTTTTGTTATTTTTATCGGTTAATTGTTATCAATTATATTGTATTGATTTTACATCAATTATCTTTCTATTTTGATTTTTTGAGTAATAATCTCCCCATGCTGAATACAACAAAACAAATACAAAGAATAAATAAACCCTAAAAAACAAAATAATACTAAAAATTTAAATTTAAAGAAATAGGGGCTGACATATTTAAAGAATAGAATAAAAATCTTCTAAACCCATTTTTGAGTATATAATTTATCACTTCGTTATTAATTAATATTAAGCCATTCGTCTCTTGATAAAAACAATTTACCAAAAAATATAACCCAATCTCACGCCATGGTTAAAATAGTAGTTGAAATATTTTTTTTCTCAAAAATTCAGCCGAACTCTGACAGTCACTCTTTATAATCGAGATTAGCCGAGACACCCTGTATACACGCGTGTCTCGTGTACACGCGACACACCGCCGCGAGATCTCGTGGGAAATATCTCTTTCGCTCCTATTGCCGTTGTCCTCCTCGATCCACTACCCTCGTTCGCCGTGTTAACGCGCGCGTAGGGGTTGCCGGTGGGCGCCGCGGGGGTTGGCGACGTCGATTCGAACGACCGTTACGCGGGATCAGCTCGAGAATTCCGAGTTTTTTGACGGAAAAACAATGTACGCAGGGGCTGGCCGTGTTTCCGACGTACGGGCGAGGGAGGGGGCGGCGCGGCGGCGGCTCGAAGAGGGATCCGAGAGCGTCGCGACGCCGACGCCGTTCTCCGGGGGAACGCCATGTAAATCCTCTGGCAGCCGTAAACGTTAATAATTGAAACCGGGAGCGGATACACTGTCCGCTGAAAAAAACGAAGGAGACGCGCCGCTCTGGGTTTACGGGATGCTGCTGCCGCGATATACGTGTCGATTTTAACGTCGCTCTACACGTGTACGCGCGTTCCGTGCGAGAAC
The DNA here is from genome assembly GCA_028454225.1 of Lasioglossum leucozonium. Lineage (NCBI taxonomy): Eukaryota > Metazoa > Arthropoda > Insecta > Hymenoptera > Halictidae > Lasioglossum > Lasioglossum leucozonium. The sequence continues at coordinate 26,466,169 of CM052221.1, forward strand.
TACACAAAGGATGATCAAATAGAGAGTCCCAGGGTGCTACGGGGTCCCATTTAAATTGGCACGAGCCTCGCCGGCAATATTTCATTAATTCCGGATTTCATAAAAATTTCACTCGAGCCATGTATTGACGGACAATGGCGTTCACGTTGTACAGGGGTGAGTCACGTACCGTTTTCACCACAAATATTTTTGTTATACTTTTATTGTTTTAAAGATGTCAACGACCATTGCCTCGCTGAAAATACCGGTTCTCGTTCGATCGCCGAAGTTAAACGGCGTAGGGCGGGGAACGCACTAGGATGGGTGACGTGGCCCTCTTGATGCGTTTCACGTGTTGTTGGCAAAATAGGTGGTTCCGCTTGAAATTAGACGATAGTTGAGGGTTGGTAAAGGGAGAGGTGGTGGAATGGATTTGAAACCCTGAGGGGACCAAATATCATTACATAGATTTGATTTTGATAATGTGAAAATTGTTGACAGGGAATCTAACTTACAGCGTAGATTATTATTGGAAACTATTCATATGATTAAACAACAAAGCGTTAATCTTAGATATGAAGCACCTAAGATTCATGACTATTACGCGACATTACTGGGACAGTAATGTTTTTATTTATGATGATGTTTCCAATATACTATAGATTCTACCCAATTTATTAAAGAAAAGTCTTTATGTTTTTGAATTTTCACAAAATATATATTTTTAGTTTCAAGTATTCACATTATATACACATATGTAACTCTGGCTGTTGCAAGGACCTAGTTCTACGCTTGGTTTTTGAAAGAACTTGGTTTACATTATGGTGAAAATAAATATTTTTATTGTTTCATTCTTATAAAAGTTTCATGTGGTAATGGGTCATATTTCTATATATTGTGTTACATTGTTTAAATATTGTGTTTTATAATACAGTAGTAATTAAGGTATATTGCGTTTTCAAATTTGCCGCCAATTTTTGCCGTTTGTCCATTGATCGATATCGATTAACCAATCATAGAACGTTCAACCATATATATGTCATAGTTTCTGCTTTGCTTTTGAACGCAAATGGGTTCAGTTACACATCTGCCATCATGTGACCTAAGTGTGTTTAGTGTAACTCAATAATTTTTGTAAAATTTGTCCATTTCATGTTATTGATACAGCAAGTATGTATTTTATTTTATTTTTGGTATTTTCAGTAGAAACTACATAGCTGTTTTTTAAAAAATTGAATTGTTAATTTTTCTTTTGCATATTTTCAGACGCAAAAATGATTCTTTGAAAAAGATCCACATAGGGATCGAAACGTAAGAAACATGTTTAAATAATTGCACATTTGTTGTTTTTTAAAAATGATCGAACCTTGCGCCGATATCATTTACTTTATATATTTAAATTTCGATCGAGAAGAATCTATCTATTATCATTACATACATACATATTGTTTTAAAGATACGTTAAATGCGTTACGGACAAACTTGAATGGCTCAATGGGGCTCACACGATGCCATAAGTTATTCTTTCTTAGAGATCTCAAGGTCACCCCCATTTTTTAAACGGATCCACCACCTTTTACACATACTGACTGTGACCTTGAGTGACCTTGAGTAATTATAGTCAATGAATTCCTAACCGAAGAGCATGTCATCGTGGGCGTTTAAAAAGGGGTAATTCCGTTTTAAAAAATGAAGACGACAGAGTTAACAGAGCAAATCGTGAAAACGAATGAATAATATCTTCAATAAAAAAACAACTTGTAATTTATGATGTAAAGTACATGATTGTTAGTTATGAAGAAGAACGTTACCGACAGTATAAAAATTTACAAATACGAAAAAAAACAAATTTTATATTTGTGAAAATTGTTTTTTTTTTGTAATTGTTTGTATATATATGATTTAAATATATATAAAATTTTGTATGTATTTTTTTTTATTTATATATAAAAAACAAAAACTTTTCCATATTTATGAAAATGATTTCCAACCTGCTCCAAAATGTTCTCAAACATAACGGATTTGCACGAAAACATTTAAATAGCAATGTTTCGGAAATCGTATACACAACAATTGGTATCGCTTTTAAGTTTGTAACTAAAAGATTATCTTTGGGGAACATTTTCTATGTATTTTCGATTGAAAAATAAACGATCAATATTTTCGTGAAATAAGCTACACGGTAGTGAAACGCTGTCGCCCTGTACACAGCAAGAAACACGGAAAATAGAACTCTGTGCATATATAGACGCACGGTCTCGCCACGTTCGTTCGACGACAGTCGAGCAGCGTAATGCGCTGAATTTGAAAAAGAAAATCCATAATACAAGGCATCTAAGAGGAAAGTTCACGGAACAATGGAGCCGGTGCTCGGGAAGTCCGTCGGTCCAGAGCAGGTCCCTCTTTAACCATGAATAAGGGAGCACAACTATAGTCCGCAGCTTCGTTAAACATAAAAACAATACTTCGCGCCGTAGCCGTGGCGCTAAACAAAGGAAAGAAGCGACGCCGTCGTGCATCCAGGAACCGCGCGCGGTTATTCGTGAATCTTTCAGCCGACTCGTTTATATTCGCCTCGCACCAAAATTCGCGTCTACCCGAAAATGGATAGCTCTCTACATATTTAATGAAAATATCCAGTTAGGTCGGGCCGGGCCATCGAAATTAGAAGTTTGCCATCACCCGAAAATTTTGAATCAGGTCGGGCCGGGCCGGGCCGGACTAGGCTATCGAAATTAGTAGCGAGCGAAGACCTGAAAATTTCAGCTCGGGTCGGGCCGGGCCATCGAAATTAGAAGTTTGTCATCACTCGAAAATTTCGGATTGGGTCGGGCCGGGCCGAGCTATTGAAATTAGAAATGTGCGAGGACCTGAAAATTTCGGGCCGAGTCGGGTCGAAACAGTAGAATAGTTCCACGACTCGTGAATTTCGGATGGGCTATCGAAATTAGAAGTTTGCCATCACCTGAAAATTTCGGATCGGGTCGGGCCGGGCCGGGCCGGACTAGGCTATCGAAATTAGTAAGGTACGAAGTCTTGAAAATTTCAGGTCGGCCCGGGCCAAGCCGGGCCATCGAAATTAGAAGTTTGCGATCACTCGAAAATCACTTGAAAATTTCGGGCCGACCCGGACTATCGACAGTAGAGTGACCCGTAAATTTCGGATGGGCTATCGAAATTAGAAGCTTGCCATCATCCGAAAATTTCGGATCCGATCAGGTCGGTTCGTGCTCTCGAAGTGTGCGTGGACCCGAAAAGCACACCTCTAATGGCATCGTGGATTTTGATGGACCTGTATTGGCCGACAAGTGTACAATAAGAATTCTATAGATCGCTTTATTATTCCTTTCAGTATAGCTTTAAGCATAAATGTAGATTGCAATTCTTCATTTATTTATTTACTTGTATACTGATATCGTTTCACATACTTCACTATTTATTTATTTATTTTAGTATATTGAAACGCTAGAATTAGTTGCATTTTATCAATTAGAAAAAAATATTTACCTTCGAATATTTCACGTAGTTGTACAGGGTGTATAAAAATGTGTTGAATTTCAAGGTCAAAAGGTCAACAATTCTTTTTTTGATCAAAATTAACTCAATCATTCTCCTAAAAAAATTGTAGTAAATTTTTATTCATTGCCAAACTGATTTTATTTATATTTTCACTCGTCAGTCGGATGGAGTGTAAGTGCAAAGCCTGCTATTGACGAAGCCATTGGAAATTATTTCTTTACTCGAAAATATAATATAACAAAAATCATTTTGACAATCAAAAAATGATTATTTAATAGAACGATTACGTTTCGACCGATGGTTTTGCATTATTTATCATTGTGACAAGTAGAATAAGACGCAATAAAAAAAAGGTTAAATCTTTCGACCTTAAAATTAATTTATTGAATCACATAATCGTGGCATGTAATTTCTGTACGCACCGTACGAGTATTATTCGGACGCTTTCAACTTCGCGTGTACGAACGCTGCATAAATTCCGTGGACTTTTAGTAAGTTCTCCAGATATTCGGGAGCGATACTATTGATAAATGCTGCATAGACAATAGAAACTGTTCCATACACAGCGAGCAGATTCTCCGCGTCATTCGCAGAAGTATTCGGAAGATATTCGGCAAACATTCCGGAAAAAGTCCATAAATATTCAACAAGTGTTCCAAAAGGAATCCCCGAATATTGTACGTAGTCTACGTGTTCCGCGTGTTTCATACTTTATTCCGCCCTCCCCACTAAAATGAAATCCATCAAAACTAGCTCCCTGAGAGTCACAGCCCGCCCCCTCCCCTGTCGCTTTCGCGTTCGTCCTCTACGCTCTAGACTAGCAGGAAACTCGACGCGAAGGCCCCACCCCGTGGAAAACCTCAGGGGCTCTTAACTCCAACAGAACATACCCACAAATTTCCCGACAATATTTCAACCACCGTTTGTGTACACTACAGTCCGGTCTACAAAGGGTTCATTTACAGGCTGGCCCGGTGTGTCTTCCGGTGGGAGCGAAAAAAAAAGGAACGTATCGAATTAGGGGGCTAAACGACACGCACGTACCCCGTGTCAAATAATCCGCAAACACAGCGGTCCCAGGACGGAACGCGTGTCCTCACCCCCTCACCCTCTCGGCCCTTCGCCACCTCACCCCACCCCCCGTGCTAATGCCTTGCCACGAGGGTTAATTTCGTCCTTTTCAATTATTAATGGGGATTCGCTGCGCCGGAAGATTTATAGGCCCGTAAAAATCTACGGGGCCATCTATTTTCGCGGGATCGGCCGTGCAGCAGCCGTCACGACGGAGAGGTGTGCGGGAACAAATATCGGGCCGGGTCGGGCCGGGTCGGGCTCCCGAAAGTATGGCTGTGTGAAATGATTCTCGAAACTTCGAGAAATTCAAAGTGTTTAATGACACTTTCCACTAACAAATTTCAACTTTTTTTGGGGATTTCGATTCTCACTATGCAAATCTTATAGAGGTTTTTGCGCTGATTCCGAATCTGACCTTAATTTTTCTCCTAGACGCACAGTTTTTGAGAAATTTGAGTTTGAAAAAAAGACCTATTTTCCAACTTTGAACAAATATTGTGATGTTATTATCAAAGATGTTGAATTGATCTTCACAGCAAAAGATTCCTTAGACTTTCCCGAATACAGTGATATCTAATGTTAATCCATTATGATTGTTTAAACATGTTTAAACGATCATTAAAGACGGAGAGACACCACTTTTGGTGTCTCTAACATAATTATTGCGCCATCTCTGGGACCTCAATAGAAAGTGGAGGGGGGAGAATGTCGTGATTGGTGTTCCAACATTTATTTATTATTTTTATTACTCTATTCCCATTCTATTAACATATTTATTCTTTTAGTTTATACTAAAAATAGGAATTTACAAGATAGGAAACATACCTAAAACTTCTTGAAATTGCACAAGTTTAACGAATTTTATCAACGTTAAAAAACGTTCGTACCATAATCTGCCTATTTTCCCATATTCTACAAAGTTTCAGCTACAATTTAAAAAAAATTTCATCGCTCTATCTCATTTCTATCGAAAGTTCTTTGATTTTGTCACAGATTTCGTCCGAATTGCCCACTGTGCGACGCGGATAGAATACTAATTAATAGATAGCGGATGTTTATGCATTTATAGGAAAATTAAGTAAAAGAAATTCGAAATTGTTGGAAAATTACAAAAATTGGGAAGAAATAACATTCAATTTGGTTTCTATTTCTTGCAATCAATTTTTATTTTGCGTAAAGATCCGCTGTCTACTAATTAATTATAGAATTAAATCTCTGCGCGCAATATTTATGAAATATTGTGAACGTGTAGGAAACGAGTACAGAATAAAATACTTCCAAGTAAATGATGCACGAAGCCTATTGAATGGCTGCACAATGCTGGCAAATTGCTGAGAATACGCTCTAGAATCGCAATAGACTCTTTTGAGTGGCACTAAACCGTGCAGAGTATGCGTCCGCAAAAGGTTTGCAGCCACTCTAAAACTTTGGCGTGCATAGAATAGTATCGGCATTCATAGGACATACAAAATGTATGCGCGAAAAAAAAATCTGCAGAGTGTCCACGGAATCCGTGAATTGTCCGCCGGATTGCAGAAATATAAAGGAGGATACGCATATCGGTATCGATGACAGCGTCGAAACGCTAGCTAGCAATTCGCGGAGCATCCACTGTGATATATGTGTACGAAAATGCTTTACAACTGACATTTCAGGCTGGTATGTATGTACAATACGTCGCGTAGCGTCGCGTCGCGCGGAAACTTGAATCGAGGCAGTGGCTGTGCTCAAGATCCAACGATTTATGGCACTTCCACGTACGACATATGGTTAGGATTCCTTTCTTCTCATTGTCGAACACGCGTGGACGTTTATTGTCGTTGCGCGATCGCGCGTGCGTGCACCCTCTGTGAATCTAGATCACCGGTGAACGAGGTAACGCCTGATGCAGAGTCGCCGGATCACACAGTGGTCTGGCCGGACGTTCTACCAGTTCGTTAAGATTTTCGGGGTGTACTTCCGAAAATGACAACCCTCCGATTTTGCTGAAATTTTTGGCAAAGCTTATCCTTGATTAGGGAAGAAAGTCCCTAGAAGGATTTTTCGCGTCAAAGCCTCGTTTGTCCCCCAGCCCCTTTCAAAGTTTTGACAGTTCTTACGAAATATTTTCGAAAATATTGATTTTAGAGAAAATAGTTTCAAACAAGAAATGAAGCTCATAGAAAGCTCTACAAAGAAGGTTCTATACATTTTTTACGTAAACCTATTATTTTGGCTGTTATGACCCAACATAACTCGGCGAGGGTCAAATTAACTCTGTCAAACATTTTTCAAAATTATTAAATATGCGAAAAGTTTTTAATTTAAAGGCTACGTATATTTATTTAACGTAAACAAAAGTTTGGGAGGTACCGGGTTAGGTAAGGTTCTTTTTGATGAGAGTGATGGTTGAGGGGGAGATTTTTGGCGGCTCGAACTAAACTGTTGGAATTACGTAAAATATGTATACGACTTTATTTGTAGAACTTTTTACGAGCTTCAGTTTTTGTTCGAGAACTTTTTCTGTACAATTAATACTTTATGAAATAATCAACAAAAACAGTTTTACCTTTGAAGTGGACTGGGATATATTTGTGGCATTTTTCTAATGAAAATTATACCAAATGTGATATAATTTCGATGATATTTACCCATGTGAGATTCTCGAATTGTCCCGGTCAAGAGAACTGACTTGTATTATAAATGACCATATACATATCTGTATATGATCCGAATTATATCGTGTTTGGTATCATTTTAATCAGAAAAATGCCACAAATATATTGTTGAAAGTCTCGTAAAAAAATAAGTAATAATAAAAAAGTTTTTATATTGACATTACTTTGTGAGGACACGCGGCCCTTTGAATTATGTCGGCAACTGCGACTATCCGCGTCTCTTTCTTTCTCATACGCTGTCCTTCCTTGCATCAGAAACTTTCATCGTCCATTACGCGGGTAAATATCATCGGAATTATTTCATATTTGGTATAATTTTCATTATAAAAATGCTACGAATATATTGGTGAAAGTTCCATAAAAAAATAATAAAAAATAAAGAAGTTTTGTGATTGGATTAGTAGTGATCTCCTGGTCTCACACCGATATACCCGATTCGTTTCTTGGCCCCTCACATTTGTATGCCCCTCAGTGGAATGGGTAGGCGACGAGACAATTATCGTTTAGATATTTTAGACAATTATCGATGAATTACTGTAATATCAAATAGAAGATTAAAAAAAATAAAATCCAGAATGTCAACATACTATTTTTGCAATCCACTAAAATCACAAGAACAAACTTTCCGCCTCGTCGATGCGAAAAACGTTTATGTTGATAACAAAAAATTGCCTCGACGCTCCGAGCACACTGTCAAAATGTCACGGGAAAGATCACTTCCTAAGGAGGGTGCGGCCAAACGTTATGCAAGAGACTGTCTCGCGGAATAAACGAGTTAGTTACGCAAAGCGTTTCGTTTTTAACGTTTTACGTTCGCGTAACGTAATATCGCTAAACAAAAGCAGCCGCCCGCGCGGGCCGGACCTGTTACGAGGTTGGATAACTCGATTTAAAAAGTTAACAAGCTGCACACGTAAATTTCGCTCGGCGATCAAATTAAATCGCGCGCTATTTTAAACTTGCCCTCCCCTATGTTGTTCCGCCATTCCCGCGTGTAAAACACGGAAAATTGACTCGTCGTCACAAAACTCAAAAAATCCCGTCGAACTCGCTCGCCGGGAATTTTCAAATATTCACCGACGCATAAACTACTGCTCCGCGGTTCCCGTCGCCGCCGCCGGCTCGGATTTCTCGAGACGGAGATTTAATAGAAAGACAAATGACAAATTGAAAAAGAAACACAAGACCGCGGGCCGCGCAAAAAGTCTTGCAATTTTGTTGAGCACGGCCACCGAGGATTTCTTTAGCCGTGGTATGACAGAAAAAGGGGATGCAATGAATATATTTTCCCTTCCATAAACCAGACTTCATACATTTCTTCTTTTCATCCGTCCCCCTGCAGCCGCCCTACCACACTCCTCTTCTCGTTTCCCGTTTCATTCGAGATTCTTTTTCTTTCGACTTGAATATTCGTCTCCTCCGGCTTGCTCTCGTCGACTCGTTTAAGTGCTCGCTTTTTGACTTAACGATCCTTATCTTATCTGAAGATTTATTGTGCGTTTTATTGCGATCATTGACGCGCGCGCGTTTCTATCGCTGCTCTCCTCGGATACAGATTCATCCGAGTGTGCGACCCAAATTTATTAAATATTTGCAAGTAGTACTCAACATTTTTCGTCTCTCGAGAAACGGTGATTTTCATTGCTCGATGATTCTCGAGAAAAATCTCGTTTTGAAAAATTACATGGACAATTGAAGGAAAACTTACGGGGCTCAATCAAATCTTTATTATTTATTAACTATCCTAATTTTATGTACACACACAGGTAGATTATGTACACACCAGGTAGCACAAAGACGTCTTTAAGACATCTTACAGAAGTCTGTTGTTGGACATTCAAGACGTCTTAACCCCTTGCCGTATTTTAAGTCAGACTCGTGACGAAAATTTTAAACAAAGTCTAACAAATACGAATATTAAGCCTTTGTTTTTAGATTAAATAAAATTTGTAATCAATATTTTAACATTAAAATCAAAATAGCAATACGAAAAATATATGTATTCTTTTCTCTTCTACGACATTTTTGGGGACGAAGACGTTTCAATCACTGTAACCGTAAAGAAGATGGTACTGCAAGGGGTTAAAGACGTCTTAAACGTCCTCCGAACGTCTTCCGAACGTCCTTTGGATGTCTTTAAGACGTCTTCTAGATGTCCATTAGATGTCCATTAGATGTCTTCAAGACGACTTCAGGATGTCTTATTTCAAACGTTAAAACGACGCACAGTGGTCGGAAATCGCTAAAACGTGGCCAAAATGTCAAAAATGAATTTTCGGTTAGGCGTATGACATTTGCCTTACTGGATACTCAGCTAATGACTCTATGGGAAACCCAAAGTAAAAAGGTCTTATCATGTATACCTGCGAAATGGGAGGAGTACAAATATCGCGTTCATTCGTCACGCAGTTTTCGTGCAGTGAACTACGGTCCCAAAAAACAAGTGTGACGGTTACAATTTTAAGAGAAGAGAATTTTTTTTGTGTGTGCAATGGATGCTGTTCCTCGAAGTACTATTCATAATAATAATATTGGGTTTATATTAATCAGTGTTTACTATCTATAAAGACGAAGATAAATTTTGCTGCGCTGATTTTAGAAATGTATACTAAAAGTTGTATATTCCACAATATTCTACTGAGATTTTTGTGTATGCTTGTAGTAAACACTATGTAGCTTAAATTATTTTGAAAAGTAGCTGTCCGAATTTGCCCCTTTTGTTATGCGATCCATTTTTGTGACGCAAGTGTAGTCACGGTACTAGTTACAAGCATGTTTTCTCGATACATTTAGAAGATATAACAAAATTTGTTGAATAAACATTGTGTGGTTCCACTTATAGAATTTTTTTATACATGTTTTGAACACCATAAACCATATTTTTTTTATTGTTTTTAAAAAATTTTTGAATTATTAATGCATCATTTTTATTTACTTTCAGGTTCTTCTGATAATGAAATACGTTTCTCCAGAAAATAAATTTACCATATGGTTAAAATTACCTGAATGATGGATTAAGTATTATTTTCACATACCCGACCGCTACATATTACGAATCCGCCATTTTGTTTTTTATAGTTTTTACATCAGATTCATATTCGAGGGCACAAGAAATATAGGAATATTAATTTTAGAGAGAGTCCAATAATTTTTTGTGTTACGCATCCGCCATATTGAATCCGCCATTTTGTTTTTTGAAATTTTAAAATCAGATTCATAATCAGCGACCCAAAAAACTTCAGAGTATCAATTTTGAACTAATTTGGAATACTCCTTCCTATTTTGGCCACGTTTTGGCGATTTCCGACCACTGTGCGACGTTCCGAAAATGTCGTTGTTTTAGTACGTAAGATTTTCAGACCTAAAGTGGACGTAAAATGGACGTAAAATGGACGTTGTTACGGACCCGAGTTCCGGCGGATGTAGATCGAGGAATTAAACTGCGCGGGGATAGAAAAATATTTCTTTCGACGACGTCGGCAGCAATTTCGAACTGCCCTCCAAACAGCAGCAACACGTCGCGTGTAAATAAATATACATGTATATATGTATATTCGATTCGTCGATTTCATTGAAAGGCGATCGCCAATTTCACCGAAGCTTTCGTTTTTCTCGGTACGTTTTTTTTTTGTATTTTGTTGTTTGTTTCGTTACGTCGAATACACGCGTAATTTTTGCGGTAAATCGTTATTGGCGGTCGTTAAGCTTAAATAACGACGGTTTCCGGGCTCTATAAGTCGCTGCAGCCCCGGCAATAACGATGCCGGCATTTCGGTGAAAATTTTTACGGGACACCTCGGCTGCATAAATCCACCGGAAATGGATGGAAAAGTTATTTCTCGTGTTCAATATTCCCCGGGACAATCGAGCGTATCCCCAGATGCGACTGGCTCTGGTTAATTTTTTTCCGAGTTTCCCATCGTGCCCGACTGTTTTCCACTCGGCGAGCTGTTTTTTTTTTCGTTTAATTATTTCAGGTCGCGTCCATCTTTCCATTGATCGTTAACGGTCGCGTAACAACGATGAAATTACGTAATTCCATCACGAAACAAACAGAGCTGGTGAATATTTGAAATAATATAAAATAGTTAATACTTGAAATTAAGTTAACGGTCGCGTAACAACCGTGACATTACGTAATTCCATCTCGCCATGTATACTAACAAGCAGAGCTGGCGAATGTTTGAAATCATATAAAATCGATAATTGTCTATACCACGGGTCTGGCCAAAGACAATTATCGTGAAGGGATATTATCCTTTGACTTTTGCCGCACGTAGAACAGGACACCGAAGCTTGAGAGGCCTCGGCCGCCGAGCAGTGAAATCCGATACCGAGTCGGGTGTATCGGTGTGAATCACTACTAATCCAATGACAAAACTTCTTTATTTTTTATTATTTTTTTATGGAACTTTCACCAATATATTTGTGGCATTTTTCTGAAATTTTTGCCAAAGCTTATCCTTCATTAGAGAAGGAAGTCCCTAAAAGTATTTTTCGCGACAAACACCTCGTTTGCCCGCTAGCCCCCTTCAAAGTTTTGACAGTTCTTACTAAATATTTTGGAAAATATTGATTTTAGAGAAAAAAGTTTCAAACAAGAAATGAAGCTCAGAAAAAGCTCTACCAAAAAGGTTATATATATTTTTTACGTAAACCTATTATTTTGGCTGTTATGACCCAACATAACTCGGCGAAGGTCAAATTAAGTCCGTCAAACATTTTTAAAAATTATTAAATATGCGAAAAGTTTTTAATTTAAAGGTTACGCATATTTATTTAACGTAAACAAAAGTTTGAAAGGTACCGGGTTAGGTAAGGTTCTTTTTGATGAGAGTATGATATGTATACGACTTTATTTGTAGAACTTTTTACGAGCTTCAGTTTTTGTTCGAGAACTTTTTCTGTACAATTAATACTTTATGAAATAATCAACAAAAACAGGTTTACTTTTGAAGTGGGCTGGGATATATTCCTGGCATTTTTCTAATGAAAATTATACCAAATGTGATATCATTCCGATGATATTTACACGTGTAAGATTCGCGAATTGTCCCGGTCACTGACTTATATTATAAATGACCATATACGTATCTGTATATGATCCGAATTATATCGTGTTTGGTATCATTTTAATCAGAAAAATGGCACAAATATATTAGTGAAAGTATCGTAAAAAAATAAGTAATAATAAAAAAAGTTTTTTTATTGGCATTACGTTGTGAGGACACGCGGGCCTTTGAACTATGCCGGCGACTGCGACTATCCGCGTCTCTTTCTTTCCCATACGCTGTCCTTCCTTGCATCCGAAACTTTCATCGTCCATTAAGCGGGTAAATATCATCGGAATTATTTCATATTTGGTATAATTTTTATTATAAAAATGCCACGAATATATTGGTGAAAGTTCCATAAAAAAATAAAGAAGTTGTGTCATTGGATTAGTAGTGGTCTCCTGGTCTCACACCGATATACCCGATCCGGTATCGGGTTACATTGCCCGGCGGCCGAGGCCTACTGAGTTTCATGGTCCCTCACGGGGTATGCCCCTCAGTGGAATGGGTAGACGACGAGACAATTATCGTTTAAATATTTTAGACAATTATGGATGAATCACTGTACTTGAAATTTCGAGTACCATGGAAATCACCGACACAGATTTTTCCGACACGGCTTTCACCGACAACATTTCACCGACAATAGCTTTGGCCGACAACGCCACGATTTTGACCGACATCGAATTTGACCGACAACGACTTGAGACGACCCGAAAAAATTTTATTTTTACACAAAATAGATTAATACTTTTTTGTAAAGAATATGAAGGAGCATCTGCTGATGCAATAAAAAATATATGATTCCATTTAAAAAAACATTAATGACCTTCATATGTCCTTTACACGTCCACCTAAAAAAAAAAATGTACCATCAGAATGTGCCCCTCTCAAAACCGTTCAACTTCATCTGAAACATTGTTTGCTATGCGTAATAATAATGACGTAAATCTAAATGGCAAAATGTGGCGCCCCACCCTGTATAATGTGTAGGGTTAACCCAAACTAACTCTGATCGCATAATCTTCCCTTTTCTCAGACCACATTAACTAGTAAATTAAGCCTCCTAACACCACCAAAAAACCCAAATCTTATGGTCCAATTTTAAAAAAGTTACGCGGCTTTGAAAGGCGTACGAATACTTTTTACACTCACTGTATTTTAACAATCTGACACACTAAATGAAATATTTTACGTTTCGCGTCGTTATAATACTCTAAGAAACCGCATCACTTATGGATGATTTAATATTTCTTATCTTGGCAATATTTCAAAGAAGAAATGGTACTTAATATAAGAGACTAGGTCATTTATCACATTTACGTTTTATTTATTGTACTTACTTAGATATACAAAATAAATGTTTTAAACTTTCATTACGTGCACAGATAAAAAATGAAAAAATCGCTGCCTTTACGTTCCGCTTTGCAAATACGACCAATAATAATTTTTAAAAACAGTTATTTATACATTAGCTAGTAATGTAATTTTTCTAAAATCTCCAAAAATCTCAAATCGTTTGACGCAATTTTAAAAAAGTTATTCGGTTTTAAAGAGCGTACGAATACGTTTTACACTCACTGTATGTGTTGTGTATTTCGGGACGCCATTACATTTGCTAATGTCCGTATGTCATTAATGTACAAAAGCGTGGGGAAACACGAACGCGAACTAATTACGGATACGAATATTATATCAAGTTAGAGAAGGACGCTGTCATCTGACAGCTCGTGTCGTAACTAATGTCGGATCGACACGCACGGTTTTTGAAGAAAAAAAATTGTTGCTTTTTACTCGTTTATAGCTTAGTACATCAATGTAGATATTTTAGAAATACGGAGACAGACAAAGTCCAAAATTTTTGGTCCCAGGAGAAGGAGAAGAATAGCCACGAATAAAATTAATTAAGAATCTGCAGAGAATAACGTTGCAACTACATCTTAATATGGAGTCGATAACACGTTGACTGCCATGCCGAGATGCTGGCCGGCACTCAACTTTAAATTACAATTAATTTAATTACAAATATTATTGTTCGTGAATTTTACGAACAATAATATTGTAATATATATATATAAATCACAATTTTTGGGGTCGTAGAGGTGATCTCTTAATTATTTTCAGGAGCGTACCAACAATAATAGGCTAACAACTACTTATGTGCAGTGAATTCTGAGATTTGTTATTTTTGTAATAATATGAAAATAATGAATATTAATCGTAATTATTTTCATATTATTACAAAAATAACAAATCTCAGAATTCACTGCACATAAGTAGTTGTTAGCCTATTATTGTTGGTACGCTCCTGAAAATAATTAAGAGATCACCTCTACGACCCCAAAAATTGTG
>CM052221.1:26480903-26631262 GCA_028454225.1 Lasioglossum leucozonium
TCGAGGCACGCACACGATCATATTCTGTCTCATCGACACGGTCGGGTGAACTGTAGTAGTAGGCTTTTGTCTATACGTATAACGCCACACAATCAAATTTTGCAAAAACTTTAACAGCTTATATCTCAATAACTATTTGTTTGCGGCATATGGCTCCTTTCAGACTTTTTCTCTTCTCGATGAGTAGAAGGTATTGACGTGAAATTTTTCATTGTTATAAACAATTTTGCGGCAAGTTTCTTTTACAAATGTCCACCGATCCAGAGGTGTAGATTCACCCCTAGGACGGATGACCATTACTTTTCTTACACCCTGTACAAGTGTGTGCCAAATCCTTTATTATATCCACAACAGTTACAGACCCAGAAAAAAAAGTCCTGTCAGTTTCAATTTTCTCGAAATTTTCTTCACACATCATTCTGTAACCTAATTCTTCTAAATTCTTGAAAAAACCCAGGTCATGTGGTTCATTCCAAAGGATGTACGGAGACTTATTTTACTGACAGTGTATATCGTTAGAATCTTTTCTGACGCTTTTACTGTTTTATATTCCACTTATTCGTTTTTGTGACAAACGCTATTTACCATAAAATGCATAAAATCGGCGATCTCGTTATCGCGATATAATAAAGTTATTTATCAGTTCACTTAACAAGAAAATCGTTGAAAGGCAATAACGAACGACGAGTCGACTCGTTTTCCACGAGCTTGCATAATATTTCTACGCGTTCGTTAAAATCAATTTCCCGAAAGCAAACTTCTAGGAAAGCTGGAAAGTTTCTCGTAGCGGACAGTGCAATTACTGATTTAGTGACGGCCCCGCAAGCAAATCATCCTGGGAAAAAAGGTGTCGCAAATAAAAATAAAGGATGACATGAATCGAACGAGGAGCATGGAACGAATCTCGGTGAGGAGAGTTTCGGCGAGCTTCCACGGTTCGATTGAGCCGGAGCGGATTCTCAGGCGTTGTAGTAACTTTTTCACGAGGCGGCGCCGAATTCGCGCGAACGAGGCCGACCATCGTCGTCGGCGTGGCCGGCTTTAATAAATGAAACGATGTCGCCGTGGCTTGCGACGGGGTCGCTGCAAATGGCGCGGCTTATCGGCCGTTCCGTGGCAAACGGACCCTTCTAATCCCGCTGCTTCTCGACCGGCCGCCTCTATGAATGATTTACGCCCGTCTAGGTGTTGCATTCCAAGTGTCGCGTCGGCGGGATGGAAATTCGTGGTCCCTCGAGCAAGTTCAAAGAACCATGAAGCCTCCGCCATTTGTATACGCCGGATATTATTTCTTCGAGGGCCAATCGAAGGATAAACCCTCGTGGGGTGGGTCAGCCGTCTTTTATTAACACGTTAACTGACACGCGCATTTATAAGGAAATCTCCGTCAGGACAATGGTATTAACATCAAATTTATTTATTAGTAATACAAATTCTAAAACATAAAGGGAATAGCCGGGTAAGATGGTCAAAAATGCCCTTGAACCGAATAATATCGGGAATGCGCCATTCGATAGGACATAAAAAAAAACATATTGTGCAAAATTTTAACCCTGTATCTCAGTCGGGAGGGTAGTTATGGGGTAAAATTGAAAAATCAGTTTTTGGCCTATTTTCCCTAGTTAACGATGTGAAAAAATTCTGAAAAAAATCTGAAACATGTCAAGCATCCGAATACATGCTCTGGTTTTAGATTTTTAAATTGAAAATCCTGCTTGTAAAAAATCAAAAACCTCAAAAAAATCGAAAAAATGCAGATTTCACATGGAGGTTCTAGGTTGATACCTCCAATTTTTTTTGCACTACCGATATATTATTATAGGTATCATTCATGAATTTTTTCATATTTTTCCTCCAGGTGCGTCATTGTAAAAAAAAATGAAAACCGATTTTTTCGACGTTTTTTCCGCGAAAAACCTTGCTCACCTTCAAATTGTTACGTTTTATTTAATTGGTAAACCTATTAGACACTGATAAACCTTTAACATTTCACAGAAATAATTAAACAATGGAATTCCTTGTCTGTCAACCTGCGTATACTAGGTTGGCGTCTCGTCATGTAACTACTTTTTTTTTCTTTTTTAATTCTTTTTTTTTTATTTCTAACTATGTAATAATCAATGATACTTTTACAGAATATTGTTAGAGCCAATATTTAAATATTTAAAAAATATTTTGAGGTAAAATATGTAAAAAAATAATTTCGGAGAAATTGATTAATTTTAAAAGCACTTATCGTAATAATCGTTGACGGATGGAAATAAATATCTCGTGTGATGTCTTCAGTCTTCAATACTGTCCTCAGTCTTCGTCGCTATCATCATTGATGACCGGTGTCATTTCTCCTTGATTAAATATCTTACTCAATATCTCTGCGGGTTTTACAATTCGTGAAATGTATCGAGCATGAGAAATTCATTTTTTTGACAATGACGCACCTGGAGGAAAAATATGAAAAAATTCATGAATGATACTTATAATAATATATCGGTATTCCAAAAAAAATTGGAGGTGTCAACCTAGAACCTCTATGTGAAATCTGCATTTTTTCGATTTTTTTGAGGTTTTTGATTTTTTGCAAGCAGTATTTTCAATTTAAAAATCTAAAACCAATTGCAAAGTATGTATTCGAATGCTGGACATGTCTCAGATTTTTTCAGAATTTTTTAACATCGTTAACTAGGGAAAATAGGCCAAAAACTGATTTTTCAATTTTACCCCATAACTACCCTCCCGACTGAGATACAGGGTTAAAATTTTGCACAATATGTTTTTTTTTATGTCCTATCGAATGGCGCATTCCCGATATTATTCGGTTCAAGGGCATTTTTGACCATCTTATCCGGCTATACCCTTTGGATAAATATTCCGTTATATCGATCGCAAGAATTTTAAATAAATTATCATTTTTACAAAATTGGATCGAACCGGTAGCGCTGACATTACGGATAATTTATTTAAAATTCTTGCGATCGATATAACGCAATATTTATCATGAACGGCGAAGTATATACACAAAACGAAAGTTTTTATGCGTCAATGTCAAGAATGTTTGGACTTCACACCATGAATGTTCTCAAGCATTGGTCAAACACAGGAAAGTCAATTGGAAAAATTGGATCGAAACTGTAGCGCTGACATTACGGATAATTTATTATAAATTAGGATATTTTTTTCTAAAATAATAGTTAATAAAATTAAATTTAAGCCACGTATACGCAAATGCAAGGGTCAAAATCCAGAGGACGCTTCAACATCGCAACGAGGAGTTCAGAAGTCAATTGTGTTTCCGAAAAGGCCACTCTGTGTTCGTTCCGCCTCGAAAATGCCGATTTTTACGTTATCGCGGAGTTATTTGTAATATTCGGCAGCATACTGCCTGTCACGAAGCATCCGCAGCAAGCGTGACGTCACAAGATAGAATTAGCTCACAGATTTTATGAAACACCGAGAGATTTAGCGTTCATATTGAAAAAATAATATCGCTCCGACATAACCAGCAGACGTGCAAGACGGTGGTGTGTATTTTTAGTTGACTACTTAGTTATTTAATATATTTTTATTGTAGTATTATTAAGATTGTGTAATTATTTTTAATCAAGTCGTTTCATGCTTTGGAAAAATATAAGAAAATGTTATATACATGTTTCATTTTTTTTTAATATTTCGAATTCGTGAATCACAGAAGAGTAAAAAAACATTTTACGTAATTTGATGGAAAGTTTAAACTCCTTCGACGATTCTTATCTCTAAAATTACAGTATCTGTCAAATGATAAGGACAGAAAAACGATTCTCATTATGAGATTAGAATCTAAATTGTCTTTCCTTAAAGTCAAGATGTCGTTTGTAGACACAGAATAAATCGGCAATTATCTGTTTCTGACGAAACGTGCACTAGACACGCCGCTAAAAAATTATTTTATCGTAATATATGATTGAGCAGCCGCCATCATCGATCACTCATATTTACTTGTCTACTTGACATGCCGACAACTAATTACTCTACATCTTCGGAAAGAAGTGAAATTCATAACCTGATATTTTCTGCTCTAGTATTTCTTCTGTATTAACTCGGTCGCCACCAGCTTCTCACACGCATAATGATCCTGTGTGACGTTTTTGAATTTTTTAACTGTGTGCCCCGACTGAAAAATCTGGAAAAATTATACGTCACCAACCATAACGAGGTGCTAAAACTATAAAAATATAAACTTGGTATCACATAGCTTCTACAAGAAATCGGTATTTTAAATCTTTTTTCATTTTCTAAAATTCTGTTTCGATGCTAAAAATTCTGAAAAAATTCATAGATGTGCATTCTAATAGTAAAAATGTATCTGATTTTTTTTCAGAATTTTCAATTAAACATTACAAGAGATTAAACCTGGTTTCCTTTGCCACCCGATTACTACCCCCGTGTCAACATAATCGGGTTGAAAATAGGCTCAAAATATTTTCTTTTGATAAGCTAGCGAATGGCCTATTGCAAATGCAATTTGCTGCGGGGGTCACTTTTCACCTCGTTATACACCTTGTCTTTCAAAGTCCATGTACTCTTATGTGAAAAAATAAATTATTTTAATTACAAATTAAAGAAAGTTGTTAATGGCCTATTACAAATGCAATTTATTATGTGGCTCACTTTCGGCTCCCTTATTCGGCTGCACCTTTCAAACCTGATTTTGTTTTTCAAATATAAATTTACTGTTATGAGAAAAAATAAATTGTTTTAATTACAAATTAAAGAAAATTGTTACTGGCCTAACGCAAATGCAATTTATTATGTGGCTCACATTTGGCTCCCTTATTCAGCTGCACTTTTCAAGCCTGATTTTGTTTTTCAAATATGAATCTACTGTTACGTGAAAAAATAAATTGTTTTAATTACCAATAGAAAAAAGTTGTTACTGGCTTCTGATACAAAATGTTTGACGCGTGGCTTTTAATTCAGTCATTTTATACGAGACTAATATTTGACACCACAATACTCAAAAGAAAAAGAACTACAAGCCGAGAAAGAGTGAGAGAAAAAGATTGAGAGATGTATGAAGTGTTAACTCCGAAACGAGAGACAGGGGCGGAGTGTTCGGCGGCGTGAAATCGCAACGACACCTAAAACGTTTCGCATTTTAATGGTTCCTCGATTTCCGTATTAAGGGAGCCTTCGCACGTGGATAAATATGGCGGTTCTAATAAACTCGATCCGCTCCGTCTCCTTTCATTCTCACCCTCGCCTCGTATTCCCTCGGAGCTATGCACCGTGCGCCGCGCCGGCAGCATCTCCTGCGGGGCAAACGACTCACGGACTCCGCTATATTTGCTGTGCTTTCAGAGCTTAATTAACGCTCGGCTGGGCAGGATGTTAAAATAAATTCAACGAGACGGCAACCACCGTCATCGTCGCGATGTTTACCGAGTGTCTTAGTATGGAATTTGCATAAGATGCGGTCCCTCGGCTGATCGTTGTTCTTACACACCCCCCGACCAACCCCCATCGCCGTCAACCCCCACCCCCCACGCATCGCACTCTTGAATCATTCAAATTTATGATCGATTCGCCTGATTGACGAATATCCACCCCTTCGACCTACCCCTTAACCCCTTGTTAGCTGTTCTCGTTTGCAAAATTAAGGCGCTTGAACTGAATGTAGTCGTTGGTTAAATAAATTTTCTCGAAAGTTGCTCGAACTTCAATGGTTTCCGGCATCCTCGAACTTCTAATAGTAATATACATATTTCATTCTACCGTGAATATTTCACGCCCGCCTCAAAGATTTCTCTCGATCGTTTACCGCTGTTTCTCCCGGAATAATTGTTTATTAAACGATCTTGCCAATTCAGTGAAGCGCCTTGTGCGCCGCGGTGATGCGGGTTTCGACTCCTGTCGATCATGAACCGAGTGTAACCGATCTAAATATTATTCCATACCCGTGGAAATCCAATCTGGTTTTTAAATATTTTACTTTCCGGATATATCAGGATTCGAATAACTGTTTATTCGAGTATAACAGTACGGTTATTTGTTCAGGCGTGGTTAAAACTCGGAGTTGAATGTGAAACACCTGAAATAGCAGTGTCGTTTTTTAAACGAGATTATTTATTCTTTGAAATATGAATAAATTTGTTTCATCTTGAAACGTTTAAACAGGTGCAGAGCCATTATGACAACAAATGCAACGCAACGTACATACTAATATTGCATATTATTGCAAGATGAATATTGTCTGCAGTCGTTTCAAGCTACTCTTTTTTATACAGGGTGGTCCATCTAAATACCCCCTTCATTTGGGATGACATAACACATTTTTTTAATACAATGTAAATGTTTTGAAAATTATTTTTTTTTTCTGAAGGTCATTCAAGATCATCGATATTATTTTTAATAACACGACTTTGAGCTGACCTCTGACAAGAAAAAAAATATCGATGACCATGAGAACTCTGAAAAGAATAAGCTTGAGAAAGAAAATATTTACATTTCTTTAAGAATATTGTTATGTCATCGCCAGACTGCAAATTTTGTGCAGTTATAACAAAATTGGGCAAGTGCAATTTAAAACAGAGGAACGATTAAAAAAAAATTAGGGTATCGATTCATTATTTTTAATTGTTTGGAATAATTGAAAAACTTTATGCTTGCAATTGATACAGAAAATTT
The DNA here is from genome assembly GCA_028454225.1 of Lasioglossum leucozonium. Lineage (NCBI taxonomy): Eukaryota > Metazoa > Arthropoda > Insecta > Hymenoptera > Halictidae > Lasioglossum > Lasioglossum leucozonium. The sequence continues at coordinate 26,487,564 of CM052221.1, forward strand.
TTATTCTGCATAAAGATTCGCGGTCTAGTCATCACAATTAAAGGAGATACATATTTAGGTGGGTACATTTAGATGGACCACCCTGTATAAAATATTGAGTGGTAACAGAAATTCTTTCTGTTATCCTCAATGTCCACTTTTCATTTATTGATACAGTAGAGTTACTAATAAATTATGAAATCGAACAATGCCAGATATTCAAGGTGGTCAAGTTAGCTGGGACACCCTGTATATACAAATTAGAAAGAAAAGATAAATTCTAGTGAATATATTGAACATATCGCTTAGTGTTAGTAATAGAAAAAAACGTTATAGGACAATATTAATCTAACCGTAGGAGCAATATAATGATTCGGAAAAAACTTTTTTCAAGGTCATTCTTTGGCTCTTCTAATAGTTTCAATACTAATATTGGAACATATGATGTACAGTAAAATCTCTTTCTCTGTCCAACAGCCATGGTTTTATATTTATTTTATATTTATTATAGAGAATCATTTATTTTCCATATACAACAATGTATTGATAAATATTTAATTTCAATCAAACCAATTAGTGTAGTAAATTAATCACTGATAATACCTGTAATGCTTTTTGAATTTTTCATACCCAAGGTCACACGAAGGTCATTGTATAATACGTCATTGAAGAGGTCTTCCCCTACTATTATATCGCGATAAAAAAGATATATAGTTCTATTAAAAAAAAAAATTGATGACCTTGATATCTAGAAAAAAATGACCTTGACAATAGTTTTTTCCGAATCATTATATTGCCCCTTCGGTTAGGTTAATATTGCCCTATAAAGTTTTTTTCTATTACTAATACTAAGCGAGATATTCAAGGTGGTCAAGTTAGCTGGGACACCATATATAGACTACAAAACATAACAAAATTGTACAGGGTGTATAAAAATTATACGTCACGAATACAATGGAGGGTTTCTACAGTATACCTCTGGATCGGTGGAGATCTGTTAAAAAGATGGACCGCAAAATTGACTTTGACCCTTTTTTCAAGGTAAAAAATTTTGCTAAACCTGTCGCTAAACACGGACTAACGATGAAAACATTTGTCGACAATTTGACCGTGTCGATGAAAACATAGTGTCGTTTTTTTCTATTACTAACACTAAGCGAGATATTCAAGGTGGTCTGGGTTAGCTGGGACACCCTGTATATTTTTGTTAAACGGTATCTAAAATTGTTCCCGAAGTTTTCGTTAAATTTTCCGGGGCAATTAATCAATGGACAGGTGCGACTGCGTAACCGGAGGATTTCCGAGGGCTTAGCGGAGGAATGTAATTCAGAAAAATGGGAAACGGAGACAGCGTCCTGCGGGGCTGGCCCGTGAAAAATTCAAGAAGCTCACCGGCCGAATTAAAAAGTTGTTCCCGCCGCTGGGCCACGGCGCGCAATGAAATGATGTATACCGAAACCAAAAGGGGAAATTCATCTTCTTTTTCCGGACGGGTAACGCGAGAAAAATTTCGGACGACGGAGGGACGCGACGCGACGTCGGCGCGCGCGGAGTTCCGCTGCAAAAGTTTCCGACAAATCCGCGACGTAACTGTAACCGAAGGCCGCGGGCGGCGGCAGCGGCGGCGTTTGAAACATTTATGGCGATGAAACAATGCTTTGTACCCGCAGAAAGAAAGCATTCTGACGACTCGGTCGCGCACGAAGCAGCACACGGGGAGCACCGAAAAAGCATTCCGGCCCGCGAAACTTTCGAAGCTGTTTCGGGCTGAAAGTTCGGGTCATCGGTATTACTTCGAAAGCGACAACCTTCCCGTTTTCCTAATTTTCCAATAATGGAACTTTCCTCGTCGTTTCGTTTTCTATCGTACTTTTAGATACAGTGACTCCCATTAATGTTCGGACGATATTTAAAAAACGATAACTTTTTTCATAATTTGACCATACGATTTGAACTTTCTCGAGAAGTTAGAACAATTAGTTTACTACTGAATGTGGAGAGAAATTTTTGTAAAAATTGCAATTGGTCGAAATTGTCGAGAAAATACTGAAAGTTGCGTTTTACAACATTCTTATGTGGATCTATATTGTATGTTACGGATGACGAAGAGTTGTTTAAGATCATCTCTGGCAGGAACCGTCTTAGATAAACGCACAAATCCACCCTAGATAAAATATGTTTAGTCTAAAACCAAACAAACGCACGACCCACTGGACGTCGATGAGACACGATTGTTATTTGAAGATAAAGACAAGGACCATCCGTTCTTTCCATGAGTTCTGACAAATACCACCTGTCGTTGCAAGGGTATATAAAGCCCTTGCATTTCTGTACTCGGGGGCTAGTACTTCTGTAGTCACGAATCGTGTCGCGTCGTGCTATATCTCGTAGAATCGACCTCCAGTGAGATCGGGCATCAGTCCCCTTCGATCAAAGATTACCATATAGATTCCGCGAGTCGGTCTAAAATCTATTAAGCATTTAAAGTCGTTCCGAGACCCCCGCATTTCCAGTGCGTCAAAACCGAGCACCCTAGTAAGGTAGCAGTCTTACCTTTCTATTCTTTTTATTCTATTCAATTCAATTATATCGCGTCATTTACACAAATGTAACAAAGTCTCTATTATAGAATATACTTGTGTTTTACCGATAATTCAGTAGAACTTCTTAAACCCACAATTATCGTCCAATATCCTAATAGAACAATTGAACGTTCCCACATGATACAATCTAACCGCTCGGATTGTATCCACTAAATTATACTAGTTACGAGGCCCACTAACTTTCCTAGCGACTCCCTGACAACCGTATCAGGTTCGTTCGCGACATTCAAATCATCCACCAAAGATTTATCCAACCTCCCAGTGGCTCCCCAATTTCGCATTGGCTTCGTCCACGAAAGTCACACCGTCCTAGCGGCTCCCTGACAATCGTATCAGGTTCGTCCGCATCCAAACAGCTCCCTGATTTCGCATCAGGTTCGTCCGTGCTCTCATCCAACCTACAAGCGACTCCCTGATTAAACATCAGGTTCGTCCGCATCCTAACGGCTCCCTGACAATCGTATCAGGTTCGTCCGTGCCTTCTGTCAACCTCCTAGCGGCTCCCCAATTTCGCATTGGGTTCGTCCGTGCTGTTTTACAACCTCCTAGCAGCTCCCTGACAATCACATCAGGTTCGTCTGCGCTTGACTCCACACCTAGAGGCTCCCTGACAATCGTATCAGGTTCGTCCTCGCCGTCTATAATCCTAGCGGCTCCCCAATTTTACATTGGGTTCGTCCGCGCACCTCAACTAACAAATTGAGACCATATTCCTAGGGTGATAACCCTTCGCCGGCCACTCGAGCTGCTCGCGGCCACTGTGCGTCGTCGCTGACGTCGACGAGCGTGGTCTCTTTTAGAGAATTCCGTAATTGAATCGAAAGCCAAGGAAAATAGAATCAACGACGCGTTTTCCATTTAGCGGCCGATTACTATGGTGCGTCTGCCTCAGAGCCGATTATTCCCGGCGAGACCGGCCAATTGTCCGTGAATTGATCGTCCTGCAATAAATCACGGCCTGAGCAATAATCGACCCCCAAGCAGCCGGCGGATCGATCGGTAACCTTTAATGAATAAAAATCAGCGGAAACGATTGAACCGGCTAATGAACAAAAATGACTCGCTCGGCAGCAATTGATTTTTTACGGTAGAACGGACCGCGTCCGACTACCGCGGTCGGCCGGCTTTTCATTAGATCACCTAGCTTTTAATTAGACGTTGATTTATCCGGTATAGCGGCGAATTAAATTTGAAATACAATATTTCCATGTGTACCTACACTCGGAAATATGTTAACTTTTTTAATATATGATTTGGACTTTTTTTAGAGATTGGAACAATTAATTTACTATATGTATAACGTAAAAAAAGGTAATTATTTACAATAGCGGTTCTGTTTTGCGATTTTTACTATATTTAAATAATATTAGTATTTTCTCTGCAATTGTCTTAAAAATTTCTTTTGATAATTGTTCACAAAGTGCTTCTGTTTTCCGATTAGAAAAAATTCGTTTACTATATAACGAGACAAAGAAATGTAATTATTTACAATAGTTTTTCGATTTTTGCTATATTTAAATATTATTAGTATTTTCTCTGCAATTGTCTTTTGTAATATTGGACCGTACGACTTGGATTTTTTTTAGAGATTGAAACAATTAGTTTAATATATGTATAACGCGAAAAAAAGGTAATTATTTACAATAGTGGTTCTGTTTTCTGATTTTTACTATATTTAAATAATATTAGTATTTTCTCTGCAATTGTCTTAAAAATTTCTTTTGGCAATTATATAAATTTATTCAAAATCAAATGCTCTAAATGACGTGTAATTAAATATCGCTTGTTTAAAACTTGGTCATGCAAAAATATTCTGATCGGATTCCATTCGCTCGAGGTTTTCACGATCGCTCCAACGCAACGAGCGATAAAGCAATTATCAGGGGCTCGATCATTACGAAATCTCGCGAAGATAACAGGCTCGTAAGAATTATGTTTCCTGGCACAAGATCAAAGGATTACCACGACGAAATTTTTCTCACAGGCTGGGTGGGTGGGGGGTGGGGGTGGAGAAAGAGAGGTATGGGTTGAACGATGCATCTCTATTCGTTCGCAAACACCTCGATTCCGGCATAGCCGCCGGGACGTATAGCCGGGGCTTGTCCGCCTTAATCGCGAAGGCGAATTTAAAGCCCGATCACCATAAAATCGGGCCGAATTATGGGAAATCGATTGGCGTGATAAATTGTGCGCGGGATAACGCCTCGCGCGCGCGGTAGCTAGCATAACGGGTTCTCGCCGATTCATTTAAATAAAGAATGTGTCCGCGGAGAACCAATCAGCCCGGGGATGGATGAACGATGAAGCCACTCGAGTTTCTGGCCGCCGTCATTTCCGGTGCAGGTGAATGGAACGCAATCCTTGCACCCTCCGCACCTCCATCCGCCGTTGTCCCGTTGCGCGCTGCACAGCAGTAACAGCAATCGCAGTAGCCCCGCGAATGATGCATTATCGAGAGAACATCGTGGCACAGTGTAACGCCGTTGACGGGGTCGTCGAATAATGGCCGCCGGAATACAGAGAGAAGGTAAAAATTTCCGTACGTCGCGTCGGCACACCGTACTTTTTACTCGAACATCGGCGCCGCGCGCTATACGGGAAATCGGCCGATTCGGCTCATTGTGCTCGGCCGTAAATCATTTGTCGCGACGAAAGAGAGAGAGAGAGAGAGAGAGAGGGACCGACCCGTCGCCGGCGAAATAAATGATAAAGCGGCCAGACGCGACTCGATGACGCTTTTCTGTAGGGACGTTTGTTAAAAATTCAAGTTGATCAACCGTGGAATTTCAGTCTCCGAAATTGTTCGCTCTCGATGCGAAAGTTGTTCGATAATTGCGTCGCTTATTCATGCCGGTCGCTCGGACCATGCGCCCGATGGATACAGGCTTATCCAACATTCATAGCATTGTATTGTATTGTGCTCACACCAACATTCGGACACTCTGAAAAAGGCGATAACTCTTTTCAAGATCTGTCTGTACGACCCAGATAGCATCGTACGTCCCTAGGACGTCCGTTTTATGTCCCGTTTACGTCCATACGTCCTACGTCCGTTGCGAATGTCCATGGGACGTCCGTAGGACCTAAATTTCGGACGTCCCAGGGACATCCGTTTTTTTTCGTTCTAAGGACGTCCGTAGGACCTAAATTTCGGACTTAGAACTTCAATTTTGTATGTCGTTGGAGTACTCCCCAGATAGCACATGACGTCTTAAAGACGTCCATTTTAGGTCTGAACGTCTTACGTCCTAAAAAGACGTCTTTGAGACGTCTTCAAGACATCTTTCACGGGACGTCGTTTTAACGTCTACAATAAGACGTGTTAAAGACGTCTTTCCAGGGACCCTTTAAAGACGTCTTATTTTAGACGACTTAAAGACGTAATTTCCAGGACGTTTTAAAGACGTCTTATTTTAGACGACTTAAAGACATATTTTCCGGGACGTTTTAAAGACGTCATACTTCCAGACGTCTTAAAGACATCTTATCCCAGCCATCTTTGGGACGTGCATAAAGTTTTACGGGTCCAGCAATGTTAATTAAATATACATATGTGATTTGTCGTGCGAAAAGGGACTGGGGCCCTTCCAGTCTCTTATTTTCAGATGACAAATCCCATATGTATATTTAATTAACATTTCTAGGCCTGGAAGACTCTGGAAGACGTTTTAAAAATGTCTTGAAAAGTCGTCTTTAAAGTCGCCTAAAAGTCGTCGAAACGTCGTCTTAAAGTCGCCTAAAAGGCGTCGAAAAGTCGTCGAAAAGACGTCCCAAAGTCGTCTTAAAATCGCCTAAAAGGCGTCCTAAAGACGTCGAAAGGTCGTTTAAAAGACGTCTTTAAGATGTACAGTTTTGTAACATAGGCCGTTCAGAAGATGTTCGGAGCCTGTTCTGGGGACGTTCATGGGACATTCATGACGTCTTTGTGCTATCTAGGATAATTAATACATATGTATATTCGAATTTCTTCTTAGGACGTAAGACTTTCAGATTCAAAATTGACGTAAAGTGGACGTCTTTAAGATGTCATGTGTTATCTGGTAATGTAGGTGGTGGGATTCGTTTTGACGTCAGCTAAAATATTACGGAGTCAAAAATCTATATTAATCTTTTAATGAATAAACATTTTTTAAAAAATCTTTTCTATTGAAATTTGTGATCTTTTTTATTAAAGTTTGATTAAAACATCTTTTTGTCTCGTTATCAGAACTGTCTGAAAAATCATGTTCAGTTTTGAATTAAACAATAATGTATAACGGTATTCATAATATGTTGATTTTTAAATGCTTGTTTTAATTATAATGTTTATCAAATTTCATTAATATCAGTTAAACATTTCGAAAGTAATGCAGATGCGTTAAACAGACAAGTCATTTTTTGTTAAATGAACTGCTCAACAATAAATGTTGTATTTCCCTGAAGAGGGTGATTCCCAAGGTCATTTCAAATAAATTTTTTCCTTTCCGAAAATATTCTCCGCGACTCCGTTCAGTATTTATTAACGAAAAACACGGTCCAATCAGCGCGCGGCTACTAGCGGACGCACTTCGTCTCGACCAATGCCAACGCCGCGCTCAGCGGAACCTATGCTCTGATTGACACGTGATTTTTCGTTAATAACTCGTTAACAAAGCCGCGGAGAATATTTTCACACAGGAAAAAGTTACTTCAAATAACGTCAGGAATGTCATCCCTTTGAAGAAAGTAGAACATTTTTAGGACACCCTGTACAACACGGAGATAGCGATCGAGATGAAATAATTACCGGTGGGAACGAATGTCAAAGCGACTTATAATTTAAAAAAACTTTCATTCCCCGTGCGTGTGCTACAGTTTCCATGAAATCTGACATTGGGATATTAAACGGGCTCGCAGACCGTATTAAATAATCTTCCGTATGAAATTAATCTGCCGCGACGATGCCAGGGTGCGTTCCGCCCGTTATGATTTTAAAGAAGCTAGAAACTCGAGCTTACGACTTCTTTTCAAAGTGAAATAAAAGGGGCGAGGTTATGCATACGCGCTGTGTATACAGGGTGTACTATTCCAAACTCGCCGAGCAAATATCTCGAAAAATATGAATCACTTGAAAAAATATTTTAGATGAAAGCTGTATGGTTTTGCGGAGGACGTATTAAGCTGTTATATATTCGACCTTGAGATGACCTTGAGAAGGCCCGGGAAGGTTAATCTTGAATTTTTAAATTGAAAACCATATTATTTATCGTATATTATTATTACCAGAATCGAGATACCGAAACACTAGCTGAACGTGATTCCAGCATGAGTCGTTTCGGAGATAACCCTCATAGTTGAGGCCTTTAAAACGTGCCTCTTGGTTAAATATCTCGGTAATGTGAATGACTTGAAAAATATTTTAGATAAATGCTGTATGGTCTTGCGGAGGACGTATTAAGCTGTTATATATTCGACCTTGAGATGACCTTGAGGAGGCACATGAAGGTCAATCTTGAATTTTTTAATTGGAAGCCATATTATTTATCGTATATTATTATTACTGACATCAAAATACTGAAACACTAGCTGAACGTGATTCCAGCATGAGTCGTTTCGGAGATAAGAACCCACAAAGTTGACGCCCTTAAAATGTATATCCCCTGATTGAATATGTCCCCCGGCGAAACCGTACAACTTCCATCCAAGACACGTCTTCATATCGTGTGCATTTTTCGAGATACCCGGCCAAGGAATTTCAAACGGGACACCCTGTATACCTGACACGCAGCCTCACTGACAGTTTATTAAAATGAAATTTGTGGATTCGCGTGTATCCCCTGAGTCACGGCGCAAAAATAATTCCGTCCAGTACGATACCCTGCCTCGAAAGAATTACGCCCCCAAAGGGTTAATATTTTTTGCTCCCGGTGTTCTATCTTCACGGGAGGACGAAGGCGCGGGGTAAATAAGCGAGGGAAATTAAAATAAAAAATATACGAGGAATATCTCTCGCGCCCGCAACACCGTCGCGGAACCAACCCCCCCCCCCGCCCCTGTGGGGTTTAGCGTTCTTTGTTTCATGCTGTTGGACGCGGCCAAGTGAAAAGAAAGAGGAAACGAGGAAAAACAAAAAGGAGCTAAACAAAACCGAAGAGAGCAAGAGAGAGAGTGAGAAAAAAACGAAAGAGAGGAATTCCTCTGTCAGCTTGCTCCAATACTATTATGCGACAGCCGAATTTATTTCGCGATAACTCGCAAACTGCCGTCCGACAAAGCCAACATATTCTCGCGTAACAACCTTGACGAATATTCGCAAATGCGTGCGATCCTATAGTCGGCTTACGTCCATGGTGGAACTTTCATTACGAAACACAGCGTGTGGCCGGGCGAACGAATGGCACAACCGGGCAGGGGATGATCCTACATGCAAAAATAAGTCGGAAAACAGGAACAACATTTTTTTCCTTGACGCCCCTTTTTTGAGAAAATAGTGTGCGAAGACGCGCAGCGGGATACGCCCGTGTTGTCAGACAGGAAGCGTCTGATCATTGCCGACCGATTCTACTTGCTGCGCAACTAAAGCACGCGAACCTAGGTTCACGGGACGCGTTCTGAAATTTTTCATGTTCAATTTGAATTTACAGTAGGCCGATAGCTTATCCAGAGAAAATACTTTGTGCCAATTTTCAACCCCATATGTCAACGTGGGGGGTTGTGTTGGGGTGGCTAAGAAAATCAGGCTTTTTCGTAATTTCTTTTATGCTGTTTGATCGCAAATTCTGGAAAAAATCGAGCACAATTTTAGATACTCGAATGCACATCTATGAATTTTAAAAAATAAAAAAAGATTTTGTAATGCCGATTTTTTATTTTTTTAACTGTGTGCCCCCACTTCGAGAAATTTGAAAATATTCTATATTCACAACCATAAAGAGGTGTTAGGTCTGGGTTAGGTCTGGGTTAATGCCGATTTTGGATTTTTTTAACTGTGTCCTCCCACTTCGAGAAATCTGAAAAAATGCTATGTTGACAACCATAAAGAGGTGCTAAAACTGTAAAAATATACATTTAATATTTTATAACTACCACGAGAAATCGGCATTTCAAAATGTTTTTTTATTTAAAATAAATTTTTCTTTAAAATAATCTTTGGTACTTTTCCGTGTTAGCCGGGCGCAAAAAAAAAATGTAGAACCAAATGCGAGCCAAGTCGCTAAGCGAAGCGAATGACAAAACAGTGATCGGAATAAAAGTCGAAAACGTTTAACTATAAACAAATATTAATGAATTGTAAACAAAATAGTTTCACCCAAAAAGAATGCTTATAATTATTGATTTTTCCAGAATACGGCGATGTCCTTGAGAATTTGCTGAAATGGTTTTTTTGCGCCCGGCTAACGGAAAAGTACTTAATCTTTTTTTATTTTAACTAAAAACAAAAATTTTTTTGGTACCGTGTGAGCCCCATTTTACCATTAAACTTTGTCCTCGAGACATTTGATTCACCCTGTATAATCCTATTAGTTTACTTAAATTTTAAGCAAAAATTCGGGTGAATTTAAGTTGCGAATCGGATTTTAATGAGAAATCTAAATTCCTCTATAAACTTATAAAACGACATGGCGCGAGGATGACTCGGTGCACTGCTGAAACTGTCCACGCAGATTCTGCATTTAACACAGACTAATATTGATTATATTTACAATAAAGTTTTCCTAATTGTCTCTAAAACAACAGCTACGAACATTGCCTCTAAGACGTACGCCAGCTATAAACTAGATATCAGAATGCATGCCAGTAAAATGCATAGAAAGTCGCATTCGCATGACAATAGAAGCCGCCGTTCTGCCAGGTGTGTGGCACTTTGTGCTCTCTTGAATCGGTTCTCTTCCGGAAATAAATTTCGTAAGAAGCTCAGAGACGCTTGGCGCGATCCTAGCTGGCCCATGCGCGTAAAAGGCGTTCCGATTCATGGCTCCTCATATCGTTACCCCCAAGTATGCCTCTTTCGGATAGCAATTAAGCAGTCTCCTCCGCCAGTGGAGCGCGTAGGATACGAAAAGGAAACTGTCGGTTAAGAATACGAAAAGAGTGGGAGGGGGGTGTTTTGCGTTGCCGTGCTTTTGTGAGGAACACTCGCGGGTGGCGCGCGGATGAATCTCCACTCAAGATTGTAAGGCTTGAGCCCGGTAAGACCGCGTCGACTCGCGAATGTCTTCGCACGATTGCTACTGCCCGCCAAATTAATATTGGGCAGCCGGTTCAATGACTAGAATGATTCTATAAAACAACGGTTGATCGATTTGGTAAGGCGCTGGAACGGTAGCATGGTGTGCGCACACACCACTAGGTCAACCGTATACGTACATGGGGATTGCAAGGATCCGGGAGGCCGCATATCATGCCGCACTAATGCAAAGTCAAGACTTCTTAGTGGTCACAATCGCTAGATAAAAGATAAATCTAGGGCGCGATCTTCGCCAAATGGCCCAATTTTTACGTTTTCGGGGCGTAAATTGCATTATTCGACAGCATGTAGCGGAACCGCGAGAGGCAATGTGGCGGCGCTACAGTGCTGCCGCTGTCGGAGCTGTCGAGTAATACGTTTCATAGAGCTACGAGGGCTACATTCTGCCGAATAATGCAATTTACGCCCCGAAAACATAAAAATTGGGCCATTTGGCGAAGATCGCGCCCTAGATTTATCTTTTATCTAGCGATTGTGACTACTAAGAAGTCTTGACTTTGCATTATTGAGGCATGATTTGCGGCCTCCCGGATCCTTGCAATCCCCATGTACATATACGGTTGACCTAGTGGTGTGTGTGCACACCATGCTACCGTTCCAGCGCCTTAGGAAGCGTTTCGTCCCGGACCTGCTAGGGGACTCGTCAGTAAGGCTGATCCAGCAGGTCCTGCCTTACACGCTAGCGCACGCGAGGGATCTTGAATTAAGCGACGCAGAGTTTAGCGCGAATATCCTGATCGATGGACATAAAATACTGAACGCAAAGACTAGTATGTAAAACTCGTATTGGAGATTGGTGAGACAAGACCCGTGCGTTGTCTTGTCTACCCGAGGACTGGAGGGTGTCACGACTTCCAGTCCTAACGCGATGAGGAAGAAATGCGCTGATTGGTTCCTGCCGAAAGTTGCATTTCCCAATCAGCGCCCTTTTGACTTCGTAGGCCTCCTTCCAGTAGCTCTGAATGAGACCTTGGGAAGGAGGCGTGGGGCTCTACCTAACCCGGTTGACGATCGGTCTCGGTAATGCAAACTTATCCTTGGCGGTCGCGGGTGGTCGTTCGGAGGGACAATTCTATGGCACATTGTCCTTCAAGATAAGTCTAGAATGTTCGTCGAATGGCCCTAATTTACAAAATCTTCGAGAAAGATTCTTAGTCGCGAATGCACCATAAATATTGTCCGAAAGAGAACCACATGGACTGTTCCTGCGCCACGGAACAGGGGGTAAGGCTAAGGTGACGGAGGGATAAGCAGGAAGACTGGGAAGGCTGCAGTCACGGGGCCAGTGGGTCGAGAAACCGGCAAGAATTGGCCAGGGTTTGCGACAAAACGGTGAAAAGGCGGGGTAAGCGTACAACTACTTGAAAACACCGCGAGAGAGAGGGCCCCCCTCCTGGCGGAGAAGGGGTGCTTCAGTTAAGCAGTTACTTTAGAGGATCGGTAGCACTTAATTCGCGACGCGCGCCCGGGAAAGTGCTCTTTTGCCCCCCGGGGGACTTTTCACGTAGCGCTTAAGCGTATGCTTAAACGGTTTCGAGCCGAGCGATACGCGCGTTCCACGCGACTCACCGTGGGCGGGGCCCGGCGCACCCGGTTGAAATATCGGTGCTTTTATCGGTGACGGGAATGGAACACCGAGCCTTGTACCGGGCTTCGGCCAGGAAAGAGGGCCGTTGTATCTTTAACCGCGTGGACAGCCGTTTAATCAACGATCTCGTAACACATAAAACGATTTTTTCGTTTCTTTTTTTCCACCGTAACCACCGTCACCGGCTATTTCACACCGCCGATGCCCGATCGACCACCGCGCACCCTGTCAACCGGGTCCCAACCCTCCCGTAGATCGAATGGAACCTCCATTTGTCATAATCCTACGCTGCTCGATGCTGTGACAATACTGCAGTGCGGCGCACAGCGACACACGCGATCTTTAAGATTTTCGAACTTCGCAAGAATAATGTTACGCCGTTGCGCGTGATACGTCCGATTTTCACGTTGTCAAGATTTTTGTGATTAGATTTTCTCTTTTTTTTATCGCGCCGCACCTTGCCAAAAATTATGAAGAAATTCATGAACAGTACTCACAACTGACACCGTAAGAATGTAAATTGTCACTTGCAAACTTTGAAATCTGCATTTTCTTCAGTTTTTTTGAAGTTTTTCATTTCACCCGATCAGGATTTTCAACTAAAAAATCCAAATTAATAGCAGTTTACGTATCCGGTTATTTGACATCTAACAGATTTTTTTCAAAATTTTCATACACGAATAAATAGAGAAAACTGGCCAAATTTCGATTCTTTGAGTTTTTTCATTTTTCACGCCCAGGATTCTCAACTGAAAAATCCGAACTAATAGCAATTTACGTATCTGGTTATTTGACATCTGACAGATTTTTTTCAAAATTTTCGTACACGAATAAATAGAGAAAACAGGCCAAATTTCGATTCCTTGAATTTTTTATTTTTCACGCCCAGGATTCTCAACCGAAAAATCCAAACTAATAGCAGTTTACGTATCTCGTTATTTGACATCTGACAGATTTTTTCAAAATTTTCATACACGACTAAATAGAGAAAACTGGCCAAATTTCGATTCTTTGAGTTTTTCATTTCTCACGCCTAGGATTCTCAATTGAAAAATCCGAATTAATAGCAGTTTACGTGTCTGGTTATTTGACATCTAACAGATTTTTTTCAAAATTTTCGTACACGAATAAATAGAGAAAACAGGCCAAATTTCGATTCTTTGAGTTTTTTCATTTTTCATGTCCAGGATTCTCAACTGAAAAATCCAAATTAATAGCAGTACATGTACCCGGTTGTTTGACATCTGTCCGATTTTTTTCAGAATTTTCGTACATGACTGAATGGGGAAAATAGGCCAAAACCTAACTTTTTCTATTTTACCCCGTGACTACCCTCCGGGTGGAGATAAAGGATTGAAATTTGATGGAACATATTTTCTCTCGAAGCCCTATCGAATGGGTCACAAGCCGTTTAGTCTGGTCCGACGTAATTTTCGACCATCGTCCATCTTTCGAGTGATCCAGTCGGCCAGGATGCCAAAGGTCACAGGCGCAAGTGGGGATTAGCGCTGGTATAAAAATTCAACAAGCACGCCGTGGAAAACGAAGCGGGGCAGAACGATTAAGCCACGACCCGGCGCTGTGAATCAGACGGGAGACGCCAGTCATAAAGTTAACACCCCGTGCCGAGACGAGAACTCGCCGGAAAGTAATGTCTTCGAGTAGTAGTTTTATCTCGGACGTTAAATCATTGCGTTTCACGGGATGCTGGCGGATGAACATCGCCCAGGGATGAGATGAACGCTTCCGCTCGAATTCTGCTCGCGTCTTTGTCTCTATTTCATCCTGGCGACGCTCGACTGTCAGAGATTGAGATAGAGACAGGGAATTACGTTTGCAGTTACCGCGGCGATAGTCGCCTGCTGGGCGAAGTGTAACAAAAGGGAGGAACGCGAACGCTGGGAAATTTCATTCGGCTATGTAAACCGATGCTGCGAAAAATTTGATCGCTGATGAGGAATCCCAATCTGCGAAGGACACAGATACCGGGTGATTCGCGAGAAACGGAACACCTAAATACCATCGTTAGGCTTGAAAATAGAAGAATATGTTCCGATTGTTGTCAAGGTCATTTGAAGGACATCGATGATTTTTAAGAAGGTACCATACATTTTCGAATTCATAGTGTTGTAGCCGATGTCGAGGCGAGTTCGATGATGCGGTACACTATGACCTTCGAATGACCTTGATTTAGAAAATTTTATGAAGTTAAAAATATAAAAAAAGCCATTTGAAAATCATCGATGGTCTTAGAAAGACCTTAAAAACAACAAAAGTCGGACCATTTTTTTATATCATCATATTTACCTCCTGTGACAGTAGAAATTTTCCCTTTGGTTGCAAGGAAGTCATGGGTATATTTTGAGTGTTCTGATTAGTCAATGATAGAAAAAGCTCAAAAATGTGAATGAGCAATACAGTTACGTGACTTTTGTGTTGTATTATCAGACTCTTCTATAAATATCTATTGTAAAAATGTACAATTCGTAAAACATAATAGTACTTTCAAAATTAAAATAATTTGCGAATACTCGATATATTGTTTACACTATAATAGTGAATGAGCAAAAGCTTCAAGTTTCACCTTCAACCCAGAGCATACTTAGGTTTAGCATAGATCAGAACTTACATCCATATACAGCATGTTAAAAATGGGTGTAGGTTCTGTTCCATGCTAAACCTGAGTATGCTGTCTCTGCCAGTACTGACAAAAGTGATGGCCGAAAAAATTCAGGACGTGAGCACTTAATTATATTCAATTTTTAATTTTATAATATTTAATAATTATATTAGTTAACTTATAAAAATAGTTTAACCGCTGATGCTGGCACTAATTTTACCATTATTTAATTTAAATTTCTTATTCAAACTTACACTTATGTATAAGTTTAATTTTTACTATTTTAATATTAATTTTTTAAATGAGAAGATGGCAGCGATTTCTACAGTAGGGCGCAGGGGGGAGACACTTACTTAGATCAACGTAGGAGCTGAGCGTCACCACATCGTGTGGCCCCTGCAGGTTTCTCGCTGCCATCTTACGATCAGTACTGCGTTCGCTAACGACTTCATAATTAATTTGAGTTGATGAAAAACAAAATTAAAGAAATGTCTGACGAGTAGCATCCACGTTAACACGGTATCTCTCGATATTTAAGAAAATCTGAGCGGCTGCCATCCTGTGACGTCACTCAAGCTGCCGAATATTCCAAATAACTCCACGATAACGTAAAAATCGGCATTTTCGAGACCGAACGAACACAAATTGGATCTGTTTCTCTGGATTTTCACGCGTATACGTATACGCGGATCTAGCAACGTGTGAGTGTGCCACTACTGTGTCTGTTTAACACGAGCACGATACGCTTTTCCAGTCGGAGTCGGGTAATTATCCGGGTACGGTGGGCCGGGCCGGGCCGGGCTGAGACCCGCGAATTCTGCCCATGAAAAATGATAGACTCGGTCGAGTTACGTCCGTAACTCTTTATTACGTTCGATCACACTTGGACCATGTGGCTGTAATAAAATCGAACTTTATAACCCGGATGTCGTATCAAAATCGTTCGGTGGCTCGATTCGTTTCAGCGTCGACGCCATTGCTCTCTCGGCTATTCTGCTCGTGAAATCCAGTGTAAGGATCTTCGACCGTTTTTTTTATTTTTTCTCCCTCTCTCCGGCGGTTCTGCTCGCGCTCCTCTTTGGCGTTTCTTCCTCTCCGGGTCTCATTTAGCAAACGACACCGGGGCGCTCCTTTGTCCGTCAGGCTGTATACACGGGGATTACGCGGGCAACGCGACTCCCGTGGAAGGGAGAGATATGAAATTACCCGGACAGGGGAAGAAGACGTCCGTCCCCGTCGCCCGAGCAAAGGTTAATTTTATTTCTCAATTTTTCAATCTCGCGTCGGTGCTACCGCCGACGCCGCGAGGGTAAGCCGCCGCATTCTTCCCCGGCAGACCCACCACCGGTAACGTTTTCGCCGCGCGGCTTGTTTACGTAATTTTCTCAGAGCCAACGTTACAGTTGCTCCGGAGAAAAAGTTCCTTGTTAGAGCGGCGGGTACACGGGAAAATATTGTTCCGATGCTTCCAGGCCCAGCCCCTCGGAACACGCGACGCGATTTTCGAACTGTTTTTATAGTCTAATGTTCGATACTACACGCCAGTGCTGGATCAAGCCGTATGCAAATAAGACGAGGTTTCGGTGAAACTAATAATAATACATTTTTTAAAAATATGTTTTTAAATATTCTCAGTGGCATTATATGAGATTTCTTTGGAAGCGACTTGTATAAACTGAGCTCCAATTTATCTTCTGTCTGGTTTCGGTAAATTAAATAACCTTAAATATAAAAAAAAGAATAGAAAATTGACATAAAAATTTTATGGGAGATTATCTATGATTTCTTTAAATACAGTTTTTATAAATGCTCATTTCGATTTTGTTTAAGTCCCGGTTTCGATAAAATAAATCATTTTAGAAAATATATTTTTTCACAGATTTTTGACATAAAAATTTTAAGGAACATTATATACGATTTCTTTTTAAGCAACTTGTATAAATGGAGCCCCAATTTATATTCTGTCTGGTTTCGGTAAATTAAATAATCTTAAAATATAAAAAAGAGAATAGAAAATTAACATAAAAATTTTAAGGGAGATTATCTATGATTTCTTTAAATACAGTTTGTATAAATGCTCATTTGAATTTTGTGTAAGGCCCGGTTTCGATAAAATAAATCATTTTAGAAAATATATTTTTCCACAGATTTTTGGCATATAAATTTATGGAACATTGTATAAGATTTCTTTGGAAGAGACTTGTATAAACTGAGCCCCAATTTAAATTTTGTCTAGGGCCCGGTTGCAGTAAAATAAATAATTAAAAAAAAATTTGTTTAATAAGTCTTCAACATATAAATTTTAAATTACATTATTCAAGGTTCCTTTAGAAGCAGCTTGTAATTTAAATTTAAATTTTGTCTAGGGCGCGCTAAAGGCTACATTCGATCCTGCTACCCGCGAATAAATCGCAGATTTACGGTGCAATTTACTTCTTCACTGTTCCAGTTCGATCGATCGTTGCACAGTGCGTTGGAAAGCCCGTTTTCAGGACGAAATTCCATTATTCGAAAATTGTAGTTGAAACGATTTTTTAAGGACACCCTGTACATATACATGTATTTATGAACGAATTCTAAAAAACTGATAAGAAAAATCGAAAATATATCAATGATACTGGGGATTTTACACAGCCACGACAAAAATGATTACACGAACTATAAAACATTAAAGATTCAAAGTATTTGTAATTATTAATATATTACTTTCAACTTGTTACCGTGATTAATAGACAGCCGATTGTATGCATTTATGACAAAAATGAATAGGTGCAATTTAGAATAATAAAACTATTAGAATGTTTTAAAAATACTGTTAAATTATTTTCAACCTATTAACCTCAGAGTCGCCACTAAAAATTGCTGTATTCAAATTATTGTTTACATTATAAAATATGTTGGTATCTAATTAATTACTAAACATTTAAGTATTTTATGAGGTATTGTATCAATTTCATATCCATAGATTTTTCTGTTGCTGGTGGTCCAACCAGAAATTATTTCAGCTAAAATGACATTTTGTATGAACCCATTTTTTTAAGAGTTATACACTCGCGTAAACGGTTAATAAATGACTTTTTTGATCGTTTTAAATTCAGAATAAAATATTTGTTATGATGCTTGCCGAATTCGTTTCAGTATCCCCTGAAAGATGGATGTAAAAAAATTGTTTACCTATAAAAAGCAGAAGGTGATCTTGATAACACTGGGGGAAAAAGAGTTGACAAAAAATTTGGTACAATCATCTTAAAGCTCTCCTCGAGGAATGTTATTTTAGCTAAAAAAAACTTGTGATTGAACCACTAACAGCAGAATAATCTAAGCTGATGACGTTTCGTGGTTCACCCTGTAGAATGTAATTATTCTAAGTTGGAGGAAATGTTTAATTTTCAAGTTAAGGTTTGAACATGTTAAGAAAGAAAATAAATTTTTGATTGACTCCAGTTTGTTGCAATTCAGGAAGAAAGTTTTTTGTTGTGGAAATGAGAATTTCCTGACTTCCGGTTGCTCGATCGAACAAAAATATCCTCCCTGCCTGAACAAATGCGCGAACGATTGCGTGCTGAATTATTCGTCGAGTGACGGTCGCACAGTTTTTCATTGTTCAACAAAGTTGTTAACTCAGCGAAAGCCGGCGCTCGCTATCGCTTGAATAATTATAAGCGTGCTATATGCACGTTCGTGTCTCCCCGACACGCGTGCCTAACAAGACATCTCGAAGCCGGCACGTGCACCCCTTTCCATCCCCCTACCCCTGGCGTTCCCGCGCGGTTTCTGAGCGCGTGTGACTCGTAGGTGTTTTCGAGAGGGTGCGAGAGCGAACTTTGATGCACCGGGCCGCTGCACTCTCGAAAGCGCACCGGCTCGAAAATTGACGCGCGTGGCTTCTGTGACTTTCGCATTTCACGTTCGTATTCTGTGGTCACGAGACCGAGCGGCGCGCGAACGACGCGTCAATTAAAATCGAGCCGAGAAAGTTAGGCGAGCCGACAATCCGACAATCAAGAACCTCCGGGCCGTCGATAAGTCCGGAACTCTTTCGGGAAATTCACAAATTAAACACATCTACCTGAACTTTAGATACCATTCTTCGGTTCAATATTACTATATTTAAACTTTTCATGAAATTAAATATTAATGATTTTTATGCTTAACCTTTTCATGAAATTAAACATTAAAGATTTTTATATTTCAACTTTTCATGAAATTTAGTATTAATGGTTTTTATATTTAAACTTTTCATGAAAAGAAACATTAATAATTTTTATATTTAAACTTTTCATGAAATTAAATATTAATGATTATTATGCTTAAACTTTTCATGAAATTAAACATTAAAGATTTTTATATTTAAACTTTTCATGAAATTAGATATTAAAGATTTTAATATCGTAATTTTATGTTGTATACTGTACATCTTTATATTCTTCAATTATTTTGGTTGCAACGACTATAATAAGTGAGAAGTTGTCGATTATGTTCGCGATTATAGGTGGTCTCGATCAACCGAGGTCTCGGTTATCGGACGTCTTCATCATTCACGGTCTTCTGTTTACTAACAGCAAACGTTCGTACACATTGTGTGTATACGTTACGTGCCCCTCCTGTTTCTACAGCGTGTTTTCTTCAGTTGTTCACCGCTTTCTGAAGCTGCTCGACGGTATTACTAGTATGTATCTAGTAAGTGAACATTCGAAACAGTGTAATGAGTCGCAAAAAAGAAACAGATAGAATAGAAACAAATATGCATTTAAATACGATTATATTATAGAAAATTTTAATATCGAGAAATATATTTTCGAAAATAAAAAATTTATTTATTAGACGAAAATATCAATAATTATCGGAGATCTATTATATACGAGCAAACTGTTGCAATATTTGGAATAAACGTAAATAGTTTATAATAGATTTCTTTCCCAGAATATTTCGAATTGCTCTTCTTAGCGCTGCTGAAATTCTGCAGCCGAATAGATCCATATTGTGATAAGAGAATTACATCAGGATTCGGTTGTCTCCAAGCTGTTCCATTTAGGTGGAGTCAGTAACAAAGCGAAGATTAGACAAAGCCTGGCGCGATAAAGGTGGTCGTGTAGAGCGAATGAAATGAAATACGCGGTATATGAGCGCGCGGTGACTTTGATTTATCGCTTCAATTTTTGTTTTGTTCTTCCGAGATCAAATCGTCGATCGCTCACCTTTTCAATACGAATAAAGACTTCAATCCGTTGGTCTGGATTAGGTGTAACACGTACCACTTAAAATGACTTTTACAACATTTTTGTCCGAACTATTTTCAATCGTTAAAAAGTTGAAACCCGCACAACTTTCGAACCAGTGAATTCCTAACGTTGGAACATGGATTTTTGGTATTTCCTAGTGAAAATCTACAGGATTGTACAAAAACAAGTACAAAATTTTTGGTCCCGTAAGTTGAAGTTTAACATACATGTTTATTTTTCAACTCTCGTTGATTGGTATTGAACCGAGCTACACTTGAAAGCGTAACTTTAAATAAAAACTGAAGATACTACGTCAAAAATTAGTTTTGTACCACTTAAAATGACTTACAATATTTCTGTCCGCACTATTTTCAATCGTTAAAAAGTTAAAACCCGCATAACTTTCGGACTAGTGAATTCCTAACATTGAAACATGGTTTTTTGGTATTTCCTAGTGAAAATCTACAGGATTGTACAAAAACAAGTACAAAATTTTTGGTCCCGTAAGTTGAACTTTACCATACATGTTTATTTTTCAACTCTCGTTGATTGGTATTGAACCGAGCTACACGTGAAAGCGTAACTATAAATAAACACTGAACATAGTACGTCAAAAATTAGTTTTTTACCTTGAATTAACATAAACAAAACCTGTAATAGTATTTCTTAATTAAAACGTTTAGATGAAGTGCGATAATTATTTATCGCGTTCCATTCACCTAGTCGTTTGTTTGGAGAGCGGCAGAGATTCATTTCGCGGCAATAATTGACGAACTTACGGGCGTGCTAATTTATTTCCGATATTTCGGTAATTAGTCGCGGGATCCAGCTGCGGTGGTTTTCGCGATTAGGATGGCCAAAAAAAAAAAATGATGCCCGAGCGTTCCGCGCTGTCGGTCGATCGGAAATCAAGCTGGTCCCGGAATAAACTAAATATTATTCGACGGTTGATTCATGCCGCAAATAAAAGTCGCGGCAATTTTACAGGCTGGGAGCAAGAAAATTTGGAAGTCAAACGCTTCCACCTATAGAAAAAATTAATACACTACAAAATGTACCCCTTCAGACCATGCAACTTCTGTATGCAAAAGTATTTTGTGCAACGCATACTTTGTAAGTTATTATAGGTGTATATCAATCTTTAAAAATTCAATAAACATTTTTTACAAGATTTTTTCTATTGAAAAATCATGTTCAGTTTTGAAATAAACAATAATCCATAATGGTGGTCATGAAATGTTGATTTTTAAATGCTTGTACAATTTTTAATAAATCTAATTAATTTAATCGTTTTCGAAGGTGATGGACATTTAAAAAGCAATATCCACCGAATCTGTGACTTTAAACAATTCCTGTAATAATAATCATACGAGGAAAAGTGTGCCGAAACTATTCCAATTTGAAAAGAATGTGAAGGTATTTGTACATTGTTCATTAATTTTATTCATTATTTTATTTCATTAATTGTATATTGTTTTAGAATTACTTATTTAATAAATGACGAACCGTAATTCTAAATTTAAAGTGTGCATTTTCCATGTAAAAGAGTGCTGTTCATGAAAAAAAGTTTTTTGTTTAGAAATGTTCGTTTTAAAATGCTTGTCCTAATTACAATTTTTATAAAATTCCATTAACATCGACATTTTCGGCGAAAGCAATGTAAACGAATGGAATACCGATACGAGACGAGTAATTTTTCACCAAATGGTGGATCGGCCCCCCGGACCACTGTGTACGGGGCTGAACGGTGCGCTAGGATCGTATCAGACCTTTCCGCCATTTATTCATCGATTTCAGCGAACGACGGCACAATCATCTTGTTCCGTGATATTTCACTGCTTCAAACACGAACTTCCCGTTCCTTGGAAAGTCCGCGAGTCTTAAATACGTTTTATAGGCCATTCACGGAGGCAACGAGGAAAGAATGGACGTGCTTGATTTATGATTTCTCCGTAGTCTTTGTTACGGTTTGGCCCCGCCCCCTACTGCAATCCCGATTCCCCGCAGGAAAATCCTCGTTAATGCAGGTGGTCGAACAACCACGGACACAACAAATACTTCTATTAAATTTCGTGGTGTGCCGGGACGCAACATTTATCACGTGGGCGGAGGGGGGATGGGGGAGGGCTGCTGCATTGAAAACTAGTGTTTTCTTCGAATTAAATGTGTAGTCCCCATGATAAATTAGACACTCCTCCGTGTTTCTCCGCAGTCGCTAATTCATAACGGAACAGTGCGTACAATACAGTTTATTAAGTTTCTGGAAATTGATTCTCCACTATACAGGCTGATTCAACCGTGAGTGTGTCACCTAAATTACGCATGAACTATTCGGTGTATGAAAAAATTGTTCAAACAAAAGTTGTATGGTTTCAAGTATGTCTTCATGTATGTCTTCAAAGTGTAACTAGAAATTTTCGTATTCAGCACGTCGAAACGGATAGAATGATGTATAATAGGTACCGAAAAAGGGTCCGACACAGATTTTTCCGACACGGTTTGCACCGACAACATTTCACCGACTCCAGATTTCACCGACAATAGCTTTGGCCGACAACGACTTGAGACGACCACAGTAATAACCAATAGTAACACGATTTCCAACGATATGCATATGATGTTCACTAATAAGGATGTGCTATCTCATCGATTATACAGGGTGTCCCGTAACTGGTGGTACAACCGAGCAGGGGGTGATTTTCTACATGAAAAACTGAGTCGAAAATGTAGAATAAAATTTTTTGATACGAGGCTTTGTTTTCGAGAAAAATGAGTGAAAAATTTGTCATCGTTAGATTTTTATTTGTGGGCTCAGGTGAAATCGATTGTGTATCGTGATGACATAACGAGCATCGAACAATTACAACAAAAAATTGTGATAGCGTTTGAACACTTAAAGCAACATAATAATTGCACATTACAACAGGTTCGAAGGAACTTAATACGAAGAACAGAATTATGTCTACAACAACGTGGACAGCACTTCCAGCAATTTATGAATTAAACGAATTCCTCAAAGGTAATTCTAACATTGTAACGTCGACCTTCGATTTATTCGATGTATACAAACCTCGAAAACCTTTGCGAAAAAAGGTTGAGGTAACTCAGAATAAAGTTCGTTGAGCCGCAAGTAAGCCGAGTGTACGCGCACTA
This sequence comes from Lasioglossum leucozonium, assembly GCA_028454225.1. Taxonomy (NCBI): domain Eukaryota; kingdom Metazoa; phylum Arthropoda; class Insecta; order Hymenoptera; family Halictidae; genus Lasioglossum; species Lasioglossum leucozonium. Next base: position 26,510,935 of record CM052221.1, read on the forward strand.
GACAAATTTTCAAACTCATGCATGAATTCGTTATTTTGTCAGCTACAACATTACGTTAACGAAAATATATCATTCCATTTAAAAAAACATCGATAACCTTGAAATCTCATAAAAATGACCTTGACATTTTTTTTCCCTTAGACCGTTATATGTGGCCCTTCAAACAGTGTAACTTTGTCCTACGAAGTTTTTTTGTACAACCAAAAGTAACGGAGATATTTAGGTGTCCTGGTTTATCGAAATCACCCTGTATATGCTTTCTGCTCCATTACAATCATTAAGGGAAGAAATAACATTCAATTTAGTTTATATTTCTTGCAATCGATGTAGACAATTTTTATTTCAATAGTGTCGGCGTCGGTCAGCGTCGGTCAGCCGTGTCAGCCATTTTGAAATTATCTTAAGAACTACCTTGTGACGTCAGCTTTCACCACGATTTTTGCCACGCTCAACTCTCGGTTTTCCTGTACACATACTATACCTATGCCGTGTCTATATGGTCTAACAAGTGAGGTTACCCAATCGTAACACGCCGATTGTAATGAAATTTTGGCTTGATATAGAACTCAAAAAAGTATTTGACACGTATCTTTTTATAGCGGCCGACATTCATGTTAAGGGGGTGAAAATAGTCCTCAAAGTTGGGGTGGAAAATCCATTTTTATTGAATATCTCCGAAAATATTCGGTCTAGATAAAGATTTCAAAATCCAATTTGTACGTCTTTGAATGGTGAATCTTTTCGCGTAAACTGATTAAACAAATAATAATTTGTTTAAAAAATATGTTAAAAATTAACTTTCTTTGCAACATTTTTGGACAAAATATAAAACTTTTTTCATGAAAATTTGTATACACAGTCTACATAGCTTGATAAATAATGTGAGAAAAAAAGTTTTTCCGTTCCGCGGTGATAATAGTCATATTATGTTCCAATGCTTATGCGAGGCACGGTGGCAACCGTAATGGAAAATTTGTTCGGGTAAAGATAACTGTTTATTTGCAGTTGTTCCACGTTAAAAGTGATGTGATTTCCATGGGACCCACCGAAAAACCCTCTTGGCGGGGAGTGGTGGTGGGACGAATTGTAGACTGTAAAGTTCCGCCGAGGAAAGCGTGCGATGGCCCCGTATCTCCGCGAAACCGTTGGCTCTGAAACGCGACGATTGCTCAATTGCGGCGGTACGTAGCGGCGCGTGTGCGTGATTACGCGAAACCAAGTAAAGGATTTACCGCGTGCGGATTTTATTAATCGTCCGTAGCGGCCGTGCCACCTGCTAGTATTCTGATGTATAGCGTAGCAACGGCGATGGGGTAATAAATTCGCAGCGATTACTCTGCCGAGCCTCGGCGTGCCGGGACGAGCCTGGCCGGGTCGGGCCGGGCCTCTCGGCGCACGACGTTGCATCCCTCAAGTGTTTTCAGAAGCCTCGACGAATCCAATCCGGGAGCATTCGTCCTCCCGTTGTTTCATGCCTTTCGCCCGATTCGCTATTCTATTACGGTGGCGTGCTTAAAGAGAACGCGGCGATCAGCGTCGCGATTTACTGCCGCCGGACACGGGAGATCTATTAGCGATCAATGGAACGACTACCGGCTACGTCATTCATAATGACGGAGACGCCGGGGTTCTTGAACTCGCGACGCAAAGTGCTCCAGTATTTATAAAAAGTGGACGACCGTTTATGTAAAGTGGTCGATTTTACATAAAAAGTGGTCGATTATTTATGAAAAGCGGTCGATTATTTATAAAAAGTGGTCGATTATTCATAAAAAGTGTTTGATTGTGTTTGTTTATTCGTAAAAAGTCGGACCAAAGTCAGTATCACTTGAAAGTTTCCTTTCTTTTTTTTTTTAATTGAAAAATATGAGTAAAAATAAATTAAGTACTGGCTACACTAAGGATCTTTATGCAAAATAAAAATGTTTTTCATTGATTGCAACGAGCAAACTAAAAATTGATTTCATCCCTTAATGACTTGAATTCGTTAAAAACAACGATATAATATTTTTCAATTTTTCTACTGGTTTTACCGTTTCATATTTCAGCCAATTTCTTCATAAATGCATAAAAATCCGCAGTCTAATAATGACTTGGCATCACCATCGATCATTAAGGGTTCCTCCAATGAAAATCCCATCAGATCTTTTATAACGGGATTCGCAACCACGAGGAATAGATCTTCCACGATCAGACTCCTCGAAAATTGAATTTTACTGTCCCGAAAGTCTTAAAATGTTTATTGCGCATCAGGCACTTCAGTCTCTTTATGACTTTCAGTTCATCAATCTCGGCAAGCCTCAGAAGCAGTTACTTTTGGATTCCGCGATTGCAAAGGAAACTTTTTTATTTGGGTCCGTAACGAAAATTTAAAATGTGCGTTCTGTAGATCTGTCTTAGCTATGCGTGTGCCGAAAATTTCGTAAAAATCTAATTTCAATTATTCTGCAAACCATATAAAAATTCAATAATAATATAAAATTTAAAGATGCGTCTAATTTTTTTCCGTGTCAACCGATTCTATCAAAGCATAACTAACATAGATCAGTAAAATAAATAAAAATAAACAATGAAAAAGTTTTAGAATGCACCTTTTTTATCTTCTCGTGTAATTGGTACAAATTGCAATTTCATCAATATTTTCTTTCCTCGTCATTTAGTAAACAAATGCTTGTAATTGCTCACGAAAAATCAGGCCGCGTCCGATAAAATTGTGAGAAAGTTATCAGTCATTGTCCAAACACTTTTTTCACCGGCTGCGAATGCAAAATCTAGCGGGATTCAATATTTGCTATGGAAAAACCGTGTGGAAATCGCGATTACATCGAACAACTTCGATACGAGTCCGGCAGTTCGACTGTTGTCCGAAGGAAAATTTTTATTCGGTCCGCGTGTCCTGATCTACAAATTTGTGTATACGGGGATATCCCGCAAGCGTAGCCAGCCCGAGGAACTCATCGCGAAAACTGTTCTCCAACTGCGAGAGGAAAACTTGGATATCGGATACAGGAAACACCCGATTATAGGAAATACGTACTTGAATATGTGCGCCACAGGTGGCACGCAGATGCTCCAATATTTACCCCTCCTCCTCCACCCCCACCCCCACCACCCCTCCGCCAATATTGTTCCTTATAGTCACGTGAGATTACATACAGCCATGGAAATTTACGCTCGTGCTCGAACAGTTGAGCACCGGTGGATTATGCAACAATTGTTGCACGTGATAACAAAAATCCTAGCAACTAATAAGTAGACTGCGGATCTTTGTGCAAAATAAAAATATTCTGTATCGATTTTTTGAAGCAGTAGTTAAATAGAAATTCATTTCACCTATTAACAGTATTTTTACGTTGAAAACCACATAACAATGTTCATTTTTAAATATTTTTCACTGTTTTATTACATATATACAGGGTGGTCCGTTTAAGCAAGGCCACCTAAATATTTCTTCAGGTTATCGTGATGCAAAAACTATTTCTTACCTAATGTGCCTGGTGTCAATGGAGTAATATCTGACAAGAACATTTTTTTCCCCAAAGTAATTTTTTCGGAGTTATCATCGATGTTTTTTGACACAAAACTATTTTTTTCTTTTATTGTTTCGTGTAGCTGAGCGAAAAATAAATTCAGAGATGTATAATAACGTGACCTCCAAATGACCTTGATCTTTGAAAATTAAAGTGAACACTCCGAAAAAAATAACATTTGCAAAGAATTCACTTTGTGATACTATTTATATTGCATTAAGAACATTTGTTATGTCATGACAAATAAAGGAGATATTTAGGTGACTACATTTAGGTGGCCACAGTATATAACACTGTTCACGATTTTTTAGCTACTTGCGATAATCTGACAAATATTTTCAACAAAAGTTGACCAGTTTTGGATTGGCTATATATAGCAATAAAAAAGTTGGAAAAATATTTGTTTTAGTATTGTCAAGGTCACCTTCATTTTTGTAAATGACACTTTGTATTTTTGATTTAACAGTATTGTAGCTCGTGTCAAGACGAATTCAACGAGCTAGTATGCCATGACCTTGGGGTGACCTTGTAGGCGAAGAAAATTTCAACAAAACATGACAATCTGCTTGAATGGGTGATAATAACTTGTGTTTATTATTAACACTAGAAATTATGTTCACCGCAACTTCAAACACTGATGCAAGGGCTTTCAGATGATGTTCAACAACGTATTTATTTCCAGCAAGACGATTGTCCACCTCATAATGCTCGAATCGGTCATAATTACCTAAATTTAGAGTTTGGAGAACATTGGTTGGGCACTTATGGCTCTATTGCTTGGCCACTACGATTCCCCGATTTGTCGCCACTTGATCTTTTTTGTAGGGTCATTTACAGTCAACAGTTTATGCTGTTCCAATACAAAATAAGGAATATTTAAAGCAGCGAATCCGTGCAGCATGCGAAGTCAAGTTGACAGAAAGAAAGTTACCAAATTACTCGAATAATAATTGTCTATAGAAAACCGCTATTCATAATTATTTCCAAGCGACTGACCCGATCATATAGCCGACGAGATTAATAACGCTTTGAATCGAGAATTCTGTGTGATCGGAGTATAAAAAGAATGAAACAGGTATTGGCATCAGCTATCTGTCGTCCATTAGTAATCTATCGGGTACTCTGATAAGCTTTGAACCACGATTTCTTTCTGTTCTAATACGAGGATCAATAGGGAACCGGGACACGACAGAAAGCCGCGAAACGTTCATTATATCCGGGCAAATAAAAACCGACTAACACGAAATATCAATCTCGAGCTGCTGGTCTTCCCAGCCAGCCATCGTCCTTTTTCGTCTCTTCATTCGCGTTTTTGCTAATCTACCCGGTGACCGTGCGGAGCAAAAAGATGCAGAGATAAAAAAACATTGGAAACATCGTTATCGATGACAATTTATTAACCCTCGCATTAACAACCATTCATAGAAACGTATTTCACTGGTTGATATGATGGAGCAGTTAAAAGTTTAACAATTAGGATGGAAAGAAACAGTTGCGATTTATATTTAAAATAAAAATTGTAGAAATCAATAGGCAGAGTTGGGCAGTAATTGATTACATGAGTAATTAATTACATCTTCAATTACATGAGCAAAAGTGGACTACATTTTCAATAAGAAAACAGTTCAATGGTCCAATAATAAAAATAGTGGTTTAAAAGAACAATTACTGTAATTGTAATTGTTAGACGCAATTACAATTACTGTAATCGCGTTAAGCAATTGCAATTATTCCTTTCAATCACTGTAATTGTAATTTTATTTCTGCAATTACAAATAACAGTAATTGTAATTTTATTTCTGCAATTACAAATAACAGTAATTGTAATTTTATTTCTGCAATTACAAATTACAGTAATTGTAATTTTATTTCTGCAATTACAAATTACAGTAATTGTAATTTTATTTCTGCAATTACAAATAACAGTAATTGGTAAGTAATTGTAATTGTAATTGAAATTACTTTTTGCCCAACTCTGTCAATAGGACCATCATGCGATATCACTCGAGTGAATTCTAACATTTCTAACACATTTTTTTGATGCTCCTGAATATGCAAACATAATGCTATGCTAAAATATTGTTTTTCGTTTTTGATGCTATATTCTATACTTTGGTGCTTTATATTTATATTTAATACTAATTTTTTTTTCTACCTTCTTTTTTTTCTTATTACTTATTGTTTTTAATATGAAAAATAAGTTATTATTATTTCCCTAAAAGATCATAATTTTATTATACAAAATCAATTAAATTTAAAAATTTTATTAATTATTATACAACCCCCTAAATTGTATAGATCAATTCAATTAATACTAATTTTCGTTCTAGTACTAAAAAAGGATAAACTTCCGAAAGCGACAACCCTCCGATTTTGAAGAAATTTTTGCCAAAGCTTATCCTTGATTGAAGAAGAAAGTCCCTGAAAGGATTTTCGGTGACAAATCTTCGTTTGTCCCCCAACCCCCTTCAAAGTATTGGCAGTTCTTACTAAATATTTTCGATAATATTGATTTTAGAGAAAAAAGTTTCAAACAAACAATGAACCTCATAAGAGGCTCTATAAAAAAGGTTATGCACATGTTTTACGTAAACCTATTATTTTGGCTGTTATGACCAAAAATAACTCGGCGGAGGTCAAATTAACTCCGTCAAACATTTTTTACTGTTTTGTTAAATATGGAAAAAGTTTTGGATAAATTTCCGAAAGCGACAACCTTCCGATTTCGCTGAAATTTTGTATACATATAGCTTCTTTCTATCTAGTACATAAGATTCCCAAATGGCCCCCTCGCACCCTCGCCCCCAACCCACTTCAAAGGTAAAACTATTTTTGTTAATAATTTCATAAAGTATTAATTGTACAGAAAAAGTTCTCGAACAAAAAATAAAGCTGGTGAAAAGTTCTACAAATTAAGTCGCATACATATTTTACATAATTCCAACAGTTGGCAAAAATTTCAACAAAATCGGAGGGTTGACGCTTTCGAAAGTACACCCCTAAAAAATTAAAATCGTACTAACACGGTATTTTTACTTGGATTTGCATTTCCCCATTAACAATCTATTTCTGCATTATTTTAATCAAATAGCACGCTAAAATATGTAATTTCTGAATCTAATTACCATTGTTCGATGCTGCTTCGCGAACTGTCAGGTTCTCCATTCGACAATGTTTCATTGTAATTATCAGCCACGCAAAACAATAATAACAATAAGAACAACGTCAACATGTAAAGTTAATGAGACACTGAGATAATTAGCGAACAGATTTCGTTAATGTGTAGCAAACCATAAATGACAAATTGCAATTAAAAACCGAAATGATTAGTTATTAATGTAATCATACTATTGATTCGTTATTATGATACTATAATGTATTGTGCTACCACTTACTTATTACTATTAATTTATTCGTATGTCAGGCAATTTGTCCAGTTAATGTCACTCCTTCAATCACTGTCTATTGTTAATGGGCCGACTGTGCTGTTTAAAACAATATTTTAATACTAGGCGAAGTTATGAGCACACGTATGACGTAATAAAGCAGTATGTACACGATGTGCCGAAAAATGAAGAGGGACAAACAAAAATTATTAACACGTACGCACGCAACATCTTAACACGAATCGTTATTAAAATTCGCTGGGACGTTCCATTTTCAGTGAAACATGAAAAATACTGAGAGCGTCCTGGCGGTCTTAATTTGAAGGCTACGGGTTGTAATTAAATCGTTCAATTACCGAATCGAAAACGGGCGAACTATTGGAAAATATACCAAATTGGAGAATTATTGTGGTAACGTTATAATATAATTATTACCAGTATTCGCAGTAATAATGTATCTAGATACGTAAACTATTGTGCAAACCGTTTTCTTTGCAAAATGGTTCGCCGTGAATGTATATCTGTTATAATAACAATATTGTTTTACCTGTTAAATCGGTGGATAGAAGGTATTATTCGAATTATAATACATCATTATCCCTTGGAAGTATGAAATTATATATGGGCAGTTACGTGTAAAATATTTATAATAAAAACATATAACTGAATACACAAGTTTATTCTAGACAAATATTCACTTTTTCTCGATCGTAAAATGTTAAAATCTGTATTAATGTTTTCGGCGCTCGGGTTCGATCAATTGTTACTATTTAATAGCATGTTTGCAATATATTTAACGACGTTTCGGTCTTATTTTAGACCATTTTCAAGAAAAATAATTGCGTTTGCTATATGTGAAAAGAATTAGGACATATTTTTAAAAACAGAAAAATTTAAAATTTAATTAAAATTAATACTTATTTAAAAATTTTGAAATTTTTAAACGACAGTACAAACACGTGCCGGTTCCATGACTGTAGGATAGACACTGAGTCTCAGTTTGTTTGTACTGTCGTTTAAAAATTTCAAAATTTTAAAATACGAGAGTTTCTGTTCTTAAAAATATGTCCTAATTCTTTTCACATGTAGCAAACGCAATTATTTTTCTTGAAAATGGTCTAAAATAAGACCGAAACGTCGTTAAATATATTGCAAACATGCTATTAAATAGTAACAATTGATTGAACCCGAGCGCCGAAAACATTAATACAGATTTATTCTAGACACTTTCACATGATTCTACGTGCATAAATTGTTGAAATGAAATAGTTCAGAAAGAAGCCAGCGTTCAAAGAAATTGTTGCGGTAGGTTCTGATGAGTCGGTTCGGGCAGGACATGAAGAAAGAACAAGTTGAAGAAAGGGAGTAACATTTTTTCGTTTTACGCCTCGTTTCCGAGAAAACCGATTTCGAAAATGCAGCAAACACACGTGCTATTGACAGGCGACCGACTGCGGTCGAAAAGGTTTATATTTCTGAGGTTTATAAATGAATAATATTTGAAAAAACTGTTTGTAACGACTTGGTTCACTTGTTTCCTAATTTGGCAATAGCAATTAGATTGTATTTGACGTTGCTAGTAACAGTTGCAAGTGGAGAAAGATCATTTTCAAAACTAAAAATTGTATAAAATTATTCAAGGTCAACTATGACACAGGAGCGCTTATCTGATTTAGCTCCTTTATCAATAGAGCACGATTAGAAATTGATTATGCCAAAGTCATAGACGAGTTTGCTGCGAGAAAAGCTCGTAAAGCGCCACTCTAAAATTTTATATTAATAAATTCATTGTATTCTGAATTTCTCATTATAATTTTGAATAAAGCACTAATGTATACTGCTTTAAATATTGTTTCCCATTGTCAAGGTGAGGGTGGGGGGCGGCGAAAAATTGCTCAGCACGCAGGCGGCTGTCCACCTAGGGACGGCCCTGGCTATTGATAGAAATCGTCTGACAAGTCTGATCATGACCGACCAATTCTACTGCCTGCGACGCCAGGTTAAGACTGAGCCACACTTCCCACTCTACCTTCCCCTTCTACGACGCTATTCCCCACTCTACCTTCCCCTTCTACGACGCTACTCCCCACTCTACCTTCCCCTTCTGCGACGCTATTTCCCACTCTACCTTCCCCTTCTGCGACGCTATTCCCCACTCTACCTTCCCCTTCTACGACGCTATTCCCCACTCTAGCTTCCCATTCTACGACAATATTCCCCACTCTACCTTCCCCTTCTGCGACAATGTTCTGACTCTACATTTTCTTTCTATGACGCTATTCCCCCACGTTTCCTCCGCGACCCGGTCACGTGACGCGTTCCATCTCTATCGTGCATGTGTCCAATACTGTCCGAGAAAGGGTAACTATTACCCCGCAATTCGTACTCCCTCATCAGGCGACTCTTCACGTGAAATAATGCTCTTTAATATTCGACGAATAATGTATTTCAATTAACAATATGTATTTGATTTGGTTAATCGGGCGAATTTGAAGCTATGCAAATAATTGGGAAAATAATAAGTTGTAGAACTGATTACCTGGACGAATAACGTTTAATAACATTCAAAATAAACGTCACTTCAAATGAAAATATTGTCTTTATATTTGTAAGACAGTTATCTATTGCAACGAATTTTCAAAATAAAATAGAAATTGTTTCCCTGTATACAAAGAAACGACATTTAAAGCTTATTCTATTTCACTTCTTTATTTACACTTTTATCACTCCCTTAATTTATGAACATGTGCTCTTCATGTGTCGTTCCCTCTAACAGTAGATACTCTACAACCACTCTACACTCTACGGTCTACGACGCGCGAGGCGCGGTAAAATTTGAATTTAAGAAATGCCATTTCTTTACATATTTATAAATAATATCAAATGTCAAAAAACAAGGATAATCAATGAAAATCAAAATAATTTATTAGTTTATGTTATCGTGACTGGAATTTGCTTTGGAAGAACGAATGAAGATTCCAGAAAATAACAAATAAATTATCTCGAGAAACAGCAAATAAATGAATAAATTTAATTTTCGTATGAAAAATTTCTGAAATAACTGAAAACTAATTTAAAAATAATGTTAAACGGCCAGGTCTGCTCTCTAGCTGCGAAATTTAAGAAATTTAAGAAATACCATTTCTTTACATATTTATAAATAATATCAAATGTCAAAAAACAAGGATAATCAATGAAAATCAAAATAATTTATTAGTTTATGTTATCGTGACTGGAATTTGTTTTGGAAGAACGAATGAAGATTCCAGCAAATAACAAATAAATTATCTCGAGAAACAGCAAATAAATTTAATTTTCGTATGAAAAATTGCTGAAATAACTGAAAACTAATTTAAAAATAATGTCAAACGGGCAGGTCTGCTCTCTAGCGGCGAATTATTCAGATTCCGTGGAAGACACCTCGAGTTCTATTTTCTTTGGGAGAAAATTCGATGGATTCCGTTCGTAACAAGGATCGCTGTCAGATGTGTATACACCTAATTTCCGTCTGGAAAGCGCACCCTTTTGGGTGAAAGTTTTCCGCGGGGAGCGCGGAGGAGGTGGCTCTGGTCGAATCAGTCTTTTTTTTTCGTAACGGTGCTTCCACTCGAAAACTGTTCACTGGAAGCTTCTGTGTTCGGGGTCAACGGCCTTTAACTGGACGAGTCTCCGGGTTCGGAGGAAACTCGACAGGACGTTACGTGTCCATCAGCCTCCTTATTAAACTCACGCTTCCAGAAATTTCTTGCCGCGGAATCGTTGGGTCCGGACACGGTCTGGCGCGGGAAGTTGATCAACTTTTTGACGAGGCTGCCTCGTCCGATTCCATTAGCGAGCGGAGTTACACAATCCTTCGAAGCGACGGGCGCGGGCGGTGGCGCGGCGGCGTCTCGACGCCCTCGCTCGTGATCGCCGGTCGCTCTCCGAGAGAGTTCTCCGAACTAGAAATTCCGGGAACGTAACCGGAAGGACTGATTCCGGGCGCAGTTGGCGCTGTTTCTCGCCGAACACCAATAACTCGATTGAAATTGCTAGTTGAATGGCCGTCTTCTTTTTGCTGGAATTACCCATTTATGTCTCGCAATATGTTACGTGTACGTTCTCTCCGCTTTTTATTAGCAATTCGAAGTCATTTGTTTAAAAGTTTCGCGAAACAAGCCGATCGACAGATTCCAACCGCTACCCCTATCACAGGGGTAGTTACAAGGTGACCACGGTTTATAATGAATTATGCTTAATGAAAAATTACGGAAAAATCGATAACAATTCGGGACTTCCGAAATTTTAGCAGCGAAATGGATTTTTTACAAACTTTAGAAAATGCTGATTCAAGTTATCAGATTACGGAAAGAACTCTGCGTGGCAATTTTGAAGTCACTAACACAAGGGTAGTTGTTTCTACCGTAACTGTCGAAAAAATCTCTACCGTAATTGTCAAAAAGATCTCTACCCTAATTATCGAAAGGAGCTCTACCGTAATTGACTACAGTACTCTATTCGTAACTGTCGAGGAGATCCCAACCGTAACTGTCGAAAGGATCCCTACCGTAACTGTAGAAAGGATCTCTACCGTAATTGACTACAGTACTCTATTCGTAACTGTCGAGGAGATCCCAACCGTAACTGTCGAAAGGATCCCTACCGTAACTGTAGAAAGGATCTCTACCGTAATTGTCTACAGTACTCCATTCGTAACTGTCGAGGAGATCCCAACCGTAACTGTAGAAAGGATCTCTACCGTAATTGTCTACAGTACTCCGTTCGTAACTGTCGAGGGGATCCCTACCGTAATTATCGAAAGGAGCTCTACCGTAATTGTCTACAGTACTCTATTCGTAACTGTCGAGGAGATCCCAACCGTAACTGTCAACAAGATCGCTACCGTAATTGTCGAAAGGATTTGGAACTTCCCAAATTTTTAGCAGCGAAATGGATTTTTTGCAAACTTCAGAAAATGCTAATTCAATTTATCAGATTACGGAAAGAACTTTGCATGGCAAGTTTCAAGTCGCTAACACAAGGGTAGTTGACCACGGTATTTAATGAATTATGCTTAATGAAAAATTACGGAAAAATTCATGACAATTCTGGATTGTGTGAGAATGAGAAAGAAACATAATGAGTGAGAGACAAAATGTATAAAGTGAATTATAAAATGAGTGTGCATGAATGAATGTGCAATGGATCAAAGAAGAATGTATTTTGTTTAACAGATTTGCCAGCAGTTATTTACATGTCAAAGAGTAAACATCGTTTGTATTATTTGCTATATTAAATATTATATTTATAAATCGATCTTGTACATGGATTTCTGCTGAATTTTTAACAGCAGAATGGATTTTTTTTTTTAATTTCAGAAATTGTTGATCAAATTACCACGTTTACATTATTATAGTAGTTTTATCTTATTACTAGACTGTGGACCTGTGTGGCAGTTATGGAAATTGTCAAAAAATTCTAGAATATAAAATTCGATAGAATTTAGGTACGATTTTTATTTATTTCAGATCTACAAAAGCTACTACCAGTGACAGAATTGTTTTTAAAATTCTGCTAGTTTGTTTGAAACTTTGTCTAAAAATTTATTTTTCAAGTCACTTAAGAAAAGTCGCCGAGTGCAATATTTTTTATACATAAAAACTGTTCACAGTATTTTCAAGCTACACAGACTTCTTTTTGCAATAATTGCAATAACTTGAAAACAACGCAACGGAATATGTATTACACTAAGTTCGTTAAATATATTTACTGTTTCGCATTTTATATTTTTATTATAAATACATAAAATCCACAATCTAGTTCGGAGATATGTATTAGAGTAGCTAACTGAAGTGATTTAGCGAAAGCGAAACACTTCCAACGTATATCCACTGAACACCGCAAACCGCTAAAATGCATTGATAAAGAGGAGGTCCGAGCGATAACAATACTTTCTGTGAACGTTTAAATGACAGACAAAATTAACGCTGATCGGGTGGATCAATTGCTCTCGTTCCGGATTGGTATAACATAATAGCAGTAATATGTATGTACACTCGTATCGGTTCCTACGAATATTAATAATTAATACAATCACTTAGGATTCAATCAATATTGTTACGGTTGAATAAATTGTTCGAGACATTTTGATATCATAATTTGTATTTCCCTGCGGTGAAATCCATTCGAAAAGTTCAATTGCGAAAATTGATTATCGAGATCTCTGATAGATTATTGACAAGTTTCAATATTATTAAATTGTATATATCTGAAAAAACGTTCAAAAATCGTTCATACGTTTTTATCAATCCGAAAATACGCTGAACTTCGTCTGAAACAATATAGGGTGTTCAGCATGTGTCTTAAAATTATTATTTAATGTCCTCAGTATTATTTTCAAAATACAAGAACCCGAAATTTTCGGGTCCCGACCCGGTTTCGACTTCGAGGGCCCGAAATTTCTGGGTACCCGAATGTCGTGAGTTTTCAGGCACAGGTACCCATAGAATTATGCTAATTCGCTGGGACGTGTTCATTCGCTAGACAGGTCACCGGTTGGTCTCCGCATAATATTAACGTTGATCGATTTTCAATTAGGCAAGCAAATCGAAGATTTCACTGGCGAATATCGAATTGCAGCTGATCGATTCGTGTCGTTCTTTTAAATCGCACTCGAATCCTAAATGTACCTCGCTTAAAGCACGCCGTTCGCGATGCAAAATCATAAAATATGCACAGTACATTAAACCGTAATGATCCTCCGCTGATGTGCATTCAAACGAGAGTCTATAGCTGGATCTTCATACATATTTTGTTGTCAGTTAGCGCATAAACTGAGTGTTAGCACTCCGAATCTTATGCTGGACGATTATCACAGATTAAAACACTTTCTCAAGTAATATAAAAAGTACTAAGCCGCACACCTAAATTGACCCATTGGCCGAAGTAATTGGAAAACTTCAAAAACTTTGTGTCTCTATATGATTGTTTAGCAACCATAATTTATTTTATAAAATAGAAACCTGATAGTTGATGGTGTTCATTCCTCTCATAATTATCTTGTGCTCAGCAAATCGCCATATTTGACCGATTCAAAATGCGCCAGTGCGTAATTGTTAAATCTAGGCGAATAATGGTGTAAAAAATTGCGACATACTCCACGGAAATTTGATTGCAAGTTCGAGAAGGCAAAGGGCAGGTCAACGGTAAATTCAAACGTTTCAGAAGTAATATGCAAACTGGAGCACATGCTACACAGTGAAATGGAATTTCATGATCTCGGTGCTGGTCAAACATTTCCGGTATTTCCCTCTTTCCATGATTCCTTTCCTGGTGTGTTGCTCGTCCCCATCAATTTATCAGATCCCATCGGCATCCCGGTACCGCCAAACACTCGCCCGTATTAGGTGGTGAACACATCTGTCGGAAGATGGTTCGCTGAACCATAGGGCGAATGGTCGAATATCGAAGAAAGGTTCGATAACAAGCTACCACGTATCCGCACATCGATTTCTCGAATCTACTTCGTTCGACCAATTCGACGACCTACATTTATTATACTGTCGGCTGTAGGACGGAATTGTTCGCCTAGCCCGCAACCAGAATAATAATAATTAATTCGTGGATTTTTGTCTATTCATAACTATCGAAAGGATCTCTACCGTAACTGTCGAAAAAATCTCTACCGTAATTGTCGAAAGGATCTCTACCGTAACTGTCAAAAGGATCCCTACCATAACTGTCGAAAGGATCTCTACCGTAATTGTCTACAGTACTCTACTCGTAACTGTCGAAAAGATCTCTACCGTAACTGTCGAAAGGATCTCTACCGTAACTGTCGAAAGTATTTGTACCTTAATTGTCTACAGTACTCTATTCGTAACTGTCGAAAGGATCCCTACCGTAACTGTCGAAAGGATCCCTACCATAACTGTGGAGAGGATCCCTACCGTAACTGTCGAAAGGATCTCTACCGTAATTGTCTACAGTACTCCATTCGTAACTGTCGAGGGGATCCCTACCGTAATTATCGAAAGGATCTCTACCGTAATTGTCTACAGTACTCCATTCGTAACTGTCGAGGGGATCCCTACCGTAACTGTCGAAAGGATCCCTACCGTAACTGTAGAAAGGATCTCTACCGTAATTATCTACAGTACTCTATTTGTAATTGTCAACAAGATCTCTACCGTAACTGTCGAAAGGATGTCTACCGTAACTGTCACTTTTCCCCTTGGAACAAGTCACGCGACAAACGCGATCCAACAACGGCCAAGCGAGAAGTCGAGTATCGGTGAGACTAACACTAACGCAAGCGAAGCGAAAGATTGCAATTTTTCTAATTTTTGATTTTTGTTACGAAGCTCTAGCATCGTATTCGTCTTGTTTTTCTAATTAAAATAACATCAAACACGATACAATTGCGACCATAATTAGTTGTGTGACGAGCGAAGTTAAGAATTCGTGCACCTCCACCGTAAATGTGAAGCCTGAAACTTCAATCGCTTGTTATACAAGTAATCATGGTCGTGTTTGGTGTCGATTTAATCAGAAAAACGAGACGGTCTAGAAGATATTTGCATATTTGCAATACAGGGTGTCTATTAAATCTCAATTTGATTTCATTAAAATTATCTTTAATTCAAATTAAATTAAAAGTACAGTAATATAAATTGTTTTTTTTTTAAATGAAAATTTGTAGTTCCGCCACTAATGGATGTGGATTATTCGTTATGTGTATAGTTTTTCGATACCTGTTATGGTGAGAAAGATTTCAAAATCAGTTTCGCTATAGTTTTGTCTGCGTAATGTGACATAATGCGTTCTAAACGAATGCATCGAGGTGCTAACAATAACAAGGTCATTTTCTGTGATGAGAGGTCGTAAAATTGTAAACAAACCGAGCGTCGGATTACAATATGCTTCTAACTGTCTTGTCTGTCGGCTAAGCCTGTTTGGCTTTGTGCACGACTAAACCAAAACAAACTTAATATTTCCATGGTGTTTGGTGTAAACGAATGTAAGCTGTTCACGTATTTCAAAGCGTTCGCAGAATCAATTTGGTACACATCTTCGAACAGCCAGTTTAATAAGAAATTAATTTTACGCTCGAAATTAAAAAATTCCAAAACACGATTTATCAAATGATTGGAAAAATTCATTTTCAAGAATGGCGGACGTGTGGAACGAGCATGAATAGAAAGAAATATTCTTGTTATTGTCTTTCATGTCTTTAATTATCTGCCAGGTTTACTTCACAGTAGATTTTTTCAGATGGAAAGAATGTCTGTAATATTCGTGTCTGTTACAGTTTAGTGGCACAAAAGTACAAACAGGCTTAACGGACGGACACGACAGTAACGAGCGTACTGTGTTCCGACAGTCGGTTTCTTTTTTTACAATTTTACGAGCTTCCATGAACGAAAATGACTTTGTTAACATCTCGTTGAATTCGTTTAAAAATTAACTAACATATTATATGGACAAGAGTGTAGCATTCCAAGTGAAAAAATTAAATTGATTTTGAAATCACCTATGCTGGTCTTCCGATACCACGTAACATTGTTTTCTAACTTCTCAAAGTAAATATTCAATTTTTATCGATCGTCAAATGTTAAAATCTGTATTAATGTTTGTTAAAATCTGTATAAATATACTTAACGACGCACAGTGGTTCGAAATCGCCAAAACGTTAAATGTTCAAACTAAGTTGTAGCACAAATATAAATTGCTAAAAATCACCCATTATTGTTCCAGAACAGTTTGAAAACAAGCAAAAAATGCAATTCTAAGATAGACTGCATTTCTTCCCGAAATTGACGATGTTTGTCTCATCATACTTTTTTATGAGTAATATTTATACAAAAATTAACTACATAGTGTTAAAGAGCGTTCTTTCGGCTATGTGTATGTGTAACTTTTAACATTATATGTATATATATATTTCAACTTTGAAAATTGTCTCTTTCTAAACACCTACTTTCCAGTCTTTTTTTTTCTTTAGAATTATTTATGAATTTTGCATGCACGTATTTGTTAAAGCCTCCTTAAGAGCGCTACATAAAAATATCATGCGCATGCTTGCGCACTTCAAAGTTACAACAATAAAATAGGTAACACAAGCAGTGCTCCAATTTAGATAAAAAATTAATACTCCGGGCTTTTTCTAGTCGCTGATTATGAATCTGATGTCAAAATTAAAAATTATAATAATTTTTTTTAAAACGCAAAAATAAAGAATTTGATGTATCCGTGTATTGTATTTGAATCAGATTCATAATCAGCAACCCCAAAAATCGGACAATTTTTAAGCAACACATCTGCCGTATTGGATCCGCCATTTTGTTTTTTGAAATTTTGAAATCAGATTCATAATCAGCAATCCGAAAACCCATAGAATACCAATTTTCAACTAAATCGGAGAATGTCTTCGATTGTTGGCCACGTTTTGGCGATTTCGAACCACTGTGCGACGTTTCGGTCTTATTTAAGACCATTTTCAAGAAAAATAATTGCGTCTGAGAAATAATAACATTTTCTTTCAATATACAGGGTGGGTCGCCACATTTTGCCATCTAGATTTACGTCATTATTATTATGCATAGCAAACAATGTTTCAGATAAAGTTAAATGGTTTTGAAAGGAGCACATTCTGATGGTACATTTTTTTTAGGTGGACGTGTAAAGGACATACGAAGGTCATTAATGTTTTTTTAAATGGAATCACATTTTTTTAATTGCATCAGCTGATTCCTTCATATTCTTTACAAAAAAGTATTAATCTATTTGTGTAAAGGAATCATTAGTTAGGAGATATTTTAATTGTAATGTCTACTTTAATTTTTAATATTTACAGAAAAGGTTCAATGTGGCAACCATTTGCATCAGAACACTTTCTGAATCGAGAAGTTAATGACTCATTAACATTGCGTAGTGTATCTGATATTATTTTGATACACTCATTGATGATACGATCCCTCATATTGGCCATTGTAGTCGGAAGCTCAGCGTATAATCTTTCTGCACGTGTAGCACTTTTCCCAGCTTAAAAATAAATTGATAACATGTCTATCTTTTCTTCTTTAGAATACTTCCTTATGAAGTGATAATTCACCGTATCGCAGTATTCACCGTATCAGAGACGTAACAGAGACTAAATTTCACAATAAGTAGGAGAGCAAGAATTATCAACACAGAAAATGTAAATATTTACATTGATAATTCTTGCTCTCCTACTACATTATCACATTGAATTCATAATATTGATCAGAAAGTCGAGATTTCCTAATTCTCGCAACTCCCACTATTTTCTCGGCACGTAACTACGGGCCAGATACCCGCGGCCAGTCTTTTTGCTGGTCTATGGTAATTTCAGAATGGATGGAACCCTGGCAGAGACAGACCAGCCCCGGTATATCGGAAACCGCGCGTACGATGGAAATATTGTGCCCGGGATTATTTACATTTCAAACTAAGGAACAGGGACGCGGCGAGCCAGCGCGCAGGCACAGCCTTCTTCGAGGTTTACGAGGCTAGTTATGGGAGCGATTTATGGTTGTCCGATTCGGGGAATCACTTATTGTTAGTTGGCCACAAGAACGTTACACTAATTTCAGAACGAATACGGACGGGTCCTTCTCGCATACTATTATTCTGAGAAACATCCATATTCGTATTTAGACAGCGGAGCTTTATGCAAAATGAAAATTGTCTGCATCGATTGCAAGAAATAGAAACCAAATTTAATGTTATTTCTTTCCTTAACGGTTTTAATACAGAAGAAATCATATATTGACAACTTCATTTTTTTTAATTTTCCAATAATTTTAAATTTCATTTACTTAATTTTCCTATAAATGCATTAAGATCCGCTGTCTATTCTAACTAAGTTATTTTGTTTACTAAATAACACTGATGAACTCTGATATTGTTGAGCAATTTACGTACGGTTACAAAATTTAGCGTACGCTAGCTACAAGAAATAATTTTACCAATAATTATGTAACAATAATTTTACCAATAATTATGTAACAATAATTAACTAATAATTATGTAACAATACTTAACCAATAATTATGTAACAATAATTAACCAATAATTAAGTAACAATACTTAACCAATAATTATGTAACAATAGTTAACCAATAATTATGTAATAATATTAATAAATAACTAACAAATAATTAACCATTGAAAATAAATCAATCGATGCAATTTATATCGCTTCATTAAAAAAAATAAATATCACCATATATTTTTACTTCACAGTGTTGTAGCCGATGCCAAGACGACCTTCAAACGTCCTTGGACTCATAAATAGTTATAGTTTGACTACTCTGTTCGAGGAAATTTAATTTCTTAAGTCGTTAGGTCTCCTAAAGTCCGATGACCTTCGAGAGACCTTGAAAACGACGACAATCGTTTGTTGTCGAAAACAGTACAACCTTTTTTCTAACATTTTCTTCTACCTTCAAGCCTAAGCTACTTATACCTATACTTGGTGTTTCGTACCAAAGTTAATCAGTATTTAACCGACAAGAAATTGCAATTTTTAAAATTTAAAAAAAATCGATTTTCAACAAAAAATCAAGGTCGCTGTCGTATCTTTTAATGGAACTGGGTATTTTTAATTTCATAATATTGTAGGCGACGTCGAAACGAATTCAACGACCTGCTATAGAATGATTTTCAAATGACCTTGAAAGAAAATATCGCCATGAACAAATTGCCAGAATATTTAAAATATTTCGACGGTACGTAGTAGCAGCGCCTCGCATTTAGAGGTAAACAAATTAACGTAAACATTGCTACAGAACTTAACTCGCAAAAAACCAAATTTATAGGGAGCCACATTGAAAACAAAAATGTTAAACGTGTACATGTAATTAATTAATAATGAAATTAAATTTTGCATGTAACATTGCAGCCAGTCGAGCATTTCCTCTGCATTCGTGAAATATTTTTAACATATTTATTTTTTCACTATTAGCGTACCGGTTCATTGTTATAACGTATCTCACAATTTCATGTAATGAACTAACAGATCTTGCGACACAAACGGACAACAGTTGAGGAAATGAGCATTCACAATGTTTACGTTCATTTGTTTACCTCTAAATGCGAGACGTTGCTATTACGTACCGTCGAAATATTTCAAATATTCTGGCAATTCGTTCATGGCTAAATTTCTGTCAAGGTCATCTGAAAGTCATTGTATAGCAAGTCGTTGAATTCGTTTCGACGTCGCCTACAATATTATGAAGTTGAAAATACCCAGTTCCATTAAAAGATATGACAGTGACCTTGACTTTTTGTTGAAAATCGATTTTTTTTTAAATTTAATATATTTCAATTTCTAATAATAAATACTGAACTTGGCTCTGAACTTAGAATGTGTAACAATCCAAACTCCATATTAAATAACTGGCTTTCAAACGGTGATTCATACACCATATTCACTGATGGCAGTAAAATTCCAGGCGCTAACTCCGTAGGGTCTGGATGCATTTGTAAAGAGTTAAATATTTCAAATAGAAAAAGCATTCCTCCCACTGCCTCTATATTCACAGCTGAATGCATCGCTTTAACCGATGCACTTGACATTACTCTGTTAAATACAAATCATAACAATAAAATTCTTACAGACTCCATTAGTGCCCTTTTATGTCTAAAAAGCTCGAAAATGGAAATTACAACTAATTGCTACATTTATGAAATTAAGAGAAAATATTTTAAGTTCAAGCAATCCACATCGAACAATAGCAGTATAGAATTCGTATGGATTCCGTCCCATGCAGGTATTGATGGAAATGAGGAGGCTGACACCTTAGCCAAAGCAGCAACAGTAGAACAAGCTGATAAACGTATCGGCATTCCCTTTTCTGATCTACGGGGCGCTGGAACGGTAGCATGGTGTGTACACACACGATTAGGTCAACCGTATACGTACATGGGGATTGCAAGGATCCGAGAGGCCGCAAATCATGCCTCACTAATGCAAAGTCAAGACTTCTTAGTAGTCACAATCGCTAGATAAAAAATAAATCTAGGGCGCGATCTTCGCGAAATGGCCCAATTTTTACGTTTTCACGCCTCAGGACCTTAATCATATTGTCTGGCAATGTACCTTGTTTGAAACACAGAGAGATGATCTTATGAACAGGTTGAGCAAACTCAAATTGTTCCCACCCTTAGATATCAGATTATTACTTTGTGGACCGAATGTTCAGGCATGTCATCTTATCTTTAAGTTCTTCAAACAATGTAATTTCAAGATTTAATGTTGTGCACTTAAAGGTCCATTTATACTATCAGCACAGACACGTTCCGTATCCGATCAGACAAACATTCTTCAATGCATTTAGGTGCAAGTGTTTATACTATCCGTATCGGAACGGCACCGGCACGTATCGGCACCGGTCTGACCGTCCAATATTCTCGCAAAGAATACTTTAGCGGTTGGTGCCGGTGCGAATAGTAGTATGCATGCGTTCTGACTCAGTTCAGACTAGGCTGACAATCATGAGTCAAATGTTTGTAGATCCTAAGATTAAAACTTGGACTTTTGCATTTTCTCGCCAAAATCTATAGGATTACATGAGAAAAAGGCAAAAATTATTGTTTACGCAAGCGTAAACTGTTTACAGTGCAGCCTAAGATAATACTCGGAAAAAAGGTGGCTAATGTGAGGGTTGAATTAAAACCAGTATTGACGGTGAAGCCGTCAAAATCCTTCGAGATTCGTTCATAGGTCACTAAAGACTACAAAATATTAAAATTTGAACGGAACGTGTCTTTGCGGATAGTAGAAATACTACTGTCCGAGTCGGAACGGTGCCGATACGGATACGGAACGTGTCTTTGCGGATAGTGTAAATACTACTGTCTGAAACGGAACGGTGCCGATACGGATACGGAACGTGTCTGTGCTGATAGTATAAATGGACCTTTATGCGTTACATTCTGCTGTACCAACACTACTAATGTATAAATAGGTTCATTCTAATGTATAGCTTTATAACCCCCTATGGGGAGTTCCATCTAAGCTTTCAATAAAAAAAAGAACTTGGAATAAAGTTATCGGCGCTATGGTTGGATCAATTTCTACAATATAATAGCTATTTTATATATGTAAAAAATTATCGGCGCAAGGTTCGATCAGTTAAAACAATTAGCTATGTTATGTTCTTTAAAACGTTCTTCACATATATAATTCTTCACATATATAATATAAAATTTCGATCGATAAAATCCTTAATGTTATAATAGCTATTTAATGTAAACCTCAAACGTTACGATTCGGATTTGAACGAATTAGGACGAAACACCACCTTTCTTTTCCTCCAATAGAAAACAATTCTATAGTAAACGTGGTCTTATGACGTAACAGATTCAAATCCGAATCGTAACGTTTGAGGTTTACATAAAATAGTTATTATATTGTAGAAATTGATCGAACCATGGCGCCGATAACTTTATTCCAAGTTTATTAAAACATTTTACGATCGACAAGAATTTATCATTGCAATTTCTTGTCAGTTAAATACTGATTTGGTAAGAAAGATTTTTCTGTCCGACCATCCGAAGGAGCTGAAAAATCGTGGGGACTAATTTGCGCCGCACCCTGTAGATGGGCTGTTTCCCGTG
Source organism: Lasioglossum leucozonium (assembly GCA_028454225.1). Taxonomy (NCBI): domain Eukaryota; kingdom Metazoa; phylum Arthropoda; class Insecta; order Hymenoptera; family Halictidae; genus Lasioglossum; species Lasioglossum leucozonium. The sequence goes on from CM052221.1 coordinate 26,533,475, forward strand.
AATCATCCGGTATACTTCGGTGTCCGCGTTGAAACATTTCGAAACGTCTATTCTCGAATTAAACGTTCCGTAGAAATGACAGAATTCCCGTTCGAGTAATTGAGTCGTCAGTACTCTCTTCGTTAATCTCGATCTTTTTAGGTCTTTCCGGAACGGTTTCCGAAATGGCACTGTTCGCGAACGTACGTGTCATAAGGCCAGTTCCAGAGAAGTTCTAACACGGTTAGTAGATTACGGTGGCAAAGTTCGGGCCAAACATTCGAGGAACGCTGCTGGTTGTGACTGTGGAGGATCGACGAGCTCTAGAGAAGATAATCAGGGCGTCCGGGGGTAGGGAAGGATGGAAGACCATCGTCACGATATGCTCGCGCAGGGGTTCCCTTGAAAGCCCACAGCGTGTAACGAGCGCGGAATTTGCACGCATCGCTTCTAACTAGCGGAATTAAAGATTCCACGATGCGATAACGACTGCGTAATCCTTTGCTACGCGAGCGATTACCGGTCGCCGCCACCTCGTTGTCCAGATTTTAGATAGATTCGCCGTGGTAGATTCTTTAACGGCGCGGCGCACAGTGTTGCAAAATGGCCAAAAAGCGGCAAAAAATCCGTAAAAACGAATCTATCCAACGGATTTGATTGAAATTTTGTGAAAAGATTGTCACAAGTACAACGCTTTTTTTTGGCAAAAATAATTTTCTAAAAAAGTTGTTAAACATTAAGTAATATGGGCTACTCGGAAATCTCTGTTTTCCGCTCATTTTTTATTTATGCAAGCGTATCTAAAATCTGTTAAGCAGGCTCGGTCTGGAACTAATCGTTTTGGCAAGGTGTAATGTTCAACTAACTTTGTGTAAAAAATCTCGGCCTACTTCGAACCACTTTGGCTACAATTTAAGTTTAACTATCAACTTTTAGAATTTCCAGGAATGAATTCTAGCGATGGTTACGGTGTATTTGATGCTTTAGGTGAATTATTTTAGAAATATTTCTAAATAATAAAGAAAAATGTGAAATGCATATGATTTATCAATCCTTTATGTATAAAAAAATATTTAATAACAATTTTTTTTATGTCACATAAATTATTTTTATAGCAGTCACTGTTTGAAAAATGCTAGTTGAATTTTTGTGACAGTGGTCCAATGAACGAAAACTTTTGTTTAATTAACATAAAAAAATTTTTGTTAAATATTTTTTTATAAATATGAATTTCATATTACAACCGTGCACAAAATCCTGATTCACGGGGCAAGCATAATTGATGACGCAGTCTTCCCGTTCGGTTCGCTTTCTGAAGAGGCGCAAGAAAGTCGAAATAAAAATTATAAATACTATCGTACACATAATTCTAGGAAATGTTCTCGTCATCTTCAGATCCGTGGATCTCTTTTTTAAGACCAGAGCCAAAAACGAAGCACCTTCCACTAAACCAGGAAGCTCAGGACTTATTATTGCAATAGTATTATAACTTTTTGTCGCTACTGTGGGATAGTTTCATTTTTACGGATTGTTTGCCATCTTTTGGCCAAAAACAGTGATCTAATGGACGAAAACTTGGTTTATTTAACATAAAAAAAATGATTATTAAATTTTTTTTTTATTTAAACAATTGATTCTAACTAACTATTTCACATTTCTCTTTATTATTTATGATATATCCTTTAAAAATTTCACCCTAAACATCAAATAAAAGTAACTTCCGCGCGATTCATTCTTGGAAATTCTAAAAGTTGATATTTAAACTTAAATTGCGGACAAAGTGGTTCGAAGTAGGCCGAGATTTTTTACACAAAGTTAGTTGAACATTACACCTTGCCAAAACGATTAGTGCCAGACCGAGCCGGCTTAACAGATTTTAGATATGCTTCCATAAATAAAAAATGAGCGCAACGCAAAGAGGCTTCCGGTTAGTCCATATTTCTTAATGTTAAACAACTTTATCAAAAAATTATTTGTGCCAGTTAATTTAAACTATGCGGAATAACCCGTATAATTTGTAGACCCCTAAGTATTCAATTATAGGTGGAATAATTACATAAGTATGGCACTGAAAACTGATGATTTCCCAGGAGAGAAGAAAAGGTTATTTACCATGCCTATATCTCCGTAATAAAATTTTTTTTTTAAATCGAACTTTGGCACATTATTCATTTACTATTTGGCAATACGAAAATAATTTTTTTTTTCTTAAAACCAAATTTTATAAATTTTCGATTAAAGAAAAAAAAATTATTTTCGTATTGCCAAATAGTAAATGAATAATGTGCCAAAGTTCGATTTAAAAAAAATATTTTGTTAGGAAGCTTTTACGGATTTTTTGCCGCTTTTGGCCATTTTGCAACACTGTGCGGCGGTGGCTCGTTACGAACACCTACGCGAAATTATCTATTATCCGACGATAAAAAATGGCAGCCGAACGGCGCGGCGGCTCTTGAAACAACCGCGGCGAATTTATGGGCGTGTCGGTTCCTCCTCAACCTGCGGCCCGTATAAAACTGTTACGGCTGTTTCATTAAAGTTTCCGACGACTACCCCCCTCCACCAAATTGCCTGCTCGTAAAGTTCACGGTGTTATTAAATCAAAATTTTTGGTCGTTGCCGTCTAACGCGTCCCCGATGCGACTGGGAAATCCAGATCGGGGTTGATCGTCAAAGTTCTCGCGGCTGAATTATTTAACTTATGGAATGACTGACGGATTCGCGATATCTACTACGAGAATTAACCGTATCGCTTAATAACGCTCTCCAACACCCAAAAAATTTGTCGATTCTCACTATGCAATTCTTATAGAGTTTTTGGCGCTGATTCCAAATCTGACCTTAATTTTTCTGCTAGACGCACAGTTTTTGAGAAATTTGACTTTGAAAAAAAGATATATTTTTCAACTTTGAACAAATATTGTGATGTTATTATAAAAGATATTGAATTGATCTTTACAGCAAAAGATTCCTTAGACTTTCCCAAATACAGTGATATTCAATATTAATACATTATGATTGTTTAAACATATTTAAATGATCATTAAAGACGGAGAGACATCACTTTTGCACCAATTTTTTACGATATGTGAAACCAGTGAAAAAGTGAAAGGACATTGGATCCCTTCTGCTCGATAATTCCATAGGGCGGATATTAGGAATGCCCTTGTGGATTTTAACGAGTAGGCAGGTTCAATGTCGTGCAACGACCAATTTATTAATCCTGTTCATCAATTTGATAAACATTTTCACCTCGCTGGCGACCCAAAGGAGGAAGGGCGACCCCATTCGTGCTGCAATACGAGTGATATTGGAATTATTATTAGTGCATAGCTATTTGTTGACAAATGTGAACAGTGATCGCGCGTTTGGAAAAATTGCATGGCATCCGTGTGAAGGAAACATACGATTTATTTATCATTTGAATAATGTAAGTGGAGGTCCGGAACAGCTGTGCAGTTCGTTGACCTGGCCGTACGTCCCTTACCGTTCGGTACTGCCGTATACCTGAGATCAGCTGTGCAGTTCGTCACCGAGAGGACCAGTTACCCTCATTTCGAAGTAACAAATGGATTTACGGCTGAATTATGTGAGTTTTTACAATAATTAATTCAATCGATTTCTGCTCTGTTTCGCTTGTTCATTTCTTCGTCGCGGCGGACCGCCGTGCTGGCAGTAGGAGATACAGCCGGCGCGTCAGACAGTTCGCGTCCAGCTCGCGCTCTGATTGGTCCGTGTTTTTCGTTAATAACTCCCAAACGAAGCCCCAACTGACATTTTGCAAAAGGAAAATGTCGTTTCAAATGACCTCAGGAACCTCCCATTTCCGGGAGTTGAAGGAGTTTTGAGACACCCTGTATATATATATATATATATATTTTTAACTTCAATATTTAATTTTAAAATTTTTACAAGTTGATGTTCACTACATAAGAAAATTAGCAAGTACCATTTTTATTTCATAATATAGATCATTTAATAATAAAAAATTGTCTAATTTCGCAGATCTGCGAAAAGTGCTGGTTCATTTATGGACGCCTCACTGATGAGAAACTATGTAAATGGTTCCCCTCTGAACCTGATATCTGACATTCTTAAAAAACGTATTTTTGAACTATATCATCCTCTATACGTTAAAGAACGTAAAGAGGATAAATAAATGAGAATGGGTTCTAACAGGAGGACCATTGTTGTCATTCCCTATGTACAAAACATTTCGAATAATATTAAAAGGATCTTCAGAAATGTGGGAAACCATTTTCAAAATCCCACAATGTATTAAAAATCACTTCCAACCATTAAAGACAAATTACCTCTAATGAAAAATTGTAACATTGTATATTAAATACTTTGCAACGGGTGTAATTCGGCAGACAGGGAGATATTTTGAAACTGGAATTAGGGAACATAAACACAATATCTTTTTACCTCCACCTCAACATACTGCATTCACGAGACATTCAACTGAGTTTGATTATAACTTTGATGTTGAGAACGTTAAGATTGTAGACAAAGAAGCGAACATACAAAAATTGTTAAACATTGAAGCGTAAATCTTAGGAATAAAACACCAAAGATAGTTGAATATTGTACTTAATACTTGAATATTGACAAGTAACGCTCTTTGTATGATAATTTGTCTTTAATCAAAATTTATTCCTCTTCCAAAATTCATGTCTTGTCACAATTTTTTTTTATTTAGAAAGCACAATTTCTCATCCTAATCTTATAATCTTATCAGGTTTATTATAAATTCGTTCTCACATTGAATGTCGATGAAGAATTATCATTTATCCGTTGGTATACAGCAGCTATTGAAGGTATTTAAATGTTGTTTATTTTGTTCTTCTGATATGTTTAAAGTAAATGTTGGGTCACTTTCCAATGTCGCGATTTGTCAATGAAGCGAGTTAGTATACTTTTCTTTTTGTTCAACTTTGAACATTTATGTTTTCTCATTTAATCACCATTCAAATTTAAAAAATTGTTTATTAATTCACCTTTCCCACAGACGCAAAATATCTAAATTTAGATCGAAACGTCAATACACTAAAATTTTTGCAAAAAGGCTTTCTTATTTTAGTTTTTCACGATCGAACCTTTGATTTACAAATACGATCGATATTTTCATACTTTTTGTGCCTAGTACTACCCTATTTTTGTCGAGCTACTTCTCGCACTAAAGGGGTGAAATCAGTCCTTGAAAAAACGTCAATACTTTGGTGAAATATCTCAAGAACGATATTAAAAAAAAATTTGCATGGTATTATTGTGTCCACCGAACAGTTGTGAAAACTTTTTTTTAAATGCGTATTTTAAATTTTTAAATTTTTGAGAAATGCAGTGAAAAAAATTGTTTCTTACACACTTTGCTGGACACAATAATACTACGCAACTTTTGTTTCAACTACTTTGTAATATTATATTTAATAGGCAAAACAATTTTCCCAAGGTCACTTTTTCCGAGATTTCAAGGTCATCGAACGTTTTTTAAAAATGGGACTGCATATGTTCAACACAACAGTCTTGTAAAACTTACAATTAGACAAACAAGTCCTACGCGATATGTTGACCTTCGCGTGACCTTCAACGAGGGAATCACGAAACGTTTGTCATTCATTTCAATACTTAATTGGAACGGTGTGTTATGTGATGCTCGCAAACATACTTCGGACGATGAGAGGAGAATAAGAATGTCTGTTTAAAAAAATCCTCGATGACCTTGAAAACTCGAAGAAAGTGGCCTTGAGAAAATTCGTTTCGGTCAAGGGATGACCAATTGAAATTTAAAATAAACAAAAATTTCTTGAATTTTAGAGTATTAAGATGTTATTTTGACCGATCGTGCGACTTCGAGTCGCTCGCCATAGTTAATGATTCCCAAGTTCCCAAATGTGACGTCAACGGACGCATTCGATATCCGCAGGACCTCGAGTTCCCAGCCATCACTTTGAGTTTGCTCGTTCGAAAACAAACCACTTAGAAAGGCTGCATTAAACCCCGTAACCCTTTCATATATCAATCTGAAGCTAGCGTCAGGCGCCTTCTGATTCTCTCAAAAATAACAGACGAATTTAATCCCCAGATGATAGTGTAACGAAATTTGAAATGCTCGTCGAGGTCGTCCCTGAAGGGTTAGTTCGCGAATACAGCGAGGAGCAACACTGGATCAATGAAACCATTTTTTTTTCCAGAAAATCATTGTATTCTTCGTCTACGAGAAGATGTCAGAAATTTCAATACCATAGATTTCGACCCCGAAGATCTCGATAGACCTCGATAGTCTCCATAGACCTCCATAGACCTAGATAGACCTTGATCGATCTCGATAGACCCCAAAGACCTCAATGGACTCTACAGATCTAGATGCACCCTACAGATCTACATGCACCCCATAGATCTACATGCACCCTATAGATCTCGAAAGCTCCCACAGATCTCCAATGACCCCATAGACCCCGATAAATCGTACGCTTAATACTAGCAGAATCGTCAGGTTAAGACTTGTGTCTCCAATCTACGCTTCCCCTTCTACGACGCTGTTCCCCACGCTCCCGTCCGGTCACGTGACGTGTTTCGTACCCGTCGTGCATGCGTCACGGTGTCACGTGACTATTGCGTTATCGACAGAGAGAGGGCAAACTTTTCCCCTCAATTCGGGTAAATTACTAGCGTAGTAGGGACGTTGGGTTCTGAAGGGACAGTAGGATTGTCGTAACAACATAAGCAATAGTTTTCTGAAAAAGTTGGTTCCATTGATTCAGCTCTAGCGTATAAGTTTGACCTAGGGTAAAAGAAGAAAGAAGCATGCATCAAGTCGACTCACCATGGATGTAGAAGTGGCTGGAGCTGTTGTAGAGGTTGGTGGCGATGGGTTTGATGTTGTCGAAGGTGATGGTGTTGAGCTGGTTGAAGCTGAGGTCCAGGAAGTAGACGCCTGGAGCGCCGGCGAGGAAATCGGGTTTCAGGCTGGTCAGGTCGTTGTCGCTGAGGACGAGCGTCCGCAGGTTCCTCAGGCCCTCGAGCGCCTTCTCCGAGATGAACCGGATGCGGTTAGCGCCGAGCCTGAGCTCGCGTAGAGCGGACATCTCGATGAAGGTGCGGTCGCCGATCATGTCGATCAGATTGTGCCGTAGGTTCAGTATCATCAAGTTCCTCAGACCGTGGAAAGTGTCCATGGTGATCACGTTGACGTAATTCTCCTCCAGGTCTAGCTCCTCCAGGGAGGTTAGATGCATAAACGCTCTGTCGTGGAGGGTGCTGATGTTGTTCTGGCAGAGGAGCAGGGTCTTCATCGACGGCAGGTTGACGAACGTGTCCCTGCGAATTGAATGCGGACCGTGAGACGAACGCGAGGCGGGTGAGAGACACTGGCGCAACGTCTTCAAAGAAACTCCGCCGGGAGAACCAGCCGTAGGATCAGCTTTATGACCGTGTTAATGGCGCCCGGGAACTTCTACGTACTCGCGCCCGCCAAATTGAATCGGCGCCGCCGGTTTCGCGCTACGGAGTTTGGATTTTCTTAGGGGATGGATCTTACGACGATTTTTGCCAATTAGCACGCGCCCCAAACTCTCTCCCTTGGAACCCTCCCTCTTTCACTTTGTTGCCGGATATCCAGCAACTCATAGATGCTCTCATCTTAAAGCAAAGATCGGCAAACGTAATTCTTCCTTGACGTTCATGTAATTACTGAGGGTCCGCGGGGACACGAAAATTTCGGGTTCAGATCGGGTAGGGTTTTTATGGGCCGGGTCGGGTTTTGATGACTCGGATCGGATTGTATGTAATGATATTTGGTCTGGGTTAGGCAAGAAAATTAGTTATGTGAAAACAGTTAAAAAGTGAAAGGACATTGGATCCCTTCTGCTCGATAATTCCATAGGGCGGATATTAGGAATGCCCTTGTGGATTTTAACGAGTAGATAGGTTCAATGTCGTGCAACGACCAATTTATTAATCCTGTTCATCAATTTGATAAACATTTTTACCTCGCTGGCGACCCAAACGAGGAATCTGCAGTCAACTGATCGCGTTACCTGTTTATTGTGATTCGTGCTGCAATACAAGTGATATTGATTTGTTGACAAATGTGAACAGTGATCGCGAGTGTGAAAAAATTGCATGGCATCTGTGTGAAGGAAACATACCATTTATTTATCATTTGAACAATGAAAGTGGAGGTCCGGAACAGCTGTACAGTTCGTTGACCTGGCCGTACGTCCCTTACCATTCGGTACTGCCGTATACCTGAGATCAGCTGTGCAGTTCGTCACCGAGAGGACCAGTTACCCTCATTTCGAAGTAACAAATGGATTTACGGCTGAGTTATGTGAGTTTTTACAATAATTAATTCAATCTATTTCTGCTCTGTTTCGCTTGTTTATTTCTTCGTCGCGGCGGACCGCCGCGCTGGCAGTAGGAGATACAGCCGGCGCGCCAGACAGTTCGCGTCTAGCTCGCACTCTGATTGGTCCGTGTTTTTCGTTAATAACTCTCAAACGAAGCCCCAATTGACATTTTGCAAAAGGAAAATGTCGTTTCAAATGACCTCAGGAATCTCCCATTTCCGGGAGTTGAGGGAGTTTTGGGACACCCATATTCTTTTTTATCATGTGGAAGCATCGAGACAAATTCATTCGCATACGACACAGTCACCTTCAAGTCCAGTCAAGGTCAAACACGTGTTAATAGGTTGAAATTTTTTTTAAAAGATCAGCAATTTGAGTTTTGAAATGCCATCTTTTTTTTTTAATTTTCGTGATTATATTCATTTGAAAAAAGTATCCACGAAATGTGTAAAATTATAAACCCGAGTTCGATGGCCCTTCCGGAAAATTGCTGAAAAAATCGATCTCGAGAACGAGGAAACCCCCTGTAAAAAGACACTGCTCTATTTAGAAAAGCCCTCTGAAAAAAAAGAATCCATTTACCGCAGTTCCGACGGGACGCATTTTTAAACGGCTGGTGCACGCGCGCTCGCTGGAATCGACGGTATCGGTGGAACGAGTGGCGTCATGAAGTTTTGTCACTCAATCAGCGGCCGCGATCGCTAAACGCGTCGAGCTTTTAAGCGCGCGGAAAGTCGAGCGGCGCGGTTCGCGAGCCGTGAAAACTGCGGCATCCTCCGGACCGCATTGTCCGCGTTTCTATCGCGTGGCTGGCCCCCCATATCGAACGTCAGCGATCTCCCGGTTTATTTATAGTGTCGCAGCGACCGGCAACAATGCCGAGATTACGAGTCTCGCGCAATCGTGATCGCGCGACACCCTCCAGCTGCGCCGATAAGGAGCTTTCAACGGACAACCGTGTCGCTGAACTCGCGCGCGCGCAAGCTCACGCCCCTCCCTTTCGATCCCTCGATAATGCATTGCGTATGCACGCTCCGCGAACACGCCAGATACCAAACCGCGATACACCTACTCTCGCATTAATCCTGCGCCGCTATCATTTTTTTAACGCTTCCACAGATCGCTTTCCAGTTTCTGGCACATCACTCTCGTGAACAGTGCTCACAACAATCTGTCCCTTTTAATTCACTCTACCTCAAGGATCTATAGGGTGTCGAAAAATCACTTTAAAAAAGTTTTCTTTTGCGGAAATAAGCTTGACCGACTTTTTCAAGTTTTTTAAATTATTGTATCGTGTTCCACTGGTCGAGAGGAACAATTTTCTCGAACCGTTACTTTGTAAATTGACTTCAAACTTCAAGTAACAGTTGACTTTGAATTTCAAGGTCAATGTGTCAACCGTGTGGAGATCATAATCTGACGTCACTAATTTCTTTAGACGGAACGCGCCAATGGCATATGAACTCTATTTTTTTAAATTGAACTCTATGGTTTTTAAATGTTTACTTGTAGTCTCGATCGTATGATGGTTAATACAAAATTGAAATGCTCTCGGCGCAAGGTTCGATCAATATTTAGTGTTTAAAGCAAATTTGCGAGTTTATAAAAGTTAAAAGATGGAAAAGAATATCGCGACAACGTGTTGTTGGGTTGTTGTCACACACGATACTGGGGTAAAGTCATAGCACTGATAGAGACACAAGGCAACAAGAGAAACGATCTATCGATGATATATGAAACTAATCATTATTTGGCGGTTCATTCAAACCGTATAACCAGGTCAACACAACCATTCGATGAAATTTAACTCAAAAGTATAATAAAAATATTTTGACAACAATCAATGAAGTTATTGACAAACAATTCGTTATGTTAAAATAAATTGCCCCAAAGTAATCGAAGAGTGTAATACGTTCACAGGAGTATTCACGTGTAACATATTATTTACATACTCACTGCTAGTATAAGTGTTCAAAATGACGACCTTGAGCATGATGATATAGTTTATAACGTTGCGCACTGACGACACTGATAGTCAAATTTCGTTTGCATCTATTATAAAGCTTTTTTGTAAGCACGTCCGTGCATGTTAGGGCAGTTTATTTTCTATTGCAGTTGACCTTGAACGACCTTTAGTGTCCTTGTATGATTTCCAATAAAACCTTCATATTTACTTTATGTCTCTGCCTATACAAAAAGATACTGACAACAGATTAGGCTCTACTCTGTTTGATATAAACAAAATACACAAACTACATTTTTTAAATACACAATATAAAATATTGATTATGGTCACTTCATCTGAATGAACTAAAAAAATCCTCAAAATTGACAAATTGGTTTCAAACGAGAATTTGCGACTATAAAGAGTGTTAGTGTTCTCCATAAAAAAAATTGTTTACATCAGTTTTTTTTAATGTTTAGGTTGATCGGTGACAGTCAGTTATTGATAGGTTGTTTGAATTGATTTACTGGTTCTTTCTCTATCCCACTCTCCAATTTCAAATAAGTGGATCCGACAAAAACGCGTTTGAAGTTTCCAACAAGCATATCTATCCATATCGATGTGCTTCATGAACTGTATCTATATGTATAACTACTTCGAATTTCTGCCGGAAACTTTAGCGATTTATTCTCTGCGTATACTACTACAATGATTAATGCAAATAAATCGATCTTTCGAAGTTGTTCAATCGGATTCCCCCTTAACCATCCGTCGGCGGAGCCCGGGTCTACTTTGACCCACTGTAGCAAAATCGTTAAAAATTGATAAACAAGGCAGTAAGTGGTTTTTAACATTATCAATTAAACGACAATTGATTGCAATGAATTAAATATTCATTTTTGCATATTGTATATTAAAACTTAAAAATTTTTGATGTTTTGACAAATAGATTGTTTTTTGTATTCGAATTTTTGTACAATATCGTAGTTGCATTCACAACAACCTGTACAATAAAAAAGAGGTATTCTCTATACGTGGAAACAAAAAATTGGAGTTTGATTTAATAAATACTACACGTGACAAAACAATTTTTAAATTGCCATACGGTTTTATTGTAAACTGGACCTCTACAAAATATACAGATATACACCTCGATATTTTTAATGAAGATAATAATTTGTTGCTGATTTTCAAAAAATCAAAGAATAAAAATTACGTATCCATAGATGATAAATGACGTATATTCATATTTTTGAAATTGTTCCCTTTTTTTACATAAAAATAACTATATAATCAAAAATATAGAAATCGTACAATCTGGTCTCTCAATCTTTCTAGTATCCCAGATTATTGTTCGAATAAATATAATATTCATGATTGACGTCATTGAATAAATTGATAATTTCTGTAATAATTTTGAAAAAATTTAATAAACACCAAGTGCCACGGATTAAATTAAAAGTATATTAAATTACGTGACTGAAGGTTGGCTCATACGTACGATTATTTTCAAGTAGTATATGTTCTTTTAAGTCAGCCAAGTACAAAATTTCACGTAAATATACGCTTAAAAGTTTATTTAACAATCAAATTATGTCTAAGATAGTGCAGTATACTTTCTCGATGAATTTCTATGTCATTAAGTGGAATATTCCAATTCGAACCAGATGACAGAAGTTATACTTTTGAAATGAATTAATTCTACGGGGAGAATATGATCATCCATTACGTAGAATAGAAATCATATTACAAAGTTTTGCTCCTTCCCTGCTGTACTCTTCAAATTGAATAAATTCTACGGAGGAATAAGATTGTTCAATACCGACAATAGAAACTATATTACAAAGTTATCGTCCCCTCTCAGCTGTAGTCAACTAATCAATGACAGAGACTGCCCGGACCTGGCTAGACAAAAACTGAATTATAGAAACAACTGCACAATTGAGTAGAATAGTTTTGTTTCTTAGATCGTCAAAAATGGTGGTCTAAAATTTGAATTCTTTAGACATATTGTGAGAATATAAAAAAAATATCAATTTTTATAAATTTTCAGATGATAATCATTCAGGTCAGATCGTCAAAAATGGTGGTCTAAAATTTCAATTCTTTAAACATATTGTGAGAGTATAAAAAAAATTCACTTTTTATAAATTTCCAGATGATCATTCAGATCAGATCATCAAAAATGGTAGTCTAAAATTCGAATTTTGAAAAATTCTGTTTTTTATTTTAATTTTTATAAATCTCTAATATTTATTTTTAACAATGTAATGCACTTTTCGAAATTACAGAGTTATCTTACTACACAGCATCAGAAACAGCTACAATACTACTATACTAGCGTTTCATGTTCAGATTGTATTAAAAAAGAAAAAATTGTAGAATTGTTAAACAGTGAATAATATCATTATTTACATGAAAAACGTGTCAAATCGACAGCCCTTTATGTAACAAATGTTGTCACGTGTTTTGCAATTAACTGTACTAAATACAGTGAGTATAAAAAATATTCGTACACTTTTCAAAAACGCATAACTTTTTAAAAATTGGACCATACGATTTGAGTTTTTTGGTGATGTTAGGAGGATTAATTTACTAGTTAATGTGTAAATAATTTTTTTTTAATTATTATTGGTCACATTTGCAAAGCAAAATGTAAAGGTCGCGTTTTCTTAATTTTTTATCTGTGCTCGGAATGAAAATTTAAAACATTTATTTTGTATATCTAAGTAAGTTGTATACACGTACAAAGTTTCATTGAAATCAGTTGACCTATAAAAAAGCTACGAGCATTGTAACATATAAAAAACTTTGAATTTAGGGCTTGCGATTGATTTAAATCGCAGATTCTCTACAAATTTTTGCTATTTTCAATAAACTATATTCATAACAACCTTGATCGATTTCGATGAAACTTTGTGCATATAATTTACTTAGATCTACCAAACACTTTAAAAAAAATTTAAAAATCGAGACCTTCACTTTTTACTACGCAAATGCGACTAATAACAATTTTTAAGAACAATTATTTACACATTTGCTGGTAAACTAATCCTTCTAACATCTCCAAAAACTCAAATCGTATGGTCCAATTTTAAAAAAGTTAAATGTACCGTTATATCGATCGCAAAAATTTTAAATAAATGATCCGTAAATTCAGCGCTACAGGTTCGATCCAATTTTAAGCTGTAAGCAATTTTGCAATTAAAAGTTTCCCGATGTTTCGATCCTAATGTGGATCATTCTCAAGGGAGAAATTTTGCATTTGCTTAATTAAACTGATTCTATAAATTCATTGTTGGTTATTCGGTTATTCGAAAAAGTTATTCGGTTTTAAAGAGTGTACGAATACATTTTACACTCACTGCATATGTATATGTCATCTTAAAGAAATAAAGGTCACAAAGTTTCAAATCAATTTTTCAACAAATGACAGAACAACATCATCGCCGATGCAACATAGAACTATTTAAAAAGAAAATTATTTACTTATGAAAAAATGGGTCAAATTGACAAGTGAGACGGACGAGAGTTACTCTCTATTAATTCGTTTAACAATTACCGTGTATTACTCGAATATTTTCTTTCGCGGAAGAAAAACGAAGGATTCAGTTTTAAATAACATCTCGTCGAGAGCGAATGGATAATAATCAGTTCAACCAAATAGAATGATTCGGTAAAATTCTCACAGAGTTTTTTCGTGGAATTGGTTAATTCTACCGATCGATCGTAGCGGGCGAGAAACGGGCCCTTGCGACCCGTATACCCGTATGCCCTGTCGCTAATTGATCAATCAATTATTAACCGCGTCAAACACCGGTTTATCCGGATTTCAAGAGCGCTCGAGGCTCGCGACATAACGTGATCGCGCGCAGCCCAGCCCGGCCCGGCCCGGCCGCGTCTATTCAATTATGTTATCAAACACGCCGATTCACCGAAACGAGTTCGAGCCTCACGAACGTACTCCGGGCACCGTGAACTCGAGAAATTCCTCGGCAATTTATCCCGCCAGTATTCCTCGTAAGTATCGCCCTATGCCGGCTAAAGACGTTTCCAATTTACCCGGTCGCCGCGCGCGGTGTCGGGACTCGCAATACGGCATAATTGAACGAATCATTCGGAATTATGAAGGGTGCTCGTTGGAGAGAGGGGAGGCTCTTATCGCCCAGAGACAATCCAAAGCAGACTCGTGCGTAAATGTGCAGGGTGTCGAGAAATTATGTGTACAGGGTGTAAGAAAAGTAATGGTCATCCGTCCTAGGGGTGAATCTAGACCTCTGCATCGGTGGACATTTGTAAGAGGAACTTGCCGCAAACTTGTTTATAACAATGAAAATTGTTGTTAAAGTTTTTTTTACGTCAATACCTTCTACTCATCGAGAAGAGAAAAAGTCTGAAAGGAACCATATGCCGCAAACAAATAGTTATTGAGATATAAGCTGTTAAAGTTTTTGCAAAATTTGATTGTGTGGCGTTGTACGTATAGACAAAAGCCTACTACTACAGTTCACCCGACCGTGTCGATGAGACAGAACATGATCGTGTGCGTGCCTCGAGATAAACGAAATTTAAAGAGACATTCGTGGCTAGGCCCGTACCAAGTCATCGTCTGTTTCCCTGCCCATTCAGATAATAAATTTAAAATTGCAAAATATGAAAGAAAACCTTGTATCTATTGTTATACATAAAAATACTAATCCTACGTTATAAAATACTAACGTAAAGTAGACTTACAATTTTTCAGGGTCTTCTCTTCCTTCGGCGGATCCACAGCACACTACCATTTTCACGAATCAGTTTTAATAATCTTAACACAAAACACTACACTTTCACACGATCACTTGACACTACACAACACAGTTTCTTAACTTGTAACGGCGAATGAAAAGAAATTACTCCGACCGCGATCTAAATAATTCTGCGCTCTCAATGCGAATTCGCGCGAAAACTCTGCTATCCCAGAAAACAAGCTCGATTAGAGCATATTTTCCGATACACTTTCTCACATATGTTCTCATTATTTCTAACCACTTACAAATGCGTTTCAAATCTTGTCTTTTATATAATCTACTTAAGAATTTAAACTTGAAGGAGTCGAATATCTGATCTCTCAATAATGGGACATCTGAACACTCAAGAATCGGTGTTTCCAGATGATTCTCGAAAAATGAATATCTCCATGACAACGATTTCATTTGTTTCAACCGATGAGCCTCGATCGAATTCATTGTTTTCTGGGAGAGCAGAGATTTCGCGCGGATACGCATCGAGAGTGCAGAATTATATTGATCGCGGTCGGATTAATTTCTTTTCATTCGCCGTTACAAGTTCAGAAAGTGTGTTGTGTAGTGTTAAGTGATCGTGTGAAAGTGTGGTGTTTTGCGTTTACTAAATATTTAAATCCTTTTCTTCCTTTGGGGAGCAGTCAAGAGTATTGTTTACAGATCACGAACGCAAATAAACAATATTAATGAACTGAAGGACAAAATTGAAAACGCGTTTGAAACAATTAGACGTAAAGTAGACATATGTGAAAAAGTGCGACGAAACTGTAAGGAAAGGTTGCAAGTGTGTTTGGATACTGGTGGTGCCCACATTGAACCTGGAAGACCGGCACAGTTATTGAGATTAATTCTAGAAAATGGCAGTGTGCTGTGGATCCTCCGAAGGAATAGAAGACCCTGAAAAATTGTAAGTCTACATTACGTTAGTATTTTATAACGTAGGATTAGGATTTTTATGTATAACAATAGATACAAGGTTTTCTTTCATATTTTGCAATTTTAAATTTATTATCTGAATGGGCAGGGAAACAGACGATGACTTGGTACGGGCCTAGCCACGAATGTCTCTTTAAATTTCGTTTGTCTCGAGGCACGCACACGATCATGTTCTGTCTCATCGACACGGTCTTGTGAACTGTAGTAGTAGGCTTTTGTCTATACGTACAAGGCCACACAATCAAATTTTGCAAAAACTTTAACAGCTTATATCTCAATAACTATTTGTTTGCGGCATATGGTTCCTTTCAGACTTTTTCTCTTCTCGATGAGTAGAAGGTATTGACGTAAAAAAAAAACTTTAACAACAATTTTCATTGTTCTAAACAATTTTGCGGCAAGTTTCTTTTACAAATGTCCACCGATCCAGAGGTGTAGATTCACCCCTAGGACGGATGACCATTACTTTTCTTACACCCACAAACAGCATGATCGCTTCACCTTGGGATCGACGAAGATTGAAAAAAGTTTTTTGATGAAATGACCGACTTTTTCAAGGTCATCATTTTTTAATGATTCTATCGTGTTCCATTCGTCACGAATGAACCGTTCTCTCGAATATTGTCATTAAACTTCTATTAACAATTTGAATTTCAATGTCAAAAGGACAAACTTTTTTTTCATTTTATCTATTCATCACAAGGATACAAAATGCAAAGGGAACTATTCGTCAAGATTTACTAGTTCTCTTAAAAAATTATGGTAAAGTTTTTTTCTGTCTAACTGATTTTATTTATAATACATTTTCATTCCTCTATATATAGCGAGTTATTGCTGAAGCCGTTGGAAATTATTTCTTTGGCACGAGAAATACTAAAATGTGCTATATATATAAAATCTGTCTGATAATAAAAATGTTTACCATAATTTTTTATGTTAATCATTTTTATTATTATTTTTATTATTGTTTCTGTCCTCGTGACAAGTAGAATACGATACAATAAAAAAAATCGATGACCCTTTCACCTTCAAATTCAAGGTCAAGGTTAATTTTGAGAGAATTCATTATGAGTAGACTGCGAATCTTTATGCAAAATAAGATTTATCCGCTATTACAGCAGGATACAGGAGCTAGATGGATATTGATTTCTTCTTCAAATAATTTTAATCAGCTGGAATTAATACATTTTTAGATGCTCCAAATGTTTTCACAGTTTTGCATTTTATTTAGGCATTTTTGTCATAAATGCAAAAAGATCTGCAGTCTAATTATGAGATACACTAGATCATCTTTTCAATTTCTGAAATTATTAACTTTTCTGAAGTAGAATCGATCAAGGAAGAATTACGTTGCCAAATGAAGCGAAAGACTCAATTCGAAAACTTTTATCCTTGAAGAATCACTGTAATAGTGTTTCGGGTATGAAACGTTGAAATCGGATCGTGCCGGGTCGGAAACCCAAAAATTTATTATGTTCGAGATACCCAAATGTCATAGATTTTCGGGTTCCCGACCCGACGCGAGGCTCGTGATCTCGCACAGACATAGTGTATAACAAATATTCCGTTATATCGACCGCAAAAATTTTAAATAAATGATCCGTAATGTCAGCGCTACAGGTTCGATCACAAAAAAACAAAAAAAAAATTAAAAAAGGGTCGAACGAACGATTGAAAAAGTAATTTCAATTACAATTACAATTACTTGCCAATTACTGTAATTTGTAATTGCAGAAATAAAATTACAATTACATGTAATTGTAATTGTAATTGCAATTATTTTGGCTGAACCAGTAACTGTAATTGCAGGAATAAAATTACAATTACAGTCATTGGAAGGAGTAATTGCAATTACTTAACGCGATTACAGTAATTATAATTGCGTCTAACAATTACAATTACAGTAATTGTTCTTTTAAACCACTAATTTTATGTTTTGAACTATTTAACTGTTTTCTTATTGAAAATGTAGTCCACTTTTGCTCATGTAATTGAAGATGTAATTAATTACTCATGTAATCAATTACTGCCCAACTCTGGCTGACATTACGGATCATTTATATAGTGTATAACGATCGGTACCTGTTGATCTCGGTAAGATGGTTGTCCTTCAGGTTGATAAGCGCCAGGTTCTTCATGTTCTCGAACGCGTGCTTCTTCAATGTCGTTATGTGGCTGCTATTCATACTGATCTCCATGATCGTGGAAAGGTTCGAGAACGCGTATTCGGCGAGCTGGTCAATCGCGGCGTATTCGAACGCGACCTTCTGGAGGTTCTTCAGCTGGCGCAACAGCTGCGTGGGTATGTACTTCAAGCTGTGCAGCGTCTGCACGTTGAACGTCAACTCCTGCAGATAGATCTGCGAGGCGAAGTAATCCCAGGCCGTGTCGGTCAGATTGATCGTCTTCAGGATCAGGCATGTAGCGCTGGTCGCGTTCCTCATCAAAGTGCTGTCGCAGTGACAGTAGATCGGCACTTGTTGCCCCTCTATGTTGCAGATGTTCACCTCCTTTATCGTTTTGAACGAGGTCTTCTTCTTGCCACGCGACCTGTGCGACGTCATCGACAGGCTCGAGGAGATCAACATTGTCACCAGGAGCAATTGGAAACACAACGAAATCCACGGTGATTGCCTCATGCTGCGACCGTCTACCTGTAACAACATATTCCTCTGGTTAAAACATACTTGCAAGTACAACCTGTGATTCAGCTATAACGAATTTATTGAAATGTGTATTCGAGCGAGAATATTTTTCATCCTTCGTTTCTAATGTTTGTGTTAACATCGTATAGTAACATTTTGTGCAGAGTTCTACGTCATCTGTAAAGTAATTTTATAGAATTTTATTTTTAATAAATTTGTAGGGAAATCTATTGAATAAACATTTCATAGAAATAGTTAATTTTATATAAATTAAATAGACTTAATTATTTAAAATAAAATTTTAACAAATTTTATTTTTAATGAATTTGTAGGGGAATCTATTAAATAAACATTTCATAGAAATAGTTAATTTTATATAAATTAAATAGAGTTAATTATTTTAAATGAAAATTTTATAGAATTTTATTTTTAATAACGTAGGGAAATAAACATTTCATAGAAATAGTTAATTTTATATAATTTAAATTGAATTAATTATTTTAAATGAAAATTATATAGAATTTTATTTTTAATAAATTTGTAGGGAAATAAACATTTCATAGAAATAGTTAATTTTATATAAATTAAATAGAATTAATTGTCTTTAAAACGTCTTTAAGACGTTTGAAATTAGACGTCGTTTGAACGTCTGAAACAGACGTCTGTGAGACGTCTTTTCGGGACGTGAGACGTTCAGACCTAAAATAGCCGTAAAAAAGACGTCTTTAAGACGTCGCATGCTATCTGGGGACGTTTCGGGCAAATTTATTTGCAAATGACAGAACATCCAACTTATTTCGGGAAAATTGTGTCAAATTGTGAAATACAAAACATAAATATTAAATATAAAACAGCAAAGATCAGAAACATCTTGTTTTTAATGTAACAAAAAGTCATTAAGGGATGAAATAAATGACTATTTTCTTCCTGCTTCCCACAAACAATGCAAAATATTTTCATTTCAAGTCAAGTCCGCAGTCTATTTGTAACTTCACAAATAAAAGACTCAAATCGGACGTGTCCTTAATACGAACGCATCTATCTGCCGCGAAATCGTTGAAAGCATCTGGCCTGCGGAGGGTTGTAAGTGACAGAGATTAGTTTAACGCAAAACGAACTTCTTGCCAAGGTGCTAAATACAGTATCGCGTAAAATAATGCAAACGTAGCGGGTGGCAGCGTGACAAATACGAGATTCCTGTTTCCGCGGTCATATGCAACCCTTCAGGTTCTCGGAACTTTCCCTTTTTTCGCGGCCGGAAAAGGGAAGGGTGAAGAGAAAGAGAGAGAGGGAGCAGTGGCACGAGGAAACAAAAGCTCAGGACTATTTTCCGCGGTCGTAGAGCCCGGATGACCGTCGTCGGTGACACACGCACGCGAGCCGTTGGACGCCGAACAGCGTCGCGCGGCAACGCGACGCGTCGTCCGTCTGCGGGCGCCAGTTGAAAAATAAAGGCGAGCGAAACAGCGTGGCGCGCGCATTACGCGAGCTTCCACTTGAGCGGATAATTTTTCAAAGGGGTATCCCTTTTCGGCTCGTCTTCGTTTTGCGGGGGAAAAAGGCGAGCCAGGTGAAAGGCCGGCGCGGCGCGATGCGGCGCGACGCTGCCCGCGGAAGAGAGCTCTACCTGCGGCTTACCTTCGTCCCCCGTCTTTCGTTTACCTTTTTCACGGCCTTTACGGGTAGCATCCGCCGCTGCCTCCGACGCACTCTTTATTTTTTTTTATCCGGAACACCCCGACCTGCCATCCCCCATTTTTTTCCCGCGAGCGGCAAGATTTTTCTGAGCCGATGAAGCATGATCCGCTCCGGCTTCGGACCGAGACAACTCGCCGGTTATCCAAGGAAGCCCGTGCGCTTCGATAACCCTCGATGGGACACGCTCGTGAGCAGCCGCTTCTACCCTAACTGCACAGCCTTGCGGTGACCGTCCTGCCAAGACCGACACGTCCCACAGTTGGTCCGGCCGGTCGATCTTAGCAGTTCATTAAGATTCAGCAGAATTTCGAAGTCTAAGGTCCGCTGCACACATGCGTTTTTCTAACGTGCGGCGACCGTGCGGCGGCCGCAATTGCGGTCTGAAGTACTATGGAATCTATTAGACGCTGCACATTTGTTTGACGTACGCCGCTCTTGCGTGCAATATTTGCCGCAGTTACCCAAAAGGACGCACGGTCGCCGCAATCGCATATGCGATCGTCATTACATTATCGCATATCAGTTGATGCACACGTCCGTCATACTGCCGCAAAATGAACGATATAAACGGTGATGCTTTATTAGACATCGAACTTTTCATTGAAAAAATAAAAAACCATCCTGAAATATGGAAGATCGCAGCGGAAAAATACCACGACAGGACGAAGAGAAAAAGTGCGTGGATTGAGGTTTGTCGTGTTATGCACGATGATTTCGACGAAAAAGACGACAAAGATCAAAATGAAATATGTAAGTATACATATTACATAGTATTTCGAATTCTAAACCATAGTAATGGGTACGCAGTAATTGGTACATGGCTTTTTTTCGTCCGCAGTAATACATACGTGCAAAAAGTTATCGATTTTATTTTTCAATATTTTCTTATGCTGTATTAGGTTTCGAAGGCCAGCAATTTTTTTGTACTCGGAATACATCATTCTTCGATAAAACGTTTACAGATAAATCGCTATAGTTACTCTAGTCATTGGGTGTCAGGGATTTTTAGGTTTGCCTAGGGCAGAGGTGGGGAACGTGCGGCCTTCATAAAAGCTAACTCTTGTATTAATTAAAATTTATTAATATAGATTACAATACCAACAGTGAAATATAAAAAATTATAGCGGCCTCCCTTATTACTGCTTAATTTAAATGTGGCTGCTAATGCTGGTCTAGGGTTTTCGATAGATTTTTTCCCCCACCGAAGTCTACCAATGAACGTTAACTTACGGCGAAATCCATTTTCTGTACGCGGGAGTGCGGCATCAGGTACAACAGTCAATGGAACGTCACAACCGTCTCGGAGAATTTATCCACCAAACGATTGACAGTGTCGTGGCACGGTTTCACGGTTTACACACTATCCCATGCGAATCCGTAGAGGCGAGCGAGTAGACAGGGGAAAAAACTCGACCAGGTAGCGATTCAGTTTAATCGACCATGCTGAGTAATGTACGGACGGAGAAATATTTTCATTTTCCGCCGGTCGCGCGCGTTCTCCGCGCGAATATTCAATTATAAACAATATAACCACAGGACGAGAACAGAACGCGCGCGAAAAAAAAAGAAAAAATATAACAACGACACTCTGTTCCTCGATAAGTTGACCATGCCGTGAACCGATATATTCGACGTAGCTTACGAGCTCGCAGATTTTTACCTCCGGGAAAAAGAATTCTGCGAATTTCGTTTTATATACAGGGTGGGGCAATAACTATGTCCACCTTGAATATCTCCGTTATTTATAATAAAATGAAAAACTGTTGTACACGAAATTTGCACGGTACAGAGGGGAACATATTGTGATACAAACATTTTTCGGATGATTGGAGGCATAGAGGTGATTTCAAGGTCACCTTGATTTTTTTAAGTAGAATATCCTATTTTTTGTACCATAAATCGATAGAATGTGAAATTCTGAGTATAGAAGTGTTGACCTTCATACGCCCTAAACCTAATAGTTAATGAGATATTAGAAGTAGTTTGATACGTGTTGTTACGTCCGAAGTGGACACTTTTATATAATAATGATTAAATTACGAGATAGAACGCGGTTTCGAACCTACCTGCATACACCGGCTATGGTTCGGGCAATTGAGGATCTTTGGCTAGTTTTGAAATCGGTTTTAAAGTAATTACTAAACTTTTGTCTATTGATTTGAACAAATATATTTTAAACAGAATTCGGATACACTATTGTTATTAAAAGTAACAAATAAAGCCTTAATTAATTTTACCGCTAAGATGATTCGCTTTTCGTTGTTCGGTATTCTAATAGAGATGGTGGTGGATGGTGGATTCTCCAACGGTTGGTTGGGAGTTGCTCCAGAGCCCCTGTCCTGGCGATGGATGGTTGTGGTGTGGTGTTGTTTTCAAACCTCGCCGTAATCCAAATTTGAACTTCACAAACTTTTCAAACACACACACACACACACTTGACAGCAATTAACTGATGACTGATGACTGACCGAACTGACTGAAGACTGAATACTGATGATTACTAGAGGTGACGATGATGACTGACTATTGATAAAGGGCTGCCTTCTTTTATAGATTGTTCGATCCTTTGTTCCATTGTCGTCTCAGTTTGCTCTAATCGCTTTTCCTATTAATTCTCCATCGGCAATTAGACAGGATGTGCGTTTTACGATTTCAACCCAACTCCCTGGTTGGATCATCTTTCGTTCGCCAATCCTCTTATCAACAATAACATTACTCATTGATCCCTTCTTCATCCTCTATGTATTTATTTATTGTGTCTATGTTAATGCTTCTACTGCGACGATCCGATCCATCGCAGTTTATTTGATTATTGATCTTTTGGAATCATTCCTCACACTTTCCACCGAAGAATTCATCTTACAAACGATTCATACAATAATAATCTTAGGTTTTATAATTTATATGAAAATTAATCACTATTAATTCTAATAAAAACAAAATAGATTTCGCAGCGCCTCGACTTGATAGATAAAGCTTCTCCGAACCTACAGCGGAGTTTTGTTTGAAACAAAATAAAAATAACATGAGTTGGTAACCCTATAAGTTAGCTGCGAAATGTATCTCATCCTTCTTCTTATTCTATCGCTCGCAACCCAATACATCGTTCGAGGATTTGACAATTAGCGGTTTGATAATACTTATAAAAATGATACATTGAAATCGTTAATCATCACTATTGAGTGGACCACCGGACGTGACAGTGTAAAGTCGTGTTGAAAGTTCAACGTCTCTGAGTGATTCGCGAAAACTGCTGCTACAGAACTGCTGATACAAAACCTGCACAGTATAGAAGGGGACATATTGTGAGATAAACATTTTTCGTGTGGTTGGAGGCATAGAGGAGATTTCAAGGTCACCTTCATCTTTTTTTATAGAATATCCTACATTTTATACCATGGATCAATAGAGTATCAAATTCTGAGTATAAAAGAGTTGACCTTCATACGTCCTAAACCTAATAGTTAATGAGATATTTACCCAAAAATCAGAAAGAAAAAAATGATAACAGAAGTTATTGCAATAAAAGAAACATATCTATTAGTGAAAACCGAAATTACTTTTTTGCCGACCCAATATACAGGGTCGAAAAAATGTTATTCCTTTTTTTCGATTAATATTCACTTGTAGAATCACCCCCTGTCCGCTGGTACATATTATTCGGTCGCACCCTGTACATACAGGGCATCTCACGTAACACTTTTCACGATTTTTCAAGTAATTGCGATAATCTGAGAAAAAAACATTTTAAACAAAAGTTGATCAGTTTTCGATTACACTGCAATAAAAAAATTCATTTAATCAAGGTTCCAAAATTGAATGTAATTTCAAGTTTTAATAATAATGTTATTAACGTTTGTTGAGTGAACTCCTAGTCGATCCACCGATCGATCGAGTCACTTCGGAACTTGCACGTGGTGTGCCGACTAATTTATAATAACTATCTCAAAGGACCACTTCCCTCAATGGGAAGAATAAAATGTTATAATTGTGACAACAATACTATATTTTAACTGTGGACTGTGAGAGTCCCGACTGTCCGTACAATGATTATGTGACTAAACTAAAATTGCTAGGTGGACAGTCGGAGAGAATCTGCCGACTGTTTGTACGATGGCTACGAGACTAAGTTACTAGATGACAATCGACGAGAATCTGCCCGGAGCTCGCAGGACCAGGATGAAGGAAAGCTAATTTTTCCCTCTCCTTTACAATCTTCAACGGGTGGGGATGTCGTTGGAAAAAGTGAAAATACAGAGAACTATTGTCTAAAAATCTGGTCCATGGGTGGACCCCGGAAAATAGCTAGATGTCGAATTTCGACGCCGAGTCGACGACGATGCGACCATCGGCGACACGACACTAACCACATGTCCAGAAACAAGGGTTCCTTGTTCTGAACCAAATCGCTATACAAAACAATATCCTAAACAACGTTTTTGTTGAAATTTTCATTGCTTTCAATTTTCACTGCTAGCAATTTCATTGCTAGGTCGTTAAAGTCAGCTTGCAGTATTGTCGCAGAGTTTAGTAAGCACCGTAATCATGAATGGTGGGTGTAAGGCCAGCATTAGTATAATTGTTGAATTCGGAACGAATGTTATTTGTAAAAGTAATGCACCGATAGCGTAAAATGCGAACGCGCCAGCAGCAGCGTCGGAGTTCGCGGAAATCCGGTTAACGATGGAACAGGTTGCTTCGCTGGCACTCTCGGCTAAGAAGCGAAATCGTGGATTTATCGCCAACAGGCTCCGGCGGCCATGGAAGGGAGAGACAAACCCCGATCTCGGGTTCAGACGTAGGCGGTGTGGTACTGAGCGAGCTCCTCGAATTGTTAGCGAGGATATAGCGGGGAAATTCGTCTTCCAATTGCTACCGTTTAGCGAGATACCGATGAAAATCACCGCCCTCGGGAAAACCCATTGCGCCAGGATCTCGTCGGGTTTATGGGTTGTATCACGCGCTACTACCTTTTAATACAGGATTCAGACACGGAACCAATGCGAGTCAAGACGCTGCTCTCCGCAGAAATAAGTTTGGGTTCATCCCTTTCCAGAATTGGTTTCACTTAATTTTTTTTTATTGGAAGCTTCACTTAAGAGAGCCCAAGTGGGTTTTACCATGACGGAGTTGATCGTCACGCTATAGTTGTGCGAACGGTCAGTAGACAAAGCTGATTAGTAAGATTTTCGAACGATAGGTGGTGTGGGTCTAAGCTTGCTTTTTAAAGTCGTTCGACTGCAATTCGTTTCTCTGTATGTCACTACCCTCGATTACTGACCAGTGACCTTGCTCACTGACCCGTTATCTTTGTCACTGACCAGTTATCTTTTTTACTGATCAGTTATCTTGGTCACTGACCAGTTATATTTGTCACTGATCAGTTATCTCGGTCACTAACCAGTTCTTTTTGTCGCTCACCCGTTATTTTTATCACTGACCTGTTATATTTGTCACTGATCAGTTATATTTGTCACTGATTAGTTATCTCGGCAACTGACCAGTTCTTTTTGTCGCTCACCCGTTATTTTTGTCACCGATAATTGACCTTGGTCACTGACCACTGATCTTGGTCATTGGCCACTTATCTTTGTCACTGACCAGTTATCTTTGTCACTGACCAGTTATTTTTGTCACTGACCTTGCTCACTCATCACTGATCTTGGTCACCGATCATTCACCTTGGTCACTGGCCACTTATCTTGGTCATTGACCACTTATCTTTGTCAGTGACCACTTATCTTGGTCACTGATCACTTATCTTGGTCACTGACCACTTATCTTTGTCAGTGACCAGTTATTTTTGTCACTGATCAGTTATCTCGGCCACTGACCAGTTCTTTTTGTCGCTCACCCGTTATTTTTGTCACTGATCTTGGTCACCGATAATTGACCTTGGTCACTGACTTAGATCGCGACTTTACTGTATCGAGTCGAGCGTACGAAGCGGAACGATTTTCGCGTATTCCGCGCGCGATCGTCGAATTCATTCGAGCACCTTCGTAAAATATACTTCGATGCTCCTCTCTCTTCCCCGGTCTCCTGCCCCCTCTTCAATTATCAGAGCCGTGTCGAGAATACTAAACGGAGGGACGGATAGTAAAACCTTCGCCGGTAAAAATAATGAAGTCTCTCTCGACCGTCGACCCGTTCCTAAAATTATGCAATTACGCGTCGGCGAAGTACGACCGTAGAAGCAGCACGCCGGAAGGGCAAGGAGGAACGCAAGACGGACGGCTTGTTGGCGGAAACGAGCCCAAATAAAGGGATAGCGCAAGGGCGTGGACGTCGAACAGTGCCTCGGGAAAATATTACGTTGTTTCGTGTACTTCAAGTTTTCGCGTGTTCGGTTCATTATACGCGAAATGGAAGTTCAATCGATTCGTTTGGAACGAGTCATAGTTACCTGGATAGTCAATAAATAACGGACTACACGCCGGTTTTGGACATGGGATTCGGCTCGCATTGCTATTTTGTCAGTAGGTATTATTAGTGCACGGAAATATTAATTAACAGTTCTACGAGTTCAATTTTATACTGACATATGTTGGTAACTTATGGAGGGAGATGATCAGAAATTAATATTTTAAAAATTCATCTTTTTATGCAACATTTCTTATTAATTGCTTGTGGACATTTATATAACTTTGGGTACGTAATCCATGGACTAAAATAGGGGATACGTATTTTGGAATTATTTTGTTTTTCTATTTGGACGTCCAGACGTCCTGAATCTCCTACGAACGTCTTTCGAACGTCTTCTGAACGGCTTATGTTAAAAAACTGTACGTCTTGAAGATGTCTTATTTCGGACGTGTTATTTCAATGTGCTATCCGGGGACGAACCAAGATGGTCTTAAATTTCATAGAAATAGTTAATTTAAATTAAATAGAATTAATTATTTTAAATGTAAATTATATAGAATTTTATTTTTAATCAATTTTTAGGGGAATTTATTAGATATAAATTTCATAGGAATAATTAATTTTATATAAATAAATAGAATTAATTATTTTAAATTTAAATTCTATAGAATTTTATTTTTAATAAATTTTTAGGGGAATTTATTAAATATAAATTTCATAGGAATAATTAATTTTATATAAATTTTAGATTTTAGGGGTTAAATAAATTTAATTGAAATTTAAAAATTCATTTAATTAATATAAAAATTTATAAAAAATTTTGAAACAAATATAAAAAATTAAATAAATGATAAAATTTTGAAATGTATAAAATTTAAGAGGGAATTTTCTTTTCAAAATATTTCTTATATGTTGTGTCTTATACATAGAACCCCGTAGGATTAACAGCGTCGAGACATTAGCGAAAGCGATGGTCATGGTTTCGGCGGTTCCATTATTTATCTGGACTACTTTGACACAGTTCCGTCCGATGGGAATACTTGTCCGTCGAACGACGGAATTGGAGCCTCTTAAAACTGCACGAACCTTTAACGCCGTATCTACAATAGCATTCTAAAGTTGAACAGGAAATGGAAGCGACCGGTACAGAATTTCATTTGACTTTACGGGATTTCTTTCTAAGCGAGGCGGAATTCAATTGTTGTTATTCCAGGACTAACATCTGCGCTTGTTCCCTTTTCCGAGGGTTGACGGTTCCCGTACCGAAACTCGGTCCTGAAATTTCGCTTCCGACAGTCCCGTTGGCCGCGTACATATTCATACCGGGGAAACAGTTTAGCCAGAGGATCGTGCGAATAATATCGATTTATCGAAGAAATTCCTTCGAGTATTTATTCGCCGGGCAAAATTGACGGATGTCGCGCGTTCTCACTTTGGTACGCGACCGTCTGTGCCGCGCAGAGTCGACGGATCAAGGGAATTGGCACGAATTCGGGGGAATAGGTTACCCTCTCTCTGCCAGTACCGGCCACGTGCACGACGGAACGCGTCACGTGACCGGGTCGCGGCGCACAGAGCGGCATTTGACCGATCTAGCCGGCCAAAACTATTGCAACGTTATTTATGGTCTCAAAGTCATAATATTAGACAAGGTGTCCAGGAATGGAACGATATCCCTGTATTTGCGGATGGCTCACATCATGTCCAACTACAGTAATTCATCCCTAATTGTCTAAAATATCTAAACGATAATTGTCTAGTCGCCTACCCATTCCACTGAGGGGCATACCCCGTGGGGGGTAAATATCATTGGAAATATGTCATATTTGGTATCATTTTCATTAGAAGAATGCCAGGAATATATTGGTGAAAGTTCCATAAAAAAATAATAAAAAATAAAGAAGTTTCTTCATTGGATTAGTACTGATTCACACCGATACATCCGACCCGGTATCAGATTTCACTGTTCGTCAGCCGAGGCCTCTCGAGCTTCGGTGTCCTTTTCTACGTTCGGCAAAAATCAAAGAATAGTATCCCTTCACGATAATTGTCTTTGGCCAGACCCGTGGTATAGACAATTATCGATGAATTACTGTATTTTCCAAAATTTCGTTTTAGTAAAAGTCCCACCATTTTTGAGATATTGATTTTTTAATTTTTTTTTGCGAAAAATTTGACTTTGACCAGTTTATTTTATGCCATTTCTACAAATGATGACTTTGTGAACCCTGTTTTTTTTTTAATTACTTAAACTTTAAATTAGTTTTAAATAAAGTCATTTATTATATGTAAACACTGTTTTAATTTAGTAATAAACCTGAAATGTTCAAACAGAAGGAAAAAATGTAATTTTGTAACAAAACAACACCAGTGGACTTGTTTTCTTATATAAAATAATTTTGGCCAGCTTTTCGGTCAAAATGCCCCACTGTGCGTCAGACTGTTACCCTTGCGTATCTATAGAGTACGACGCACAGTGGACGGAAATCGCTAAAACGTGGACAAAATGCGAAAAATGAATTTATTGAATCCGGCATTTTGTTTTTTGTAATTTTGACACCAGATACATAATCAGCGACCGGAAAAACTTCTGAGTATCAATTTTGAACTAATTTGGAATACTCCTTCCTATTTTGGCCACGTTTTGGCTATTTCCAACCACTGTGCGGCGGCGCGGCGAATTGTGTCACGGGTTGTCTTTCAATTTCGTGTCGGTATTAGCGGCAAGTTTATTATTCCACGACAAAGACCTTTTACGCGGGCTTGTCGTTGACGATGATCTTGCTCCGGATGTATTTGAGGGGCTTCCCCGGCGAATACTCTCCTCCGAAAATCCGCAAGATGGAGTATCGAACACCTATCAGTGCCCGCGGAAATCCGTTCATCGGCTCGGCACGAGACGATAAAGCAGCGTCGTGGATCCGCGCAGCAAATTGAAACACAAAAGAGGATTCCCCGGCTGCGCCCGTTGCCGACGCGAGCTCGTATTTCCCTGGAATACGTTGGATTCGCGCGAAACCGAACATTAAGAAACGCTTTGCCCTTTCTTTTACTGCTTCCAGCGCCTCGCGCTCTACGTTCAATCGTCGCGCGTCGCTACATTTCCCAACGATTCCTCTCCTGCACGGGGCGGGGGAGGGAGCGTGATCGCGCGCAAACGTCACGATCTTCTCGCCCCGAGTCCTTGACAAAGCGAGCTCCGCGTTAACTTTTTAATCAGCTTTCGACAGATTCTAGTGCTCGGCACGCTGACACAACACTTCCTTTCAGGAATCCAGGACCGATCGCACTGGCAACGCCTTTTGCCCTTTGACGCGGAATATACTTGAGGAATTGCCCGTGCACAGGGTCGCCAGAGGTTTGCTACTCGGCGCTTCTCTCCTACACCGGAAGTTAGTCAGAGGGACAAGCTTCTTTTTCTGTTTGCTACGAGCTGTGCGGGCGGACACGTCATCAATTTAGATCACTATGTTCTTGGCAGGCAGATCGAAATGTTTTTTATCGAGTATTGTGTCACGTCCGGTGGTCCACCCACTGATAATAACTAACAATTTTTAGGGTTACTCTGGGATCATCGACAACTCATTTCACCGACACTGTTTTCATCGACACGATTTGACCGACATTAACTTTCGTCGACAAATGTTTGAGGTTTGAGTTCATTCATTGCCACTGATATCAAATTCGTATTATCGCTATTATCATTGTTATGTTTGTAACAGTTAGTGGTTACTAAAGAAAGAGACCTTTTAATTTCCGAAAAGACAATCTTTATTAAACTGTACTCGGTATCGTGACTTATACTATATCGACTCGCGAAGAGAAAGGCTCAGTAACTATTCAACTGAGTACTGAGGGATGAAGAAGAACGCACCGCAGATTTCCTGCCTATTTATGTGATCTTCGAAAAGGCGTGACCTTTCGCAGACACGAAGGAGGAGTTTGTTTGTACTGTAAGGAATGAAGCAAACACAATTAATGTTCTGGCAGCAGTGAATACAAACCCTCATGCTAGTACGAGGCAAATCGCACGAGGAAGTGGCATTAGTCAAAAATGTGTAGTGCAAATACTCCGGGAACACAAATTTCACCCCTTTCACCTATCAATTCATCAAGAACTTCATGGTAGAGACTTTGTAAATCGTGTAAACTTTGGCCAGTGGGGATTGAGACATTTGGCGTAACAGAAATACATCGAATGAATCTTACACGTTGAATTTTATTTATACCATTTTTCTGGGTTGAAGGTCATTTGAATGTCATATTGTGTTAGATGCATGAATTCGTTATTTTGTCAGCAACAACATTACGTTAACGAAAATATATCATTCCATTTAAAAAAACATCGATGACCTTGAAATCTCATAAAAATGACCTTGAAATTTTTTTTTCCCTTACACCGTTATATGTGGCCCTTGAAACAGTGTAACTTTGTCCTACGAAGTTTTTTGTACAACGAAAAGTAACGGAGATATTTAGGTGTCCTTCTTTATAGAAATCACCCTGTATACGATCATTTTTACAAGTATTATCGAACCGATTGTTAAATTCTCGAAAATTGTATTGGGTTTCGAGCGATAGAATAAGAGGAAAGGCGAGATACATTTCGCAGCCAACCTATGCATTTATTTCGAAACTAAACCCCGCTGTAAGTTCAGAGAAACTCTATCTAACAAGTCGAAACGCTGACAAGTCGAAAATTTGCACACTAGATGGCAAAAGGTTGTCGATAACGAGTGTGATTATATCACCAATTAAAAACAAAAACTTATTAGTAGACAGCGGATCTTTTTATGCAAAATAAAAATCTTGAGTGAAATAAAAATTTATTTTTTCTCTTAATATGTTCAACAGGTTGAAAATAACACAACAGTGCATTTAAATACTTCCAATTTCTTTACAGTTTTAAATGATACACACTCATTTTTGTTAGAAATGAATAAAATCCGCTGTCTAATAATCATATATTGTATAATTTGCAATACAATTTACCTTGTATGGTTCAGGGCAATAAATAAATATAATAACAGCGTCGATCCGAAAGGATTCGTTAAAAATGGGCGGAAGAGTCGGCGCGAAATCCGGAATCCTCTTTGCTCGGTGACAGATCCGCCAACAACGCGACGACGACGCGCGACGACTCGGCGGAGCGCATTTGAATAATTCCTCGGCAAGTTGTTTTCGCCCTGTTTCCGTTTACGTAACGTTTGCCGCGTCGCGTAAAACCGTTTCCCGGTCAGCGGCAGAAGACTCTCGTAAGACACCGGCGAATCGGCCGAGCAGTGCATTCGAGGATAACGGCCCCCGAAAGTTTTAAGTGAAATTCCACTCCGGAATAACCGGGATGCGCGTTCATCCCTCGGGCCCCCATCCACCGGTTATGCGAGCGGGAGTTCCGTTGCGTGCTGATTTGTCAACGGTCGCGTGTGTATACTGTACACATGCATATACTGTATAAGCGAGGGGCGACACGACGCACAGTGTTGCAAAATGGCCAAAAAGCGGCAAAAGATCCGTAAAAACGAATCTATCCAACGGATTTGATTGAAATTTTGTGAAAAGATTGTCACAGGTACAACGCTTATTTGGCAAAAATAATTTTCTAAAAAAGTTGTTAAACATTAAGTAATATGGGCTAATCGGAAATCTCTGTTTTCCGCTCATTTTTTATTTATGCAAGCGTATCTAAAATCTGTTAAGCAGGCTCGGTCTGACACTAATCGTTTTGGCAAAGTATAATGTTGAACTAACTTTGTGTAAAAAATCTCGGCCTACTTCGAACCACTTTTTCTTCGGAGGGGTGTGTTTTGGAAGAAACACACCCCTCAATTTCCAAAAAACCACACCTACCTCCGAGCCTCCACAATTTCTAAGCACAGCCGAGACTGACTTCGAACCAGCAAGCCGAGCCTTGCCCGTTGTTACAAATAAAGTATTCGAACGTGTTCTCCGGAGTTTGAACGTACAATCATTCACCGTCAACCTAGCCGTGAGCCGATTTCCAGTTTCGGGATCGACCATTTTCAAGAAAAATAATAAAGTTTTCTTTTTACTATATATTATTGAATTTCGCATATTCTCCAGAAATATCTTTCGCTCGAATTTCTAGGAGCCCCGCAGTCAACAGAGATTCTATTACCGACTGTTCCAGTCTCTTTGGCCGTGTCTAGCTCTTTCGGAACCGCCTCCTTTGCTCTCGCCAGTTCCCAACTCCCTAGACCTTCGGAATCCGCCTAGACACTGTTGCTCACTTTCCAGTCTCTTTTCCCATCGCCTAACTCCTCCAGAAACACCTTCCCCGCTATCCCCGCGCTAGTTCCCAACTCTCTAGACCAGAGCCTCTCGTTATCTACTCGGATAGCATTACTACTCGTTTCCGCGACGTCTTACTCCGCGCCTCTCGACAACAGCCACTCTCTCTCTTTCTCTTCAATTATCTAAAAGCTTGCCGGAGTCGTATAGTAATTTTGAGCATGAAACGCGCAGTTTGAGCAACGAGGCCGTCCGCTCGATCCATCATCAACGATCCTTCACATTCTCGGCACGAACCGACGCGACGCCAGTAATGAAAGTAATAATGAAAAAAAGAAAACATACACGCCAGGGTTGCTGGATGTTCTCCTGTGAACGAGCCCCGCTTACGTTTAATGGACATCGGCGCGTTCGACTATCATCGCGAAAATAGAAACACTCCGGACAGGCCAACGCCATTGGAGAGGGCTGAGCTACCCTGTGGAGCCGAGCCGGTGATCCCTGGCTCGTTGCGATTCGTTCCGCCGGGATGTTTTAAAGCTGCCAGAGGGGCAGCCATTTAAGAGATCCCTGCGCTGTTACGACTTGAAAAAACCAATATTTCTTTTTTTAATATTCTAAAGGTATTATGCGAAAATACTACACACCGACTCGGATTGGAAAAAGATTTACTACTTCTTAAACTTCTTCTGATGACCTACCGAATTATCTACACCGCGTTCAGCGGTCAAAATTCGCTCCCACTGCTCCGAAAGTGATCAATGAACAAGACGTTGTTAGTTTCCTCCATTGTGAACAAATTTCTTCATTTTCAGTTCCACTTGTACGAAACATGAATTTTACACACGTATAACTGTTGAACCCGTAAAATCCTAACTTTAAAACTTACATTTCTCGCGTTGTCTCGTCAAAGTCTACAGGATTATGTTTAAAAAAGTTCAAAATCATTGGTCCCCCGAACTGAACCAATAAAGGGTCCCAAATATTTTCGTGGCATAAAATCTTGCATTTTTTAGATTTCTCCGTACTGACGCAATTATTCATAAGAAACACGCCGTTTTTTTATGGAATACAAGGTATATACTGTAGTTTGACGCAACGACCATTGCCTCGCTGCAAAAACCGGTTCTCGTACGATCACCGAAGTAAAACAGCGTGGGGCGTGTGCAACGCTTCGATGGGTGTCCGCACGGTAAAAGCCGGGAAGTAACTCTCTGGGTGCGTTTCACGTGTTGTTGGCAAAATAGGTGGTTCGGGACCCACCGTAATAAAGAAAGATAGGTCCCGCTGAAATTAGGCGATAGTGAAGAGAATCTTTATGCAGAATTTGGTACGATTTTAATTTATTTCAGGTCTAACAATTACATTACTACAGAAAATAAGATTTTATTTGATTCGACTTTCTCAAAATTCGCCAACAGAAATTGCAAATTGCATAAACATCCGCAGTCTAATAATTACATACATGCATAATACTGTAGTTTCACATAATTCAACTCAGTTTTATACATAATTGCATATCCATTCAAAATACACAACTTAGAATCAATAATTATGCATTTATTTATTTTCATATCTAATGTTAACATTGATTATTATACAGGTATCTAACATTTAGAATCGTCTGGATTCGCTACAGAATTATGTTTACTCTTGTCGAGGTATCGACTAACATACACGCCGCGGTACTTAAACTTTATTCTCAATTATTTTGAAAAATACTCATCGGTGCGTTCTGTAACTTCATATCTAATGTTAATATTGATTATTATACAGGGATCTAACAATTAGAATCGTC
Organism: Lasioglossum leucozonium; assembly: GCA_028454225.1. Classification (NCBI taxonomy): domain Eukaryota; kingdom Metazoa; phylum Arthropoda; class Insecta; order Hymenoptera; family Halictidae; genus Lasioglossum; species Lasioglossum leucozonium. The sequence goes on from CM052221.1 coordinate 26,568,229, forward strand.
TGGATTCGATACTGAATTATGTTTACTCTTGCAGAGGTATCGACTAACGTACACGCCGCGGTACTTAAACTTTATTCTGAATTATTTTGAAAAATACGCATCGGTGCGTTCTGTAACTTCATATCTAATGTTAATATTGATTATTATACAGGGATCTAATATTTAGAATCGTCTGGATTCGATACAGAATTATGTTTACTCTTGTCGAGGTATCGACTAACATACACGCCGCGGTACTAAAACTTTATTCTCAATTATTTTGGAAAAAACGCATCGTTGCGTTCTGTAACTTCATATCTAATGTTAATATTGATTATTATACAGGTATCTAACATTTAGAATCGTCTGGATTCGCTACAGAATTATGTTTACTCTTACAAATGTATCGACTAACATACACGCCGCGGTACTAAAACTTCTCACGCATGCATTTCGACGAATTCCGACAATAATTCATTGTATCGAAATACACATGAGATGATAAACACACTGTTTATCCAATATTTTTGTGCTAGTAGGGAAGGTTTACTAGCTTGCACGGAGAGACCGAAATGTTAATGCGGGGCCGCCAGGCTAAGAAAAAGTGTGCGGGTTTCGGGAAGCACCAACACAATGAGCATGTTATTGATAAATTGACTGTCTAGTGAGAGTTCTTGTGCCTACAATGGACGTGTTTGCAACAGGTGTGTTTGCTGGATTAGTTTCGAATGTTGTCATAGAGAAGCGGAAGAGTCAAGCGACAATTATATTTTCGTGACCGACTGTAGATGTAGGTGATATTTACAGCTTGCTTCAGATTTACTAAAAATTTTCTTACGGTACACAATATGTGTTAAAGAATGTAAATCAATGAGTGCTATACAAGGGCTCTATGTTACCGATGTGCACTTATATTATAGTTTAGTTTTATATTGCAAGCGCATCAGCCGACAGAAGCGTCTTTTGTTTCTCTCCTTCGAGAACGTGCGCCCCGATTTCTAACGTAGTCTCCTCCACGCAGTCGTAGTGTAATGTAACACGCGTATTTCTTTTATACTTGTATTTATATGAAAGTGTGATAATTAAACAGCGGATCTTTATGCAGAATAACAATTTTCTACCTGATTTGCAACAAACTGGAGCGAAATAGAAATTTATTTTCTTTGTTAATATGTTTAATAGGTTGCAAATAATATAACAGTATTTTTAAATTATTCTAATGTTCTCACCGTTTAAAATTACACCTACTAATTTTTGCCATAAATGCATAAACATCCGCTGTCTAGTGATAATAATACCCTATAGTGTTATTATTCCAAATCTCCTGACAATATGGAAGCACGGAGAAACGCGGACGACTCTACAAAAAATCTCAGTCAGAGTCGAGGATATTACTGGACTAGAATAATCCGTAGATCATTTGGATTATAGCTCGCACGGGCCCCTATTGTTGAGACCCCTCTTAACCCCTGCAGCCTCGCTTCCGGAACACCTGGTAGCCGACAGTCCTTCGTGTCTGGTTCATGGCCCGATAAGATTCTAATTAAGGAGACTTATTGAAGGGGTCTGGGAATGCCTATGATTCCCAGGCTGCCGCGCTACGCTGCGCCGCGTCGCGTCGCGTCGCGTCGGGGCTGATCCCGACGATTTCCTATTCCGCGCGGAGCGTAGACTAGGCGAACAACGTAGGCACCCTATAGTCCGTCGTACGGCGTGTTTTTCTTCGGCAACGGTGCCAACGAAATGCCCCACGTCTGCCGCCGGCCGCATCGATCTCTTAACGACACGTTGACAGCGTGACTTACGCGAGACGAGTGTGATTGGACTTCCACGCTGGATTCATTTCGCCACGGAGAGGATCGATTCCTCGAATGGCACAACTAGGCGCGACGGCCCGAGGAATGTCTCGATATTGTTCCACGGAATATTGGATTCTGACCGAGGGACCTGTCGCCTGGAGATCGACCAATTTGTCGCCTACGGATTCTAATGAGACATATTCACTTGTTGACACACCGCCCTCGGAAGGATCTATAGTCTATGGTCAAGGAGACATCGAAACAATGTGATAGCGTGGATCGAAACCACCCTGTGGCATCAATTTAATGAAAATTGGTATCGGCGCTAGGTTCGATCAATGCAATGAAAAGCCTATTTGCAGAATTTACACATTAACGTTTCGATCTACGTTAAGATCATCTTCAGAATCAGTAGTCTACTGCCCACCGGCATGATGTAAACATGTATGTTCGCTCGTATCGCGTTAAGACGTCGTTGACCGGCGCGACGTCTCTGAGAGTCGTAAATTCTCAAAATCAAATTTTTTTGATCAACGTGTAAGGAAAATCGAGCGAGGAGCAGCGAGGGTCGACAGCGTGGGTGAGCCGTGCGGCTATCCCCTCCCTGGGAAAACCCGAGTCTTAAGAAAAGCACTGGCAGAGGGGGGCCTTACGTTTTCGGGCCTAAGGACCTCTCTTCCCGTGGCAGTCTGGGTTGTATTGCTTTGTAATTCAGAGCTCTTCGAGCGACAGTTGAGAGTTTTTGCAACGCCCCAACTGTAACTTGTATTATTTTACTTTATATAATAAAACGCATCTTTGGCGGGCGGCTTCACCGTCGATACGACTATTATTTCCAACCCTGTACCGTCTTGCCTTGCGTAACGCGCTCGCGCGACAGTAGCCGCGCCCTACACGCGGTTATTTCTGTTTTATTCCGCGTTTTTATCTTACAAACGCGATTCGACACGGTTCCTTACTCTTAAATTAAATGGTAAGGATGTTTAAATAGTTTAAAGACAGAACTAATATATAAACTCTGAATTTATTTAACAGTAGAATGTACGGAAATGACAATGTAATAGATGATGTTTAGACTGAAGTGTTTACTCTGAGAGTTCTCGGAAGACTGATGATGAAGGAAAAAAAAATGAGAGAAATGGCTCAGCTAATTGGTTAGGAAAAAAAACATGTAATCAAAAGAAAAAAGGCAAATGACCGCCCCTCAACAACGTTCACTCGTAGGTACAAATTTTACCTGCGAGTGACCGGCGCGGAAAATCCACATGGCCCAAGCGAGAGGCATAGCAAGTAATAAATCCGAAAAGCGCCTTGACTCGAACAATGCATGAGAAAAAGAATTGAAGATGGCTCGACTCTGGCCAAATCTGCCAGATGCGGACTTAGGATATATAAAACACTAAAAATCAGAAGAGTAACGGCTTTTCGGAGAAAGTGCTGCTATGCTTGTGTTATTGTTAAAAAAAATGTGCAAGACAGCTGGGGTCATTTTATGACATCAGCTACCTGATTGTATTGAATAGAGACTGCGTTAAACAATGTACACGGTGTAAGAAAAGTAATGGTCATCCGTCCTAAGGGGTGAATCTACACCTCTGGATCGGTGGACATTTGTAAAACAAACTTGCCGCAAGATTGTTTATAACAATAAAAACTGTTGTTAAAGTTTTTTTCACGTCAATACCTTCTACTCATCGAGAAGAGAAAAAGTCTGAAAAGAGCCATATGCCGCAAACAAATAGTTATTGAGATATAAGCTGTTAAAGTTTTTGCAAAATTTGATTGTGTGGCGTTGTACGTATAGACAAAAGCCTACTACTACAGTTGACCCGACCGTATCGATGAGACAGAACATAATCGTGTGCGTGCCTCGAGACAAACGAAATTTAAAGAGACATTCGTGGCTAGGCCCGTACCAAGTCATCGTCTGTTTCCCTGCCCATTCAGATAATAAATTTAAAATTGCAAAATATGAAAGAAAACCTTGTGTAAGGGTTGCCGCCGACAGCGTGTACGTGTGTGTGTGTGTTTGCCGATCGAGGCACATGGTCGCGGCGCGGTGCCGATGCCGCTGCGCTCTTTTCGGCGCGGTGCCGATGCCGCTGCGCTCTTTTCGGCGCGGTGCCGATGCCGCCGCGCTCTTTTCGGCGCGGTGCCGATTCCGCTGTGTCTTTGCGGCATGAAGCCGCAAAGCGGCGTCGAGGAGATGAGCGGCTCCTTTTTGGGTAGTTTCTGCCTATAAAAGCGAGCCTGGATGGCAGTGAGTTCAGTTGTCGCCCAACTACGAAAGAAACGACATCCTTGACATGTAAATTGCCCCTTACACTTGTATCTATTGTTATACATAAAAATACTAATCCTACATTATAAAATACTAACGTAAAGTAGAGTTACAATTTTTCAGGGTCTTCTATTCCTTCGGCGGACCCACAGCACACTGCCACTTTCTCGAATTAGTCTCAATAATTGTGTCTGTCTTCCAGGTTCAATGTGGGCACCACCAGTATCCAAACACACTTGCAACCTTTCCTTACAGTTTCGCCGCACTTTTTCACATATGTCTACTTTACGTCTAATTGTTTCAAACGCGTTTTCAATTTTGTCCTTCAGTTCATTAATATTGTTTATTTGCGTTCGTGATCTGTAAACAATACTCTTGACTGCTCCCCAAAGGAAGAAAAGGATTTAAATATTTAGTAAACGCAAAACACCACACTTTCACACGATCACTTAACACTACACAACACACTTTCTGAACTTGTAACGGCGAATGAAAAGAAATTAATCCGACCGCGATCAATATAATTCTGCACTCTCGATGCGTATCCGCGCGGAATCTCTGCTCTCCCAGAAAACAATGAATTCGATCGAGGTTCATCGGTTGAAACAAATGAAATCGTTGTCATGGAGATATTCATTTTTCGAGAATCATCTGGAAACACCGATTCTTGAGTGTTCAGATGTCTGATTATATTGAGAGATCAGATATTCAATTCCTTCAAGTTTACATTCTTAAGTATATAAAAGACAAGATTTGAAACGCATTTGTAAGTGGTTAGAAATAAAGAGAACATATGTGAGAAAGTGTATCGGAAAATATGCCCTAATCGAGCTTGTTTTCTGGGATAGCAGAGTTATCGCGCGAATTCGCATTGAGAGCGCAGAATTATTTTGATCGCGGTCGGAGTAATTTCTTTTCATTCGCCGTTACAAGTTAAGAAACTGTGTTGTGTAGTGTTAAGTGATCGTGTGAAAGTGTAGTGTTTTGTGTTAAGATTATTAAAACTGATTTATGAAAACGGTAGTGTGCACATTATGACTGTTTAAACACGTTTAAACGATCATTAAAGACAGAGAGACACCACTTTTGCACCAATTTTTGACGATATTTTTTAATTTATCTCAAGAAACAAGGGTCCAGCGGAAAATCGAACTATACCACGCGATAGGAAAAAAATTTTTTAATACATGCTATACATCATTTCCCGTAGAGTTTTGCACGCTGATTTCAAATCTGGTTTCAAAATTTTCTACGGCGTCAGGATTTTTCAAAAAATTTATAGATCTCAGATCTAACGTTCTATAGTCTAATTCGTGAAATAACAATTTTCTAATTTAATTATAATTTTTCAAATAAATAGATTTAAAAAATGATTCGATTTGACGCACAATAGCACCGATTTCGCAGAGCAGTGTACATTGCCGTCAAGTTTGAATAAAATTTTTATGTCGCAAAAGATCGCCATCTTTAATAGCCATAAACGTCAATCGAGCCATGCTCGTAATGTACCATATTCTTAAAAGAAAATTAGCATACTCCAGCCCCACGAAAATTCCCCCTTCTAGCAGCCATAATCGGCCCCGTGCTCTACAGAACATTTACGAAGCTTACACGGTTCGCGCAATATTCTCGAATCTGTGGTAAAAATCTACTGCGACGTTTTGTCCTTCGTGACCGTAAAAGTGTTTCAGGGCATCGACGAAACGGAATCGTGTGTGTCTCCCAAAATAGAAAATTGCATAAACCAAACCGAGCGGAATTTCGTGCATTTTACTTACATACGTCAGTCCGTTCCGTGGTTTCTGCAACAATTCCGCGGAATTTGCAACAATCCGGCGGCCGTATAATTTTCTGTGATTAGTTTAATTGCAACGTCGTTTAGAACACGAACGCCGTTGACGTGTGCATTTATAACGAACCGATAATCAGCTGAAAGTTTTCCGTGGAAGGAAAGTCGCCGATTGCAACCGGATTCGAGTGAAATACGCTAATCCGCGGAGAAACCTCGCCATCCGAGAACCTCGAATAAAATCGACTTTATTTCTTAAGAGTCCCCTCTGAAAGTGAAAACCGCGCAGAAAATGTCAGAAAAATATTACTCGGGGAGCTCTGAAAATGAAGGTTTTATGAAGATTGCAATAATATATCCTTGCAAACTAGGCAGTGGCGAAACTACAAATTTTTCCTTTCGATATTTTTATAGGATTGAAATTTTTTAATACTCTTTAGGAAGAAGAATTGTACGTTTTTGTTGATCAGTGTACTTTTAATTTCATTTAAATCAGGGATAGTTTCGGGGAAATTACAAAAATATGCAAAAATTGTTCACAATCATTTAAGGTCATTCAAGGTCATATACGTAAAAATGGATGGAAAACGGAAATTCATAATGGAATGAAATATTCTCGTCAGTGTCAGTTTATTTCAGAGCAAAATATTTATTATTACGTATTTTAATCTCATCGTAAATCGCAGTAATAGATTTACCTAAACTACTGGAAGCTCAAATGGTAAAATCCAAGCGGTAATACGTGGGCACCCTGTATATTTCTTTTAGGTCAACACAAAATTCTATCATTTGTAACCAATGTTGAAGAATTATACAGGGTGGTCCGTTTAAATAAGAATATCCAAATATCTCTTCAGGTTATTGTTATGCAAAAATTATTTGTTACGTAATATGCATAGTGTTAATGGACCAAATATTTGGCACGAATATTTTTTCTCCGAGGTTCATTTTTTTCCGAGTTGTCAAGGTCATCGATGTTTTTTGGTACATAACTACATTTTTTTTATTGCATCGTGTAACTGATGGAAAAATACATTCAGATATGTATAATAACATGACCTTGAAATGACCTTGATCCTCGAAAATTAAAGTTTTACCTAGAACTGATGTCTATTCAGATCGTAGCCCAGATAGCACAAAGACGTCTTGAATGTCCCACGAACGTCCCCTGAACGGCCTCCGAAGGTCTTCTGAACGGCCTATGTTACAAAACTGTACATCTTAAAGACGTCTTTTAAACGACCTTTCGACGTCTTTGGGACGTCTTTTAGGCGACTTTAAGACGACTTTGGGACGACTTTTAGGCGACTTTAAGACGACTTTTCAACGACTTTTCGACGACTTTTCGACGACTTTTAGGCGACTTTAAGACGACTTTTCGACGACTTTTAGGCGACTTTAAGACGATTGTAAGATGACTTTAAGACGACTTTTCGACGACTTTTAGGCGACTTTAAGACGACTTCAAGTCGACTTCTCAACGAATTTTCGACGACTTTAAGACGACTGTAAGATGACTTTTCGACGATTTTTAGGCGACTTTAAGATGACTTTTGGACAATGTACTATTGGGACTATTTTGGACTATTGAGATCGTAGGCTTTGACCAAGATTCTACATCAAGAGCGTGAATGTAAATAAACATGTTTACTGTCACAATACTGATGATACCTAACGATTTGAAATTCCGATCAGTTTCAATTTATCTATCCGTGTATCGACGTGCTGTTTGAAATGAATTACTCAATGCAAGAGAAAGTTGATATGGTCTTCATTTACGGTAAAGCTGATCATTGTTTAAGGCAAGCAGTTAGAATGTATAATGATAAATTTCCAGACGAAACTTAGACGAAAGTTAACGAAACTCCACAAGTGAGTTTAAGACAACTCGAGCTTGAAACTGGCATTCCTAAAACAAGCATAATACGGATATTGAAAGAAGAAAAATTTCATCGGAACATATTTTGTAAATCGTATGAATTTTTCTCGGTGGGGTTTGCAGCAATACGAAAATGACGAATCATTTTTTAAAAGAGTACTATTTACTGATGAAGCGTCTTTCACCAACCATGGACAGCTAAATCTAAGAAACATGCATTATTGGTCAACTGACAATCCACACTGGCTAAGATTAGTGGATAAACAAAGACCGTGGAGTGTAAATATCTGGTGTGGCATATTAAATCATCAAATAATTGGTCCTTATTTCATAAACGGTACTTTAAATGGAGAAAAGTATGCAACATTCTTGCAAAATGAGCTACAAATGCTTGTTCATGATGTCCCACTAGATATCCGTTTAAGAATGTGGTATCAGCATGACGGTTGTCCGGCTCATTCCACACGCCTTGTCAAACAAATTTTGGATTTAAAATTTCCAAATCGATGGATTGGTCGTACCGGAGTTCTGGGATGGCCACCGCGTTCACCAGACCTCACACCAATGGACTGTTTTTTGTGGGGAAAATTGAAACAAACAGTTTATAATGAACGACCAACTACACCAGAGGATATGAAGAACCGAATAGTTAGAGCTTGTGCTGATATTAATTCCGAAACAATTGAAAGATCTGTACAGTCGGTCATTGCAACGTAGAAGGACACCATTTTGAACATCTCTGATGATAACTTAAGAGAACGTGAGTGTTGTTTTAACAGTTAACACATACACACATCTGTTGATCGATATTCTTACTTAGTGTGATAAAAAATATTTTCTTCTCATTCGTAGGTTCAGGAGTCGTGGCCGAAGATTTCCGACATCGGTTCTAGGTATAACTTCAATTTTCGAGGATCAAGGTCATTTCAAGGTCATGTTATTATGCATATCTGAATGTATTTTTCGATCAGTTACACGATGCAATAAAAAAAAATGTAGTTATGTACCAAAAAACATCCATGACCTTGACAACTCCGAAAAAAATGACCCTCGGAAAAAAATATTCGTGCCAAATATTTGGTCCATTGACAACATGCACATTACGTAACAAATAATTTTTGCATCATAATAACCTGAAGAGATATTTAGGTGTTCTTATTTAAACGGACCACCCTGTATATTTAGTTTATATTTTGTTCCGATCATTGTACAGTGGATCCAAAAAGTATATCAACACTAAATACCCGATTTTCGAAAAATTGCCAATATTTAAACAGTAATAATTTTGTAAAAAATAACGACATGATCATAAAATTTGACGCATTTTAAAGTTGAAAGCTTCTATTTTCAAACCCCGTCGGAAATTTTATTCCAACATCTTTTTTCTTGACGTAACGAGCGAGGAACTGAAGACGCGTTTCTTATTGAAAATGTTACATATTCAAAAGTCTGTGAAGACTTTGAAAAATTTTTCTTGTGACTGAAACCAAAATAGATTTCAATCTTGAAGCTTAGTCTTTTCAACGACACCTTGAAAATTGATATACGATTTTTTTCACTGTTTGAGGCAACAAAAATGAGGAACAAGTTCGGTCGTGTATAGCCTCCTTGGTGTAACTTATATCAGTGTGAAGTTGACGGCACAGATCTCATTCGAAGCTCGATGAAACGGCTAAAAAAAATCGTACATCAATTTTTAAGATGTCGTTGTAAAGAGGGAGCTTCAATCTTGAAATCTGTGTTGGTTTCAGTCACAAAAAAATTTTTTCAAAGTCTTCACAGACGTTTGAATGTGTAACATTTTCAATAAGAAACGCGTCTTCAGCTTCTCGCTCGCTACGTCATGAAAAAAGATCTTGGAATAAAATGAACGATGGATTTTGAAAGTAGAGGCTTTCAGCTTTAAAATGAGTAAAATTTCATGATCGTGTATTCATCTTTTACGAAATTATTACTGTTTAAATATTGGCAATTTAGCTGTGAAGAAAATTGTACGGCAAGAGTAAAAGGAGTCGGCTGAAACGTATCAAATTGGCCTTTGAGGAAACGGCTGTCTTCGCCGAAATGTCTTAGTGCTGTAAGAACAGAAGATTGGGAAATCGGGCGAGAGAAATTTAGAAAAGCCCGTGGGGCGCGAGGAATTTCATTTCGTCTTATCAGAACCCGCGGAAGAACGTAATAATGGTCAGTGGGTACCGAGCGAGCCGCGGCGTTCAAGAATTTCCGTGGCCACGCGTGAACTTCCAAAAAACCCTCGTAATTACTCGAAAATTACTCGGCGCAATTCTCAAGATGTATTCATTGTACTGCGTGCTGCCGTTGGACCGTTCGCCGTTTAATCGAGCCGGCCAGAGGAATTTTGGAATCTCCATTTCTTAGCGGTTCTCCTGTTTTATGGGAGACAGCTGTTTCTAGAGGTCTCGGAGAGGTCTATGTACAGCAAAACCAATTTTTTTTTACATTTTTCACTTCTTTTATATTCGAAGAATTCGCAGTTAAAAAGAGATTTAGAAATTTTTTTAATAACCAAACTGATCGAGACTTGTGTCCCCACACTACCTTCCTCTTCTACGATGCTATTTCCCACAATTCCACCGCGGTATCACGTGACGTCTTTTTATACAATACATACAATATTATACAGTATACCAATTTTTTTAAAATATTTTTTACTTCTTTTATATTCGAAGAATTTGCAGTTAAAAGGAGATTTAGAAATTTTTTTAATTACCAAACTGATCGAGACTTGTGTCCCCACACTACCTTCCCCTTCTACGATGCTGTTCCCCACGATTACATCACTGTGTCACGTGACGTGTTTTTATACAATATATACAACATGTATATACAATATGTACGATATACAATATACAGGGTGCGGCGCAAATTAGTCCCCACGATTTTTCAGCCCCTTCGAATGATCGGACAGAAAAATGTTTCTTACCAAAGTTAATCAGTATTTAACCGACAAGAAATTGCAATTTTTTATATTAAAAAAAAATCGATTTTCAACAAAAAATCAAGGTCGCTGTCATATCTTTTAATGGAACTTAAATGTTTTTAACTTAATAATATTCTAGGCGACATCGAAACGAATTTAACGACCTGCTATGCAATGACTTTCAGATGACCTCGAAAGAAAATATCGCCGTGAATGAATTGCCAGAATATTTGAAATTGTATTTCGACGGTACGCAATAGCAACGCCTCGCATTGAGACGTAAACAAATGAACAGTTACAAGCATGTTTTCTCGATAAATTTAGAAGATATAACAAAATCTGTTGAATAAACATTGTATAGTTCCACTTATAGAATTGTTTTATACATGATTTGAACACCACAAATCATATTTTTTTATTGTTTTTAAAAAATAAAAAAAGTATTTTCGAATTATTAATGCATCATTTTTATTTACTTTCAGGATCTTCTGATAATGAAATACGTTTCTCCAGAAAAGAAATTTACCATATGGTTAAAATTACCTGAGTGACGGATTAAGTATTATTTTCACATACCCGACCGCTGCATATTACAAATCCGCCATTTTGTTTTTTGTCATTTTTACATCAGATTCATATTCGAGGGCACGAGGAATATAGGAATACGCATCCGCCATATTGAATCCGCCATTTTGTTTTTTGTAATTTTTACATCAGATTCATATGCAAGGGCACGAGGAATATAGGAATACTAATTTTAGAGAGAGTCTAATAATTTTTTGGGTTACGCATCCGCCATATTGAATCCGGCATTTTGTTTTTTGTAATTTTGACACCAGATACATAATCAGCGACCGGAAAAACTTCTGAGTATCAATTTTGAACTAATTTGGAATACTCCTTCCTATTTTGGCCACGTTTTGGCGATTTCCGACCACTGTGCGCCCGTTAAAAGAGAATTTTTCGAGAGCTGCTACGGACCAGATCTTTGCAGTATTTACACCGTCGGAGGACATCAGATTATCACCTTATTTATTTTCATAGAATAGAATCTTGAAGATGATAATTTCTTTTTATTCTTCCCCGAATAACTGACAGAAATGAGTAGCAATAGGTAGAAATAAGTAGAAGTAACTTACAGAAATAATTGGAAGCAGCTCCTTCAGACGACTTCTAGTGGAAGAAACCGCTGAATTAGCAGGCAGGATTTGTTCTAATTGTAAGCACCGAATCAGAAAATCAGAGACTACGAGAGGAAAGGATCGCTAACATAACAAGCCCGACTACCGAATTACCGTTCTCCGACTTCAACCTCCCATAAAGTGAAAAAGGGAACGAGCTGCTTTCTTCACAGCGGTAAATTCATGGAGCACAGGGTTACTTATTAAGCTCGTTCCAGTACCAACAATTCTTCGGTAGCCCACGGGCTTCCTAACAGTCGCCCAGCGCGGGAACAGCCGGCCGAGCCAACAGGGGCTAATGGCGTTACAACGCTTATGTAATATTTCGCCGCTATTTTCAGGCTGGAACAGCGTCATTTTATATTCATGCGCTGTGCTGCTTCGCGATTTAGCTCGACGTTTTCGGCTACTCGTTAATCTACCCCCGTTGCAAGCTAATCCTTGCTCGAATAATTTATGCCTCACCCTGGAGACGTGATATTGTACTCATTATGGGCCTCGAATACAAATTTCATGGCTGGATCTTCGATCGAATTCTTTCGAATATTTGGTAAATGTTTGATGATTTCTTATTTTTAATAGTAGCGGAAATAATTTAGGTGTTCAAGATAAAATTAACATCCTATATATTTTCTTCCATTTTTTTATCAAACAATTTTTACTATCATGAGAAAGTTAATAGATGTTAACCAAAAACAGTAATAAATGTAAATTCCTTAAAGATGGCTCCCGTTTGGCGAACATTTACCAAATATTCGAAAGAATTTTATCGAAGATTCCCGAAAAATGGAAGAAAATATACAGGGTGTTAATTTTTAATTCCTTGATCACCTAAATTATTTCCGCTACTATTAAAAAAAAGAAAAAATAACTAAATAGGATTTAGTCAACGACCATTGCCTCGCTGAAAATACCGATTCTCGATCGATCACCTAAGTTAAACGGCGTAGGGCGGGGGACGCATTAGGATGGGTGACCGCTCGGTAACAAGCCGGGAAGTGGCCCTCTGGGTGCGTTTAACGTGTTGTTGGCAAAATAGATGGTTCGGAACCCACCTTAATAAAAAGTAGGTCCCGCTTGAAATTAGGCGATAGTTGAGGATTGGTAAAGGGAGAGGTGGTCGAACGAATTTGAAACCCTGAGGGGACCAAATATCATTACATATAACTAAATAAGATTTACGTGGTTTCAAGACGCGCATTAGATGGTAGTGAAAAAAAATCCTTTGAAGGTCATTTTCACAGTTTTTTCAAGGTCACTATATTTTTTTTGTATATTAACATGTATTTTTCATAATGCAATGTTGTAGTCGACGTCTACGACGTTCAACGACCTACACACGATACGAACTTCCTCGCATGTTTAGTTTTTGCGTAACATTTCGGTTTTTATCGAAATCATGCATTTTTATAAAAATCAATGTTTCTCGAAAACGTTGCGTGATAGAGCAATTCTGCTTTCGGATTCGGTTTTAGGACGACAATGTCTACAAGAATCATCCAACAGTAATTGGCGCACACGAAGAAAGTTCTCATTTGTTGGATAGTGTAATAAAACGAAAAGGGTAATATCAGCTTATTTTATTAGATGCTCAAAATGCTTGTCGTCCGCAGCAAGACACGTCTGTACACGAGAAGTGAAGGATTGAATGGGATTTCTTATGGTATTTCCGCGATGCCTCTAGAATTCGTAGGACTTTAACATGTGCTATGTCTCAAAACTGACAAACTCTTTGTTCACTAGCTACAAGGTTTCCAGTTCAATACAATTCAAGCTGTGTAATAACAGTATGGTTTGATCAATCCGCAAGCATTGGCTTCTTCAGACTGCTAGAAAATTTAGTAACGTTTACTAAGCTCACGAAAGTTTGCTAAAGTTTATTACTTAATGTTTATTAGTTTCAAACTGAAACTGATTTTTTCGCCTTCAAGGTCACTTCAAGGTCGTTTAACTCATCTTGACGCCGAGTTCAACATTGCATTATGAAAAATACATGTTAATATGGTAAACCTTACGTTTAGGGGAAGCAGCTCCGATGACCTTGACCTTGACATATGTTATCGAGAACAACATTCTGAACAACTTTTGTCATTACAACTACCCGACGCTCACTCTTAGTTTTCGAGATATTTGCGAAAAACTATTGCAAATACTGTATTGAATTTTACGTATTCATGCATGCTCCGTGGCAACGTAAGGCTGTTCTGGGGCGGCATCTGTTTATTTTCTGTTTATAAACACATTATGGGAATCAGAACAGAGTGTCTGGGTTAGGTCTGGGTGACTACTTCTGTATTTTCGCATGCGTGGTCGCCCTCTCCACCCCCCCCCCCCTCCACCATCTAACCCTAACTAATTCTGATCGAATTCTGAGAATTTTATTCAGCATTTACATGGTGTAATGGATACATAGAATTCATTATTTCGAAAAAAGCATCAATGCGTTTATCAAAATTGTACGTTCTTTTAAATAAAAATTCGGCAATATAATTAGTATAATGATAGTCACGTATGCCACAGCGAGAAATGCTGGTTCTCAGATCTCTCCACAATCTTTCAATATTTTATGTATGAACTTGTGTATGGCAGCCTTATGTTGCCACGGAACGTGGAAGAATACGTAAAATTCAATACACTATTAGCAATAGTTTTTTTGCAAATATCTCGAAAACTAAGAGCGAGCGCCGGGTAGTTGTAATGACACAAGTTGTTCTGCCCCCCCTAAACGTAAGTATTACCGTTAATATGCAAAAAAAAAAATAGTCACCTTGAAAAAACTCTGAAAATGACCTTCAAAGGATTTTTTTTCACTACCATCTAATGCGCGTCTTAAAACCATATACATTCTATTTAGTTATTTTTTCTTACTGTTAATAGTAGCGGAAATAATTTAAGTGTTCAAGATAAAATTAACACCCTGTATATCCGAATTTCATCGGCCATGAATCGGCGCCGGTTAGATTTTGAAACGCGGAACTTTTCGAAACTTTTCTCTTCCGTTTCGGTGAAATTGGACGGTTTAAATGACACTTTGGTCAACGTCGCCGGCTGAATCGTCGATGATCAAAGCGGTTCGATAGTGTTCCCGATCGCTAGTTGCCTCTTCCGGCGATTCGGCGAACTTGTGCGAACGATTCCAGCACCGCTAATAAACTCTGAAAACGCTGATAATTATCGAAGTGGCCGGTGTCAGGTGATAATTAAGCGAGCGCTGAAATGAGCCTGGTACTTTGACGAGCCACTTTCGCGCGGAGTCGAAAAGCATCACGCGAAAGGACATCCAGTCACATTCACTCCACCGTGTACCGGGCGTTCGGCCCGTCGTTTGCCGGTTTTGCCGGGAAACGCTGATACATACTCGCGAATGTATGTATGTAAATAGGTCGCGAAGACCTTACAATGCGTGGCGAGGCGGCGGTTTACCTCTGCAAGAACTCGGCAATCTGTTACGTTTGCCTGCTGCCCGGAACGGTCTTGGTGACAATTCTCCAGCTAGATCGTTCAAGTATTTCCAGTGAAAATGGTCCGCTGGAGAAACCGATGGAGATTCGGAATTCTTTCGAATAAAACTAGGGGAATACCAGGCGGGCCAAAGGTCAACGAGGTCAAAAGTGTCCCTGAACCGAATTAAATTTGCAACAGGCCGTCCAATTTTCAACCCCATACGTCGACGTGAGGAGTAGCAACGGGATGGCGTAAAAAGCCATTTCCTTCCATTGAAAATTCTGAAAAAAATCGGGCATATCCCAACTACCAGAATGCAAATCCATGAATTTTTTCAGAATTTTCGGCTTCGAAATCGAATTTTAAAAAATGAGGATAGATTGTGAAATGCTAATTTCTCAAAGAAGTTACGAAATTATATGTTACGGTTGTTAACCCTTTGCACTCGGAGCTATTTTAACTTGAAAATTAAACATTTCTTCCAACCTAGAATAATTCCATTCTACATTATTTTTCCTCATTTTATGGACATGAAATTAATATAATAACTCATAAAATACTTAAATGTTTAGTAATTGGTTAGATATCAACTTATTTAATAATGTAAACAATATTTTAAATAATGGTACAGCAATTTTTAGTGGCCACTCTGAGTCGCCACTCGAGTGCTAAGGATTAATATATTTCTCAGATTTCTCAAAGCGGGGGGCAGGCGGTTGGAAAATTCGAAATCCGGTAATTTGCGAGCGCACTAACAAGCGAGGTTACCCAATCGTAACACGCCGATTGTAATGAAATTTTGGCATGATATAGAACTCAAAAAAATATTTGACACGTATTTTTTTATAGCGGCCGACATTCATGTTAAGGGGGTGAAAAATCCATTTTTATTGAATATCTCCGAAAGTATTAGGTCTAGAGAAAAATTTCAAAATCCAATTTGTGCGTCTTTAAAAAGCGAATCTTTTCGCGTAAACTGATTAAACAAATGATAATTATAAATATGTTAAAAATTAACTTTTTTGCAACATTTTTGGACAAAATATTAAACTTTTTTCATGAAAATTTGTATACACATACCTTGATAAATAATGTGAGAAAAAAGTTTTTTCTCTCATAGTCATATGTTCCAATGCTTATGCGAGGCACGGTGGCAACCATAATGGAAAATTTGTTCGGGTAAGGATAACCGTTTATTTGGAGTTGTTCCACGTTAAAAGTGATGTGGTAGCCCTGCAAAAGGCTGATTTGTATTTCTGTGGGTTTTCCATCGACAAAAAAACG
This sequence comes from Lasioglossum leucozonium, assembly GCA_028454225.1. NCBI lineage: Eukaryota > Metazoa > Arthropoda > Insecta > Hymenoptera > Halictidae > Lasioglossum > Lasioglossum leucozonium. The sequence goes on from CM052221.1 coordinate 26,584,806, forward strand.
AGAAAAAAGATAGACATAAAATTAAATTACTCCAAACGTTATATGTATCTATAAGCTATTCTACAAAATTATCACAATAATGAAAGTTGTCAAAAAAGTGTACAAAGCACAAATGGCATTTACACCACGAATATGGGTTATTATTATAATATTATTATTATTATATCCAATGTAAAATACGATTGGTCATGATAGCCAAAGTTGAAACTTTTAAACAAAGAAAGAATACAAAACAAGCAGGTAGCGGGCAAACTTGAGTTCACGCGGTAAGTGCAATAAATGATCTTCGGGTGGTTTTTCCTAATTTTTAAACCGATGGAACACCCACAGAAAAACAAATCAGCCTTTTCAAGGCTACCACATCACTTTTAACGTGGAACAACTCCAAATAAACGGTTATGCTTACCCGAACAAATTTTCCATTACGGTTGCCATCGTGCCTCGCATAAGCATTGAAACATAATATTATGACCGAGGAACGAAAAAACTTTTTTCTCACATTATTTATCAAGGTATGTATATACAAATTTTCATGAAAAAAGTTTAATATTTTGTCCAAAAATGTTGTAAAATAGTTGATTTTTAACATATTTTTTAAACATTTGTTTAATCAATTTACGCGAAAAGATTCGCAATTTAAAGACGCACAAATTGGATTTTGAAATTTTTATCTAGACCTAATACTTTCGGAGATATTCGATAAAAATGGATTTTCCACCCCATCTTTGAGAGCTATTTTCACCCCCTTAACATGAATGTCGGCCACTATAAAAAAATACGTGTCAAATATTTTTTTGAGTTCTGTATCATGCCAAAATTCCATTACAATCGGCGTGTTACGATTGGGTAACCTCCCTTGTAAGTAACAAACTTGGAATACAGTGTTGCGACCGTGCAGAATAATGGGAGTCGACATGAACCGAGCAGTTGTTACGAACGGCCGCATACTTTCGTTTAATTATTGTTGTTGCGCGTCTTCGGTAGCGTTCTTCCGGCAAGCGGAGTAGAAAGAGGTTCAAATTAGTATCAAATTAGTATCCCGAGGCAGCTGGTGCATACGTTTGTCTTCGTCTTTCGAGGCGGCGCGGGGTCTCCCTCTTGGCTCGAGGCAGCGCAGCGCGCCAGGCATGGCAGTGCTTGTTCCACCCCTTTCGCCGTCGGTTTCTCTAAGACGATAATGTAACAGCGTATTACGACGTGTAAACACAGAACGACAGTGCCGCCGCGTGGAAACGGCCAGAATAATCCCGGTGGCTTACGGGTCTAAGATTTCGCGGTGGCACCGACGTCATAAATTCTCGCCGCGCCCTGTATAAATTAACGCCGCTGCGTTTCTGCTCGCGGGGACATTCTTTATTCTCGCACGCGTTTATCGGAATACATTACGCGACACGCGGTTCGAAATCGCCGGTCTCGATAAAGTCCGCCAGGGATTGCGCGCGGTTCCGCGTTAAATATTTCTCCGAACGAATAATATTACTTTAATGTTTCCTTTCTTATCCGCGCTGCAATTTTTATCTGCGCGTATAATACGCTCGGATACGTCCGACCGTTTTATCAGTGCATATTCGCACCGGTGATCGTGAAAGTGAAGTCACGTCCTATTTCTTCGAGATATTTAGACTTTTGCGCGTGATCTGGAAACTATGTTTTTCAAACTTTTGTTACAGACCCAGATGAAAAAATTGTAAAATCAATATTTACTAATTGTTTCTGCAAGTCCTGTCATCTTCAATTTTCTTGATATTTTCATTACACATCATTTAGTAACCTAATTCTTCTACATTCCTGAAAAAACAGGTCACGTGGCCCACTTTTTCAAAAGTTACATCATTTCAAAGGGTGTACAGAGACTTATTTTATACTGAGTGTATCTATAATATATGTATACAGGGTGGTCCACTTAAATATCTGCTTTATTTATGATAATATAAGAAATGTTTTTAATGCAGTATAAATGATATCACAAGGTGAATGATTTGCAAATGTTATTTTTTTCACAAGTTTCTTTTTCCCGGGGTGTTCACTTTAATTTTCGAAGATCATGGTCATTTCAAGGTGATGTTATTATACATATCTGAATGCATTCTTCGATCAGTTACACGATGCAATGAAAAAAATGTAAAATCACGTATTAACACCGAAAAAAATATCCTTGCCAGATATTTGGTCCATTGACACTATGCACATTGCGTAACAAGTATTCCTTGCACCACGATAACCTGAAGAGATATTTAGGTGGCCTTAATTAAAAGGACCACCCTGTATATGCATCACTATCGGGTATGAGGGCTACAGGTACACTTCTTCTTCACCTCGGTGCGTTGAAAATTCCGATGAAACGAAACCACGACGCACTATGGGGTATTTGACCGATTTAAAATGTACCTGCTAACTTAATTATAGTATTTTTTCTTAAAAAAAATAATTATAAATAAATAAAAATTGTTGATACAGCATGGAAAATATTTTTTTTACTAATTCAACAATATGGATTATTAAAATATAAATAATATAATATAAATTTCCTAATTCACCATATAACAACAAATAAAAATTGTTAATACAGAATTTAAAATATTATTTTTGACTAATTTAACAATATGAATTATTATAATATAGATGGTGAATTCGATTAAGCAGGACTACTAAATATCTCAGTTACTTTTCGTTGTAAAAAAAAACTTCGTAGGACAAAGTTACACTGTTTGAAGGGCCACATATAACGGTGTAAGGAAAAAAAAATTAAAGGTCATTTTTATGAGATTTCAAGGTTATCGATGTTTTTTTAAATGGAATGATATATTTTCGTTAACGTAATGTTGTAGCTGACAAAATAAAGAATTCATGCATCTAACACAATATGACCTCCAAATGACCTTCAACCCATAAATATGGTATAAATAAAATTCAACGTGTAAGATTCATTTGATGTATTTCTGTTTTTATTTATTTTTTTTTTTTTAAATTACTCATGGATGATGTACTCGTCTAACGCAAGGTACTTTTCTTTCTTGAAATGTTAAGAAAACCTCAAAAAAAAATCTTTGTGCAAAAATTGTATGCAAATTTATTGAAACGGCTGACTTTGATAGCCTATGGTGTAAAAATAATGTACTAAGCAGACCGTGCCAATTATTTCAGAAAGTTACGTAATTACTGTCAATTTAAAAATGGTATAATTGTTTAACATTTCTTTTAAAATTACTGGTTTATGGTGGTTCAAAGTGGTAAAGCGGACATTAAGCATTTTAAAACATGTAGTACAAAAAATGATAATAATGATTTAAAAAGGGTTATGCTATTGTGTGGATACAAAAAATAGACAGAATGAATTATTAATTACTTTTTTATTTTATTAATTATACCATAGGCTATCAAAGTCAGCCGTTTCAATAAGTTTGTATACAATTTTTGCACAAAGATTTTTTTTAAGATTTTCTTAACATTTTAAGAAAGAGAAGTACCTTGCGTTAGATGAGTACATCATCCATGAGCAATTAAAAAAAAACAGGGTTAAAAAAAGTCATCATTTGTAGAAAGGGCATAAAATAAACTGGTCAAAGTCAAATTTTTCGCAAAAAAAAATTAAAAAATCAGTATCTCAAATATGGTGGGACTTTTTCTAAAACGAAATTTTGGCATATAGTTGGACATGATGTGAGCCATCCGCAAATACAGGGATATCGTTCCATTCGTGGTCACCCTGTGTAGATATACTCTCTCTCTCTCTCTCTCTCTCTCTCTCTCTCTCTCTCTCTCTCACACACACACACACACACACACACACACACTGCACATGCATGACAGAACGCGTCACGTGACCGGGCCGTGGGGGGAATAGCATCGTAGAAGGGGAAGCTAGAGTGTGACACAAACAATGGACACCAGTATATCGGTAACACAATACTAATACTCGGCAGTAGTGGGGATAATTTTGTTCACAGATATGGCGTAGGAGATTTTCACTTATATTGCGACACCACCGTATCGCCGAATAAATAGTTCGGAGTCTGGTTGAAACACGACGCGACAGGGAGCGAACAGAGGGAGAGAGAGACGGAGTGTCAAAGGGAGAAAGAGCGGAAGAGAGTAGTAACGGAAAAAAGCAGAGTGCGTGCGAAAGGAAAAATTTGACGCGGTCGTTTCGCAGACAAATTTATCGCTTTCACTTTTCGCCGGGGGATTTTTTTAAAAACACGAATCACCGGTGGAAGAATATTTTTCCGACGGAAGAGCATTTTTCCTTTTTTTTTGCGCTCCGCGTGAACGAAAAGAGACCGGCGGGATTGTTGAATAAAAGCCGGTGAAAAATATCGGCCGCGATATCCGGAAATTTTACCAGTGCTCCGCAAAAACGATCAACAGGGAATTCCGAAAAATGTCCAACACTCGTGCTAAGAAAACTGTCGAATTTTCCACTATTTGCACTCGAAAAGCCATTTGAACTTTTGAACCCCGAAACTTCACCGAACCGCAAACATTATTGGAACATACAGCGGAGCCAAAAAGTATTCGAACACTGAACTTCTAATTTGTGAGAAGTTGTCGATATTTAAACCGTCGTAATTTCGTTTAAAGAAAAAAACTAGTACATTCACTAACTTGCTTACGGAATTTTTCTGATTGGAATCACACTAAACACCATATATTTTCAACTGTATTTAGTGGTTTGATTGACAGTGGTAAGTACAGTAATTCATCGATAATTGTCTATACCATGGGTCTGGCCAAAGACAATTATCGTGAAGAGATACTATTCTTTGACGTTTGCCGAACGTAGAACACGAAGCTCGAGAGGCCTCGGCCGCCGAGCAGTGAAATCCGATACCGGGTCGGGTGTATCGGTGTGAATCACTACTAATCCAATGACAAAACTTCTTTATATTTTATTATTTTTTTATGGAACTTTCACAAATATATTCGTGGAATTTTTCTAATGAAAATGATACCAAATATGATATTTAGCCGTGTAAGATTCGCGAATTGTCCCGGTCAAGAGAACTGACTTGTATTATAAATGACCATATACACATCTGTATATGATCCGAATTATATCGTGTTTGGTATTATTTTAATCAGAAAGATGCCACAAATATATTGGTGAAAGTTCCATAAAAAAATAATAAAAAATAAAGAAGTTTTGTCATTGGATTAGTAGTGGTCTCCTGGTCTCACACCGATATACCCGATCCAGTATTGGGTTACATTGCTCGGCGGCCGAGGCCTACTGAGTTTCCTGATCCCTCACGGGGTATGCCCCTCAGTGGAATGGGTAGGCGACTAGACAATTATCGTTTAGATATTTTAGACAATTATGGATGAATTACTGTAGTTACTACATGGAAGAGGACAGCGAGTGAGAAAGAAAGAGAAACAGCGATCGCAACAGATGGTAACAATGACAAATTTATTCTATTGTTTGGTACTTTTCCGTTAGCCGGGCGCGACCTAACCCAGACCAATAATTATAAGCATATATAATTACAAATATTAATGAATTGTATAAAAAAATAGTTTTACCCAAAAAGAATGCTTATAATTATTGGTCTGAGTTAGATTATAATTGGTTAGGTTATAATTATATATGCTTATAATTATTGGTCTGGGTTAAGTTGCACCCAACTAACGGAAAAGTACCTATTGTTTAACACTAGAACTACCGACATAGTTCTGCATAAATACTGTATACTGCATAAAATTTTACACCAAAAAGATAAAAAAAAGAAAACTGTTTTACAGAATTAATTATTTGCATATCTTAGAAAAAGTCATACAAAATTTTAAGAAACAAAATGTATCTAAAATGAGTTATAATTATAAGAAATGCCGCTCAAGTTATTTTGACCCCCTTGGTAGTTCTAGTGTTAAAATATCAATGCGATGCTAATTTTTTTATTTTCAATTTTCTTATTAAACATGAGTCGTCTAAAAACCTCCATTGAGCTGTGGCCTCGTTAATTTTCAAAATTCTAGTCTGATTCTTTGAGAACATATAAACAAAAAATATTTTTTAAACTTGTTACACGAGAAACAAGTTACCCCCCCCCCTTAAAATCGTGTCTAGTGCACGATTTAAGTCCTAAGCAATGTAAACAGAAGACTGATGGACAATTTTGAGGTCGCGAATGAACGACCCACGCGTTCTCCACGCCACACAGTGGTCCAGATCGAAGAATTTGGCGACTTTTTGTTATATCTTTTGAACCGTTAGAGATATTCCAATGAAATTTTCACGAAAAATATTTAAGAAATGGTCATTTTTAACTAGAGAGAATTAAATATTTTTTGCATTTGTTAAACAATAATTTTTACTAACTTTTTACTGATATTTATGATTAAAAAATGCAATATAGTTTTTCAACCTATTATCACTTTCTACGAACAATAATTTTTAGTGTCCGTGTTAATTTTGAATACATATAAGAATGCTTTCCTGAAAGAAATATTTTAAGTAAATATTGCGAATAAAAAAAGTACTAATATTGTATTCAGTTAATATTACTACAAATAAAAAAGTAAGCTAAAAAAATGATCACACCATAATTAGTTTTTCGTGAAGACATATAATGATCGATGACTGATTGTTTTCGTTAATTAATAATTCCGCTGCCTCAGGATCCAGTATTTTCGGTTTTATTCTACATGTGGTTAATCTTAATTAATAATCTTGAAAATACATCTTTATTAGCGCAAGATCTTGACATTTCTCTTGCATATTTTGTTCTAAACTCTTTAAAATTTTTGTGCCTGGTTTCCTGTGCTTTCTCAGAAAGCTGACCGATGGGAAGCAATGCATGTCTCACAATTTCTTGGCCATGCATTAGTATTTTATGCACAGAGGCTGGCATATAATACCAGCCATAGCGAGTAACAAAATATTTCGCTGTATTTTGTGTATACTTCCAAAATTTTTCATTGTCTATTTCGTAAGGGGAGGAAATGACTTGCAATATGATGTATCACAAGGTTTCAACGATAGATATGTATACATGCAGCGAGTACATTTAGAAACTCTCATCGTTCATTTCGTAATATTTTTATAAATAAAATTTAAAAAAAAAATTATGAATAAAATATTTCTTTCATTTATTTCGTATAATGTTATTGCAAAAACGTACACATTTGGAAGACATTTGATGAGTTACGGATGATGAACAGTTGTTTAAGATTATCTCTGGCAGAAACCGTCCTAGGTAAACGCACAGATCCACTGTTTGGTCATTTCGGTCATCAGGTGGCAGCACCGAAAATGACCAATATCGAACGAGATCACTTTTCTCATCAATTACTCACAAGCGTACAACTCAACCAATCACGACCAGCGAACGATGACGCATAGCGCTCCCATTCGCTGCGCTCCAGTACACCAAGCGTACGCGGCCAATCACCGCCGACCACCGAAGCGACATAGGTGTCGCGTCGAGCGATCGATTTCGCAATCCCCATCGACTTCGCGATCGTTATCGATCTATTCATTGTTCTTCTCCGTTTCTCTCTCTCTCTCATCGTAACAGCTGTATCGAGTAGACGTATTACTGCTCCTCTTCATTTGTTGCTCTCCTCATCAATTTATTGACTCATCATTCAGTAAGTGTCTCATCCATTACTCAACAATCATTCTCATTACTGTACTCTATAATTTACAAAGTAATATCAGTCTCAAAATCAATTATTCCATGCGCGTATTCACCACGTGGCGTCGGCCATTGTGGCTTTACAAATGTCTCATTTTCTAATTGCTCACATCCAGTAGCACAGCTTTGTTATACTTGATCGCTCATTTTTACTCATTTTGAGAAAATACTCATCTTGCGGTCAACAACTCGTATACATTGTGAAAACTCATCCGTGACCGCATGCCTACTCTCTTTACTCATGACTCATTATAATTGACTACAACCAATCCTATCCACGGCAGCTATATAGTTTGACAACATCTCAAACATCCACCCTAGATAAAATATGTTTAGTCTAAAACCAAACAAACGCACGACCCACTGGACGTCGATGAGACACGATTGTTATTTGAAGATAAAGACAAGGACCATCCGTTCTTTCCGCGAGTTCTGACAAATACCACCTGTCGTTGCAAGGGTATATAATGCCCTTGCATTTCTGTACTCGTGGGCTAGTACTTCTGTAGTCACGAATCGTGTCGCGTCGTGCTATATCTCGTAGAATCGACCTCCAGTGAGATCGGGCATCAGTCCCCTTCGATCAAAGATTACTACATACATTCCGCGAGTCGGTCTAAAATCTATTAAGCATTTAAAGTCGTTCCGAGACCCCCGCATTGCCAGTGCGTCAAAACCGAGCACCCTAGTAAGGTAGCAGTCTTACCTTTCTATTCTTTTTATTCTATTCAATTCACTTATATCGCGTCATTTACACAAATGTAACAAAGTCTCTATTATAGAATATACTTGTGTTTTACCGATAATTCAGTAGAACTTCTTAAACCCACAATTATCGTCCAATATCCTAATAGAACAATTGAACGTTCCCACATGATACAATCTAACCGCTCGGATTGTATCAACTAAATTACACTAGTTACGAGGCCCACTAACTTTCCTAGCGACTCCCTGACAATCGTATCAGGTTCGTTCGCGACATTCTAATCATCCACCAAAGATTTATCCAACCTCCCAATGGCTCCCCAATTTCGCATTGGGTTCGTCCACGAAAGTCACACCGTCCTAGCGGCTCCCTGACAATCGTAACAGGTTCGTCCGCATCCAAACAGCTCCCTGATTTCGCAGCAGGTTCGTCTGTGCTCTCATCCAACCTACAAGCGACTCCCTGATTAAACATCAGGTTCGCCCGCATCCTAACGGCTCCCTGACAATCGTATCAGGTTCGTTTGCGCGTTACTCCTAGTGACTCCCCGATCTAGCATTGGGTTCGTTCACGAAGTTTCAACCATCCTAGCAGCTCCCTGACATTCACATCAGGTTCGTCTGCGCTTGACTTCAAACCTAGAGGCTCCCTGACAATCGTATCAGGTTCGTCCTCGCCGTCTATAATCCTAGCGGCTCCCCAATTTTACATTAGGTTCGTCCGCGCACCTCAACTAACAAATTGAGACCATATTCCTAGAGTGATAACCCTTCGCCGGCCACTCGAGCTGCTCGCGGCCCTGGCTCGTAACAAATGATAACTTCCAAGGTGGGACGCGGTGGGACAAGATTCTTGCAGAATTGTATAGGGGAAAGTATGCTGAAAATGATCCAATTTGTTAGAAACTGGAACTTTTTGGAACTTTCTAAATATTCCTTGTCAAATGTAAAAAATTCTACAAATTTTTTTACTTCACTGAATATTCATTTTTAACATATGGTAAACAATAACTTTTAGCGTTTATGTTAATTTTGTAACACAAAAGAGTGCACTTCATTGTAAAAAAAAGAATCAGAAATATTATGGACACCACCAAGAAGAGAAGCAATTTTTCTTGGTGAAAAGTGCTATCTCTAAATGTCTGATTTTAAGCATTCGTCCTAATTACAATTCGTGGTAAACTGCATTAATTTTTTCATTATCGAGGTTGATAGACATTTAAGAATCAATACAAATTTGACAAAGTTGACTTTTTGGGAAAAAGTCGCCAAATTCTTCGATCCGGACCACAGTGTATCGGGAAAAGTAGAAACTAATTGAAAATGAGACCGTCAATTAAACTACATTCCCCGGAAGTCCCGAGTCTTATCGGCACCGCCCCCGTGGAATCCGTCGACCCGGCGTCACTGAACAGGTTCGCCGCCTTTTCCGTTGGAAAATAATTTCTGCTTGATTAGAACCGTCGTCGGGGGTAAAACGGCCGCGAATTCTGGCTCGCGCAAACTAGTCCAACTATTTCCCATCATCGTTCTAGGGTCCTCGATGCGATGGAGGTGAGGAGGGAGACCTGGGTTTAGGCCACTATTTTCCATTCGAGGCATTCTGCGGCCGGGTTGAGGATCCGGCGTTCGAGTAACTATAATGAACCGCGGTATTACGCGGTCTCCGAGACCTCGAATTTCCTTCCTTCCGGCTCCTTCGAGTATGACCGGGGATCTCGGCCGCGACTCGATCAATATCCGTTTTCCATGGTTTCTGAAAGAGTTGTGCAGCGGTGTTTCACGATCGGTTACGATGTTCGCGGTGCCTTGCCAATTTTGGGGACACGATACAGACGCTGCTCCGGGATATTGGAACACCGCTAATAAAGTGAAGAGAAGAGCCGTCGGACAGTCCCCCTCCCCGCCCTCGTGCACTGCTAGTTCAGCTGGAAACGTGCTCGCGGTGTTCGTTCGAAATTACTGAGGAAATAGGACAGGTTTCGTAAGAATCGCTTCATTCCTACGTTACCGCTCCTCGTGTACACGTATTTGTTCGCACGGAATTAACGCATACCCGACCAAAACTTGCCAATCGGTTATGCCACAAGCTTAGACCATATGCAGGGTGGTCCGTTTAAATAAGAACACGTAAATATCTCTTCAGGTTATTGTGATGCAAAAATTATTTGTTACGTAATGTGCATGGTGTCAATGGACCAAATATTTGGCACGAATATTTTTTTTCCGAGGGTCATTTTTTTCGGAGTTCTCAAGGTCATCGATGTTTTTTGGTAGATAACTACATTTTTTTTATTGCATCGTGTAACTGATGGAAAAATACATTCAGATATGTATAATAACATGACCTTGAAATCACCTTGATACTCGAAAATTAAAGTTTTACCTAGAACTGATGTCTATTGAGATCGTAGGCTTTGACCAAGACTCTACATCAAGAGCGGGAATGTAAATAAAGATGTTTACTGTCACAATACTGATGATACCTAACGATTTGAAATTCCGATCAGTTTCAATTTATCTATCCCTGTATCGGCGTGCTGTTTGAAATGAATTACTCAATGCAAGAGAAAGTTGATATGGTCTTCATTTACGGTAAAGCTGATCAGTGTTTAAGGCAAGCAGTTAGAATGTGTATAAAGATAAATTTCCAGAATTTTTTCCTTTTTTTAGAACTATACTGATACTATACTATACTTATACTATACTTTTCTAAAACTATACTATATAGATATAGTTCGATCACAGACGGTCGGCTTCCAGTCTACATATTTAAAATTTTTTTTAATAAATAAATGTAAAAAAATTTTGATTACTTCTCGGTTCCACTAATATTGGTCAAGAAACTATATGCTGTATAAATTTCATAAAAACCGGAGAGTGTTACGCTCGGGTGATCTCCCTTGTACAGGTGGCAGCAATATTAAGTGAACACTTTTAAAAATCGCATAACTTTTTTAAAATTGGCTCAAACGACGATTTTTGTAAGATGCTAGACCGACTAGTGTGTTAGTGAATGAGTAAACAAAAATTTGTTTAGATTGCAAATGATAGGAATCATAAAAAAATTAAAAAATAATGTTTTTACAATTTTTTTATCTAAGCCTGTAACATAATTTAAAAAATGCATTTTGTAGATTTATATAATGTATATGCATACTGAAAATTTCATAAAAATCGGTCAACATTGCAATGAGCTACAAACGTAAAAAGACCGATTTTGATGAAATTTTCAGTATGCATATAAGTTAACGAAATCTACAGAACGCATTTTTTAAATAATCGTTAAAGGCTCAGATAAAAAAGTTGAAGAAACATCATTTAAAATTTTTTTTATCATTCCTACTTCATGCCACTTAGAATTTGTCTATAAAAATTGAAAATTGCATAAACATCCGCAGTTTACTTATAGCGTAATATTATTAAATTAATTTATTATCGATATTATAATTCGATTTAATACGTAACAATTAGACAGCGGATTTTTATGGATTTACGAAGAGATTGGCCAGGTGAAATATAAAACAGTGAATAATTTTCAGTATGCATATACGTTATATAAATCTACAATATGCATTTTTTAAATTATGTTACAGGCTCAGATAAGAAAATTGTAAAAACATTATATTTTAATTTTTTTATGATTCCTACCATTTGCAATCTAAACAAATTTTTGTTTACTCATTCTCTAGCAAAGTAGTCGGTCTAATATCTCAAAAAAAAATTCGAGTCGTTTGGACCCATTTTAAAAAAGTTATGCGATTTTTAAGAGTGTCCACTTAATATTGCCGGCGCCTGTAAGTCCGAAACACCGTGTACGCTGTCGCGAAGAGTCACATTCGAATTCGAGGTGCTGCCGTTGCAAAAGTTCGTGTACGATAGAACGTGTTCCGCAAAAGTCGAAGTCGTCGACTAATAAAAATCGACGGAAGCGTGTATCGCAATGTGGAGAATTATTGAGAAGAGTCGGGAGGGCCTCGTTAAACGGGCGTAGTCTAGTGTCCGTCGCGCGATTGAGAGCTAGTATAAAACCGAAGAGCACGGCGGAGCTGAGCTCTGCGCAATGGCTCCGATTGGGCTCGTATTTATTCGAAACAAAAAGTTTTCATGTTTCGCAGTATCCCGTCGACGATGACGCGGGGCTGTGCACGATGGGAGCGCGGATGGCCGGGCTCGAGAGCAGCTAGGAACACAAAGTCGTATAGCTTTCTGTTAACGATAGCTGCGTTAAAGCTTGGCGCGCATGTAAATATCGCGTATCGCGCGTTGATGTTCCCCGAAAATGCTCGGGGAAGCTAGCGGGAGCGCCGTTTTCGGTGGATGGGCGCCCCGACGACGACAACGACGACGACGGAAAACAGAGGCGTTCCCCGCGAGTGCCTCGTATGAAAATTCGCCGACTTTCCGCGGAAACGAAATGCTCCGACGCGAATCGGATTATCGTTTCACCTGTTCCCACGTGGGAGCATCGCCGTCTCCTATTTACATGCTCACCCGGTACATCGCCGCTCCGCTTTCTTCCCGTTTACGGTACCTCGCGACGCGACGGCTGGATTATTTCAAGATCTGTTCCGCCGGCGATATAAAGTCCCAGCGAATTTGTTAGTCCGTTCAGACATCTTCTTCCGGCCGTACATTTCTTTCTCTTGCTCGGATAAAACATTCGCTCCTTAATCCATGATCCGTCTGTGTCGAGTGTGACTCAACAATAATTTTATTCTTGTCGTTGCAAGGGTATATACAGCCCTTGCATTTCTGTACTCGGGGGCTTTTGTAGTCACGAATCGTGTCGCGCCGTGCTATATCTCGTAGAATCGACCTCCAGTGAGATCGGGCATCAGTCCCCTTCGATCAAAGATTACCACATACATTCCGCGAGTCGGACTAAAATCTATTAAGCATTTAAAGTCGTTCCGAGACCCCCGCATTGCCAGTGCGTCAAAACCGAGCACCATAGTAAGGTAGCAGTCTTACCTTTCTATTCTTTTATTCTATTCAATTCAATTATATCGCGTCATTTACATAAATGTAACCAAGTCTCTATTATAGAATATACTTGTGTTTTACCGATAATTCAGTAGAACTTCTTAAACCCACAATTATCTTCCAATATCCTAATCGAACAGTTGAACGTTCCCACATGATACAATCTAACCGCTCGGATTGTATCAACTAAATTATACTAGTTACGAGGTCCATTAACTTTCCTAGCGGCTCCCTGACAATCGTATCAGGTTCGTTCGCGACATTCAAATCATCCACCAAACATTTATCCAACCTCCCAGTGGCTCCCCACTTTCGGATTGGGTTCGTCCACGAAAGTCACACCGTCCTAACGGCTCCCTGACAATCGTATCAGGTTCGTCCTCGCCGTCTATAATCCTAGCGGCTCCCCAATTTTACATTGGGTTCGTCCGCGCACCTCAACTAACAAATTGAGACCATATTCCTAGGGTGATAACCCTTTGCCGGCCACTCGAGCTGCTCGCGGCCCTGGCTCGTAACACATTCTAAAAACATTTTTTCAGATTTTACAAGTTCGATATTCAATTTTTATCGATGTAAAATGTTGAAATCTGTATTAATGTTTTCGGTGCTCGGGTTGAATTGATCACCATTTTACAGTATTGTCTCCGTAACTGTCGCGAATCTCCACCGTAAGTGTTATGATTTTATCCCCATCATTGGGAGAATCCCTCTTGGAACCAGTGAAGTGGTAAACACCCTCGACCAGCGAGCCAGTGAAAGGTCGAGAACGGAATGAATTAATTATTAACAAAATTTGTTTAGTTGTCAACAGTCTACAGTTACTACTACTGCGGGTTTGTAAAAAGACACGTAAGTATCACGAATCACGAAGGAGGCATTACTTTTTCGTATTAAATTATAATTTGTGCTTTGCAGTTTTCTTCGGCCGATTATGAGCATCTAATTATTCATAACCTTGGCTTACTTATTCATTAGATCCGCGAGAGAACTCTCTTCTAATGCGCCCCGTGCTTTTCCCCGAGTTTATTAACCGGCAAACTTAGCCGCGCTGTATTAACATTGAACATTCTTTGAGGAATTGTTCCCGCAAGGTTTCCCCCGTGTAGTCCGTGTCGAAGGTGTTTTCGCAAAACTCGGCGGGACGGGACCCGTTTACACGGATCTTCAAGTTGAAAGTTTCCGGCCGAGTAAATTGGATTACTAGGCACGGGAAAGGTGGGCTATTATCCCGAAAAAAAGAAGTAGTTTACCTTACCGCAACGGAGCGTTAATTATTCGCAGACTGGGCACCGGTAACGGTGATTAAAACGTTCGTCTGCCGAGAAACTTCGCGAACAAAAGCCGGCCCGTAATTAATAGCCATAAAAAGCAAAAATGTCTTGACAAACCATGGGGTCGGCCGGTCTGAAAATCACTCAAAACCCGAATTAAACACGGGAGGTGCGCAATTAACTGCAGACGATTCTGCTTATCAGTTTCGCGCAAATTAGAGGGACCGCTCTCTCTGCAAATCCTCGATAGTTCCTTATTAATTATGGACGGACTCCCTTCTTAGCGTAGCTTTTTCATAATTACGAAAGCTTTCGACAATAATTCCTCGACGGTTAGACTCAGGACGATATTTCTGGACACACGTTCATTGTCAAGGCAAGGATCTGGGAGTTTTTCAGTAATTTCTTTCTGAAAACATGGACACTAAGGGATTCACATATCACAAAGACGTCCTAAAGACGGCCTGGATGTTCTAAAAACGTCTTCCGAACATCTTCTGAACGGCTTGTGTCCAAAGGCTTTAGAAAACTGCATGTCTCAAAGGCGTCCTCCAAAAGAAGTCTTATTTCAGACGTTAAAACGACGTCCCGAAAAACACGTCTTTTCAGAACATAAGAAACACGTGTAATGGAACTTTTTGCAATAAGAATAGCCCAGACAGCACTCGGATGTCCGATGGATGTCCCAAGTATGTCCGTAATCGGACCTTCCTATGTCCCAGGGACATCCGAATCATGTCCGTACGTCCGAATAGGTCCCAGAAATGTCCGAATGATGTCCGTGTTAGAAAGTGTAACGTACATAGGACGTCCCGTGCGGACCTATCTAGGACGTCCCTGGGACGTATGTGGAATTTTTCTGCGACATACGGACGTTATTTGAACGTTCATGGGACATACCTGGTATTATTTCATAAACAGTAAATCAAAAATTATGAAAATTTAAAAATACTATAGGTTAGGTTATCGTTAATTATTCCCTTCAGGGTTATAATTCCATTAACAATGCTCCACCTTTTTCCACCTTCCATTTATTTTTTTGATTTATTTTATTTTTTATTAAATAATATTCATCGTATTGGACCTACAGTTTATTAAGGTTGATTCCGAACCATCCCGGTGTGTCACGTTCTTTTATATCACTTGAGAAAAAATCTCAAGTGCCCGGGGATTCGAACCCGGGATCACAAGAGTCGTAACCGCGAACCTTATCACTTGAGCCACTGGGCGCTTTCAAATTTAAGAAAAAAAATACTATATATTGTTATATTATTTTTGACCTATTAAACATATTAATTAAGAAAAAAATGCCTATTTTACTTTTGCTATTTGTTGCAACTCAAGTAAAAATTTTTTATTTTGTATAAAGATCCGCTCTCTAGCTCTTAACTATTATAATATATATCTATTTCATTAAGGTATTCGAAATACATGAGGAAATTCGAATATACATATGTATTAATATATGTCTCACGCGTAAGAAGAGAGTACTCCGACGACATACAAAATTGAAGTTCTAAGTACGAAATTTAGGTCCTACGGATGTCCTTAGAACGAAACAAACGGATGTCCCTGAAACGTAGGAAATTTTGGTCCCACGGACGCCCCAGGGACATCCGCAACGGTCATAGGACGTATGGACGTAAACGGGACAAAAAACGGACGTCCTAGGGACGTACAGTGCTACCTGGGAGATAGGATAAATAAAGGATAGATAGAGGAAAAAGAACTTTAATTGTCGTTTCTCTTATTACAGGTAAGGTTGTAAATATTGTACATAGTTGTAATCTAATTAATAAAACTTGAATACTCTTATTACAGAGCAACAAAATTGAGTTTTGATTTTCTGAAAATCCTCATTAATAATAAATAAGATTATTGTCCTATACATATATACATCGTTTTCATTATGTGTAAACACCATTACAGTGTGAAAATCTGCTAAAAAAGTGCTCTGCAAAGTTGACCTTGACAGACTTTTTCAAGGTCAAATCTTTTTTACGATTGTAACGCGTTCTACTCGTCGAGAGGAACAAAATTCTCCAGGAAACCGTGGGTAAAGGAATGGACCTTTCTCTTGAAAATTGACGTTAAAGTTCAAATAATGAATGTACTTACCACGCCCACACGGGGAAGGGCCAAAGGGGCGGTCAGTAGACTTTGGTTAGCGAGTCAAATTAATTGATCAGAACAACTAGGCACAGCAAGGAGTCACTGAGTTCAGTGTTCAGCGCAGTTATAGTTCTGAAACGCAGAGAAATTCAAAGAGAAAGAGAGGATAGAGAATTCAGGCACTGTTGAATCTTTTCCATTTAGTCCCGCAACGGTGGGCGGTCCTTCGGGTACAGACGGCACCGAGCGGGATATTTCAGAGGGCTCTTAGCAGCAGTCCAGTCCTTAACCTCTCCTTCGCCTGCATGTTTCATAAACACGTCGCGCGTGCCCAAGAGCGTCCATTATTTAATCAACGCGAAGTCCAAAACAGAATAGCGAAAAAAGCTAAACGAAGTTAACCGTTAGCACTCGAGCGGCGCGGATATGGCGCCGAAAGATATTTCTTTCGAAAATACTTTCGTGGACTAGGCTCGGCTGCCATTTATAACCAAATCTTAGCTCAGTTTAGTTAGTTTCAGCCTAGCATTCGCTTGAAAAAGTCTTGGCAGTGAATAAAGCAATTGAAAAGTTTTTGAGCCCTAAAAATGTGGATAAAGGTCAGATCAGCTCAAGTTCGGACGAATTCAATTTTGTCACTTTAGATGAAGAAATTACATTGATTTCGTCGCGTTCCGATGAAATCCGATTAATTGGGAAGCTTCACGTTGTACTTAAAGGGCCAAAAAGGGACTGCAAGGTTTGCTCTGACCGTAACGCGCCTGGAGGTAGGCGGGAAGTAACGTATTACTGTGATACGTGTCCTGATAAACCTAGGATGCATCTTGGGTATTGTTTTACTAGATATCACACAAAAACTAATTACACGCTGTAATATTTATCAAATTTTGTTGTTTTCGATAGAAAATTAAATAAATTGGTGAAATTTTCTTATTTGTATACGATTGTTTGTTTATAACTGATTTTAAAGTACTTGTAAAATGTTTCCCTAATTTGGCCGAAATCTCCTCGAGTTGCTGGTTCGCGCAAGAGAAAAAGGCCTTGAGTGCAAAGGATTACTACGAGTAAATTGAATGTCGAATGTCCATCGAATCGAACAATACCCGGGAACAAGAACGGAATTCCAGCAAACTTACAATTAGCGTAACTACGAGCCCGATCCAATTAAACGCGCTAATCCTCCGCGTACTCCCATCAACGTTTCGAACGTCACAGTGGTCGGAAATCGCTAAAACGTGGCCAACATGCGAAAAATGAATTTTCGGTTAGCCGTATGGCCTTTGCCTTACTGGATACTCAGGTAATGACCCTATGGGAAACCCAAAGTAAAAAGGTCTTATCATGTATACCTGCAAAATGGGAGGAGTACAAATATCGCGTTCATTCGTCACGCAGTTTTCGTGCAGTGAACTACGGTCCCAAAAAACAAGTGTGACGGTTACAATTTTAAGAGAAGTGAATTTTGTTTTGTGTGTGCAATAGATGCTGTTCCTGGAAGTAAGTACTATTCATAATAATAATATTGGGTTTATATTAATCAGTGTTTACTATCTATAAAGACGAAGATCAATTTTGATGCGCTGATTTTAGAAATGTATACTAAAAGTTGTATATTCCACAATATTCCACTGAGATTTTTGTGTATGCTTGTAGTAAACACTATGTAGCTTAAATTATTTTGAAAAGTAGCTGCCCGAATTTGCCCCTTTTGTTATGCGATCCATTTTTGTGACGCAAAGGTAGTCACGGTACTTGTTACAAGCATGTTTTCTCGATAAATTTAGAAGATATAACAAAATCTGTTGAATCAACATTGTATAGTTCCACTTATAGAATTTTTTTATGCATGTTTTGAACACCACAAACCCTATTTTTTTATTGTTTTTAAAAAATAAAAAAGAATTTTCGAATTATTAATGCATCATTTTTATTTACTACTTTCAGGTTCTTCTGATAATGAAATACGTTTTTCCAGAAAAGAAATTTACCATATAGTTAAAATTACCTGAATGACGGATTAAGTATTATTTTCACATACCCGACCGCTGCATATTACGAATCCGCCATTTTGTTTTTTATAATTTTTACATCAGATTCATATTCGAGGGCACGAGAAATATAGGAATACTAATTTTAGAGAGAGTCCAATAATTTTTTATGTTACGCATCCGCCATATTGAATCCGGCATTTTGTTTTTTGTCATTTTTACATCATATTTATATTCAACGGCACGAGAAATATGGGAATACTAATTTTCGAGACAGTCTAATAATTTTTTGTGTTACGCAGCCGCCATATTGAATCCGGCATTTTGTTTTTTGTAATTTTGACACCAGATACATAATCAGCGACCGGAAAAACTTCTGAGTATCAATTTTGAACTAATTTGGAATACTCCTTCCTTACTATCTCTTTTTCAACATCGTCCAAAATTAATGAAATTTATGCCAATAGCTTCGTAAATGTTCAAACTAAGTCGTAGCATAAATATAAATTGCTAAAAATTACCCATTGCTGCTGGTAATCAACCTGAAAACGGTATCTGAGCTCTTTTTGTAAATATAGCTAATAATAAATATATTATTATAACTAATCTCATCTCATGTAATATTAAATTTCAAGATCCTAAAAATGACCCTATACTAATTAATATTAATACTCTAACATCACCTAAATAATTACAAAGAATTGTTAATATACCAGAATTATAAGAATTCTTATTCTGATAATAAATTACTAAACAATAAGAAATTATACCTAGCCCATCTCAACCTAATAAAATACTTGAAATTCTAGGTCTTAAAATTATTAAACACATAGAAAAAATAAACAATATTAATAAATATCACCCATTATTGTTCGAGAACAGTTTGAAAACAAGCAAAAATGCAATTCTAAGAAAGATCGCATTTCTTCCCAATATTGACGTTGTTTGCTTCGTCATACTTTTTTATGAATTTTTAGAAAAACTTTTTTAGAAAAACTAACTACATAGCGTTAAAGAGCGTTCTTTCGGCTATGTGTATGTGTAACTTTTAACATTATATATACAATATATTTTCCAATTTTGAAAATTGTGTCTTCCTAAACACCTACTTTCCAGTCTTTTTTTTTCTTTAGTGACGATTACAAAGCGAAGGTCAGGCGAGGTCACGATGAATTTTGCATGGACGTATTTGTTAATGCCTCCTTAAGAGCGCTACATAAAAATATCTTGCGCAGACGTGCGCGATTTAAAGTAACAACAAGAACATAGGTAACACAAGCAGTACTCGAATTTAGTTAAAAATTAATACTCCGTGCTTTTTCTAGTCGCTGATTATGAATCTGATGTCAAGTTTTTAAAATTTTGAAATTAGATTCATAATCAGCAACCCCAAAAATACGGGAATACTAGATTTCAAGGAAATCGGACAATTTTTTAAGTAACACATCTGCCATATTGAATCCGCCATTTTGTTTTTTGAAATTTTCAAATTAGATTCATAATCAGCCATCCGAAAACCCATAGAATACCAAGATTAAAGACCACAGTAAGGAGGTCATTGGATTCGTCTTGGCGTCAGCTATAACATGTTATTAAATAAAAATCCGGCTCGGGGATGTCTGGACGCCCGTGCTATTCTAGGCCCGAATCGTAACCCTATCTTTACCGGTGTCCCAGCAAAATTCCTCACGCTTATCACCCGATTCCCGACCGAGAAAATCCCCTCGAACGATCCCGAACCCGAACAGACGCTCCTTCAGAGGATCATACCGAGCATCCGGGGTGTGCACGCACGGTTGGTCGCTGTATCGCATCAGGAATCTATAATTAACAGAGGATTACGTGGTTTTCTTGCTCGGTCTCTCGAGCTACCTCGAGTGGCGCGCTCGATAGATGCACCGGATGCGCTCGAGGGTCCGGCGATGCTGGAGTAGACCAGTGTGGATCCTTAGACGGCACACGGGGGAAAGGGATCAGCCGCGGCGGCACGGCTCTCTGTTACAGCGAAACTTTTTCAGTAAGTTACAAGATAAAGGGAAACGTTACCGCGGGGGTCTGGCGCGGCACGCGTGTGCTGGGAGGACACCCGCGGCTGGGAAACTTTTCTGATTTCCCGGGGCAGCGAGCGACACGTGGCCCCCACGCTGGACACGAACCCCCCCCGCGGAAAACTTTCAGCCAGATCCGGAATTTCGTTGTTATTATTGTTGAGTCGATTGTGTCCGCGTTCGGAACACGCCTGATACGGGACGCCATTCGGCGCACCGCGGCGCGCCAAAATTGCTCCGATGGACAAGGCCAAGTGGCTTTGCTGGGGTACGCGGTCAGGTTCGCACTCACGGAGCCTGTCTCTCATTCAATATTCTCTGCATCGATCGGAAAACTATGAAATTTGTTGGCGGAGCGGATCTTTATGCAAAATAAACATTTTTTTATGTGAATTAAACATTTATTTACTTTTTTAGTATGTGGCGTGTACGGGAAATGAACCGATTTACGTTTAATCGTATCCCGCTGCGCTCAACGAAAAATTAATCTCGTGAGGGCTCGTTGTGGTTCTTGACGTTGGTGATGGTGAGATCGTAAGTGAAACACTTGTTGTCTAGGTAACTTACACAATAACTCTTATTTATGTACCAACTATGTACACGTGGTTTAACGATGTTAAAACGAACTAAATCGTGCGGTGGTGGAGAAGTATCTGACTATCGGCAAAAAATCTTGGAGGTTGTTAGGTGGGTTTTTTGGGGTTGAAAAAATGAGTGGTGGGAGACAGTAGTTGAAGAGAGGGAAAGGTGAAGGTGGTGGTAGCGAAGAAAATAACGGAGCAAGGTTGTCCTAAGGGATGGTATGCTGTAAAAAACAGATGTGGGCCTAAAGCTATTACTTGGGTTTTTTTTATGATGGGATAATACTTAAAATTATGGTGCTGCGTGTCGATTTGTAAAATAAGTACCTAAGCAGGATTTGGGACAGAGACAATAAAATAAACGGTCGGGTATGCGAAGCAAACCCGGACAGTATGTTTAACTGATTGAACATAATGTAACAGTATCTCGAAACATTTCTAATATTATTACCAGACTGCCGATCTTTATGCAAAATGAGAATTGTTCCCATCGATTGCAAGAAATGTAAACTAAATTGAATGATATTTCCTCCCTTAATGACTTTAACAGAGAAGGAATCATATAGGGTCATTCCACGCCAAATCGATCACTCTTTGCGGTGACCATCGACGATTTTGTTCTAAATGTTTGAATCTATGTGACGTGCAGCTACTGCTGTTTTAATCGCGAGCAACATTAATTTTACATTCTGATGTATAACACAAACAGAGTGTGTTCCACTCACACCAGCTAAAACACACTCCTTTGGTCGCAATCTACCTGAAACGCGGGTACACCGCGTCCTTTTCCAGCACATTGTGACGATTACAGGCAAAACGCCATTTTGTTCAAGGGCTTATTTTGAAGAGAAAACTTCAGGGAATATAACCATATGTTTTTCAAAATTTACATTACTGGCCAAATTTGAAATAAACGTAAAAAAATAATTTGTTTATATTTGTCGATATTATAAAGTTAATTCTGGAGGATGAAAAAATTATTTTATAATAGCCCATTCCTTTTCGAATAAAACAAAAGACAATATAGCTCAACCGGACAAACAGTGCCTGAGATAAAAATTCGGAAGTATATTCCTATATTCGCCAAAATGGGCAAAGATCTCAAATTTCGAAGGCTTGTAATTTTTAAAAAACATCGAAACCGGCAAAATGATGACTTAAACCCTCCCTAATTTCACATGGACTACAGCATATTTCAATTAGAACAAAGTCGTCGATGGTCATCGCAAAAAGTGATCGATTTGGCGTGGAATATTAATATGACATCTTTAATTTTTTCAATTTTTCAACAATTTTCAATTTCATCTACTCAAGCAGTCTAATTATTACTATTCTAAATTACGCCAACTAATTTTTGCCACAAACGCAGAATTAATCAGACTAGTGTTGATTAAAAAGCATTTTTCGTTTATTGATAATTACGTCGGCGACGTCGCACAGTGGTTCGAAATCGCCAAAACGTGGCCAAAAATCGAAGACATTCTCCGATTTAGTTGAAAATTGGTATTCTATGGGTTTTCGGATTGCTGATTATGAATCTGATTTCAAAATTTCAAAAAACAAAATGGCGGATCCAATATGGAAGATGTGTTGCTTAAAAAATTGTCCGATTAGCTTGAAATCTAGTATTCCCGTATTTTTGGGGTTGCTGATTATGAATCTGATTCAAATACAATAAACGGATACATCAAATTCTTTATTTTTGCATTTTAAAAAAAATTATTATAATTTTTAATTTTGACATCAGATTCATAATCAGCGACTAGAAAAAGCTCGGAGTATTAATTTTTATCTAAATTGGAGTACTGCTTGTGTTATCTATTTTATTGTTGTAACTTTGAAGTGCGCAAGTATGCGCAAGATATTTTTCTGTAGCGCTCTTAAGGAGGCTTTAACAAATACGTACATGCAAAATTCATCGTGAAACTGCGTGACGTTCGCTTTGTAATCGTCACTAAAGAAAAAAAAGACTGGAAAGTAGGTGTTTAGAAAGAGACAATTTTCAAAGTTGAAAAATATATATATAATGTTAAAAGTTACACATACACATAGCCGAAAGAATGCTCTTTAACACTATGTAGTTAGTTTTTGTATAAATATTACTCATAAAAAAGTATGATGAGACAAACATCGTCAATTTCGGGAAGAAATGCGATCTTTCTTAGAATTGCATTTTTGCTTGTTTTCAAACTGTTCTGGAACAATAATGGGTAATTTTTAGGAATTTATATTTATGGTACAACTTAGTTTGAACATTTAAGAAGCTATTGCCATAAATTTCATTAATTTTGGATGAAGTTGAAAAGTAATTTTTGGCCACGTTTTGGCGATTTCGAACCACTGTGCATCGTCTTTCGACTTATAAGAGTCTCGCAAATTATACAGGGTGTCTCATATGAAGCGAATCACTCAAGTATCTCAGACGTTATTACTGATAATGACAAACGTTTCGGAAAATATTAAGAGGTCTTTTTTGCAGCAATTTTAAAAATAATCTAGATGACCTTTTACATTCTCGATTTATTTCTTAGAATCTCGACGTTTACACCATCTCGGGATGTTTTGGAACAGTTTACGGGAACTCCGAAGTCGTTTTCGAAGAGAACGGTTGATCCAGCACCGATGATTCCTTCGAGACTTTTGTTCCCCGCGACGAGTACTATACGATACGCAAGAAAAAAATGTTTAACCTTGAAACGAGTGTCAAGGTCAATGTTCAAAAATCAACTTTCAGTATTAGTCACGACATATAATTCCACCCTGTACATCTGAAGTGACTCACTGTATGTCTTTTGTCGCGTAAACAGGTAACAATAAGGTTGCACGGCGTAGTGGCTCGCTCGCATTATCCTCCGCGAGGTCATCCGAGCCGCGAAACCGCAGCTCAACGTTCTAAGCGGCGAGACGCCGCGTACCGTCAGAAGGATCAACAACCGATTCTCGCCAGACCGCTGTCGCGTTCCTGCACGTTAATTAAGGGGCGTAAATGACGATGCTCTCAAGTATCGTGTGCACTCGACGGGACTCCCAGCGGATAATAAACAGCGGCGTGGAGTCTTTAGCCGTCAGACTCTACATGTCCGTATGTCATTTATATTTTTATGAACTTTCTAATTGTTGTAAATTGGTTGAAGTTTGAAAAAGAGCTGACGCGGGGACTTTATATGCTCTATTTTTGTATTTATGAGAAAAATCCTTTATCTAGCAGAAATTTACTATACAGCATTGAATTCTACAGACATTTCTGGTAAAGAAACCAGTCACAATAATTATTTGGTTCGGTTAGTATACGAGCAGGTCAAGAAAATGTTCGTTGACAGCTTGTGTGCGACGTGTTCGCGCCACGTAGCCATTGTAGCCTCTTCTCGACTCGCCAGGGCCGCCGCTATGCGTAGTCAATATTTGTACCACGCATATGCCCGAACCTGCCGAAGAAAGTAGTAACCAGTTTTAAATAAAGTCAATTTATTATATGTAAACACTGTTTTAATTGAGTAATACACCTGAAATGTTCAAGCAGAAGGAAAAAATGTAATTTTGTAACAAAACAACTCCAGTGGACTTGTTTTCTTATATAAAATAATTTTGGCCAGCTTTTTGGTCAAAATGCCCCACTGTGCGTCAGACTGTTACCCTTGTGTATCTATAGAATACGACGCACAGTGGACGGAAATCGCTAAAACGTGGCCAAAATGCGAAAAATGAATTTTCGGTTAGACGTATGGCTTTTGCCTTACTGGATATTCAGGTAATGACTCTATAGGGAACCCAAAGTAAAAAGGTCTTATCATGTATACCTGCCAAATGGGAGAAGTACAAATATCGCGTTCATTCGTCACGCAGTTTTCGTGCAGTGAACTACGGTCCCAGAAAACAAGTGTGACGGTTACAATTTTAAGAGAAGAGAATTTTTTTTTGTGTGTGCAATGGATACTGTTCCTCGAAGTACTATTCATAATAATAATATTGGGTTTATATTAATCAGTGTTTACTATCTATAAAGACGAAGATAAATTTTGCTGCGCTGATGTTAGAAATGTATACTAAAAGTTGTATATTCCATAATATTCCACTGAGATTTTTGTGTATGCTTGTAGTAGACACTATGTAGCTTAAATTATTTTGAAAAGTAGCTGCCCGAATTTGCCCCTTTTGTTATGCGATCCATTTTTGTGACGCAAAGGTAGTCACGGTACTAGTTCCAAGCATGTTTTCTCGATAAATTTAGAAGATATAACAACATCTGTTGAATAAACATTGTATAGTTCCACTTATAGAATTTTTTTATGCATGTTTTGAACACCACGAACCCTATTTTTTTATTGATTTTAAAAAATAAAAAAGAATTTTTGAATTATTAATGCATCATTTTTATTTACTTTCAGGTTCTTCTGATAATGAACTACGTTTCTCTAGAAAAGAAATTTGCCATATGCTTAAAATTACCTGAATGATGGATTAAGTATTATTTTCACATACCCGACCGCTGCATATTACGAATCCGCCATTTTGTTTTTTGTAATTTTTACATCAGATTCATATTCGAGGGCACGAGAAATACAGGAATACTAATTTTAGAGAGAGTCCAATAATTTTTTATGTTACGCATCCGCCATATTGAATCCGGCATTATGTTTGTTGTCATTTTTACATCATATTTATATTCAACCGCACGAGAAATATGGAAATACTAATTTTCGAGATAGTCTAATAATTTTTTGTGTTACGCATCCGCCATATTGCATCCGGCATTTTGTTTTTTGTAATTTTGACACCAGATACATAATCAGCGACCGGAAAAACTTCTGAGTATCAATTTTGAACTAATTTGGAACACTCCTTCCTATTTTGGCAACGTTTTGGCGATTTCCGACCGCTGTGCGACGGGTCGATGATTAGGCGCGCTAGGCGCGGGCCAGGCCGACGCATCATCCTCTTCTACGCTCGATTCCTGCTGGCGAGCTACTTCGTTTATGAATATACATCGCTTCGGGAGTGATGAATTTTCCGGCGAGCAACTCGCCGGCCACGCGTCTAATTATGCGTCCCTTATAGCGCGCCTCGGGCCTAAGTATGATTAGCATTTGCATAATTAGCGTGTCTTATAAAACCGGTATTTTACTGTTTAAAACGTTGGATAGCACACAATAGCCCACTCGCGTGTTTCATCGACTACGTTCCGACACGCATTCCTACGCAGCGCCACGGGAGAGAGGACGGTCACGAAAGCAAAGCGACTCGATCGGAGGACGTATAGGATCGCGCGGTTTAATTGGTGCGCGCGGACGTATTGGTGAAAATATTCGGGTTATCGGAGTAGTTTTTGCACACAATGATTGACGAATTTTTGCGTGGTCGGCCGGGAGACAAGGATTATTAATGGGGTGGATTGTTCGGTTGATAGGAATGACGGAATTCGAATTTTAATTAAATCGAGCCTGTCCGTGATTCGCCCAATGCCCGGAAACAGCTCTCCGTGCCAACACGGGGATTGAAGGTATACATCGATTTTTATCCTGGCCAAGCTGCTGATAGAAATTATACAAATTCTTCCGCGGAATTGGTTTTGCCGTGGCGGATAACGTTCAGACGAATATTTCCTTCTGGAATTGTCACGTTGTATGGCGTTCACGTTTACCCCCTTACGGAACTAGGCTCGCAAGCAGACGTTACATCCTTACAACCTTTTTGTGTCGACTCTACGAACAAAATAAGCAGACACGTGTCCGAGCTTTTTTGCCAATGCTCAGTGTTTTCGGAGATATACAGTACATTTGCAGTACATTTTCGATGGTTTGCGGCTGTATTTCGCGAACAGCTCGATGGATATTTTCCTTAAGTGATTGAATCGTTTGTAGACATTTCTAGACTGTGTGGTTTACTATATGATATGTAATGAAAATTTTTGAAAAATTGCTTTCAGTCTGAATTTAAAAAAAAAAAAGAGTAATAGAAGTTGCTTTTCGCAATTTTTTCATTTGGCTTGTAACAAAACTTTGGAAAATATGTTTTGAATGTCCATATAGGTTATGTACATCCTAAAAATTTTGTTTATGAATTATAAACGATGAAAAATGACGGAAATTACAGTTTTTCACAATTTTCGAGCTATTTTTTCCGTTTTATTCTATACTTGACAGTTTCCACCAATTTTAGTCGGTTGTAGCTCGTAAACCAATTTGCCAGTTTCAATAAAATTTTCAGGATGTACAGGGTGTAAAGAAATGTTTGGTCCTGGCTGCCACAGGCGTATTCTACACCTTCGGATCGATGAAGATCTTTAAAAAGAAGATTTCGCAAAATTGTCCTGGACCTCCAATTCCAAGGTGAAATTTTTTTATTACACTGTACTTTACACATCATGCGCTAGTTCAGCTGATTTGACCTTGAAATTCAAAGTCAAGGGCAATGTGGCGCCACCTTTTTTATACACGAATGCAAGGGTCAAAATCCAGAGAAACTGACGTTTCAATGGATTTTGATGGTTTCAATATCGCAACGAGGAGTTCAGAAGTGGTCAATTGTGTTTCACAAAAGTTCAATCTGTGTTCGTTTGGTCTCGAAAATACCGCTTTTTACGTTATCGTGAAGTTATTTTTAATAGTGCCACTGTCTCTTTCCCAGCAACAACTGTGCATGAGGTCGATAATTAAAGAAGTCTGTACATCGCCCATGCAAACACTAAACTTATTTATCAGAAACTCTGGCAACAGGTGGTTATCTCGTGACGTCACACTTGCCTGGGATGCCTCGTGACGAGCAGTATACTGCCGAATTCTAGAAATAACTCCACGATAACGTGAAAATTGTCAAGCAAAATAGTACGAATTTATGTGAAGAGAAACGACGCTGATCAAAAGATGTGTCCCTTGACATATATTAAGATTAAAGTGAAAGGTTAACGCGAGACATTTGTTAAATAAAAATTAGTATACCGGGTATGCGGCGAAACCATTTGGACTAGTTAATTAGTGGCCAGTGACCAAGACTAGTGGTCAGTCACCAAGATAACTGGTCAGTGACAAAGATTAGTGGTCAGTGACCAGGATAACTGATCAGTGACAAAGATTAGTGGTCAGTGACCAGGATAACTGATCAGTGACAAAGATTAGTGGTCAGTGACCATGATAACTGATCAGTGACAAAGATTATCGAACAGCGCGAAGATTAGTGGTCAGTGACCAAGATTAGTGATCAGTGACCAAGGTTTGTGGTCAGTGACAAAGATTACTGATCAGTGGCAAAGATTAGTGGTCAGTGACCAAGATTACTGATCAGTGGCCAAGATTAGTGGTCAGTGACCAAGATTAGTGGTCAGTGACCTAACTCAATGGTCAATAATCGAGGGCACTGACGCACAGAAAAACGAATTACAGTCGAACGACCTTAAAAAGCGAGCTGAGACACACACCACCTGTTATTAATTGAGGCGAGTCACATTACCTCTCCGCTCTACTTTCTATGTGTATTGTTTTCCGCGCGCTCGGGTAACCGATTAACCGTCACGAGTCGCCTGGTGTACATATGGTTCCCCGTACGTTAACCGTACTCCTTTTATGATCCGAGGTGATCACTGAGTGACGGTCCGACTCTGATTGTTGAGGATTTATGGTTCTACCTGCGGCTTATTTCTCTCGAGCTCGGGTACCAGTTCCCCATCTGGGATCATTTACCACACATTCGGTTTCCCAAATGTTGACCATACTGATCCAATGTGATCACTAGACTGCGGATCTTTTATGCATTTATAGCAAAATTGAGTAGTTGAAATTCAAAATCGTAGAATTTTGAAAATTGAAGATGTCAATATATGATTTCTCAACTGTTAAAATTATTAAGGCAAGAAATAAGATTATATTTAGTTTCTATTCTTTGTAATCGACGCGGACAATTTTTATTTTGCATAAAGATCCGCTGTCTAGTGATCACTGAAGATCCGACCCCAGATTTCTGGAAACCCTTTTGTACCTTTTTTAAATTCCGAAACTACACGCAGAAAGTGACCGTTCCGCTTTCCGTCTAGTAACGCGACTGCCCGCTTTCCATCGTGCTCCTCGCTATTTAATCTACCCCTACTCTGCATACTCTTATACTCGAACAGGTAGTAGCAATACAGGGTGGTCCGTTTAAATAAGAACACCTAAATATCTCTTCAGGTTATTGTGATGCAAAAATTATTTGTTACGTCATGTGCATGGTGTCAATGGTCCAAATATTTGGCACGAATATTTTTTTTCCGATGGTTATTTTTTTCGGAGTTGTCAAGGTTATCGATGTTTTTTGGTACATAACTACAATTTTTTTTATTGCATCGTGTAACTGATGGAAAAATACATTCAGATATGTATAATAACATGACCTCGAAATGACCTTGATCCTCGAAAATTAAAGTTATACCTAGAACCGATGTCGAATATCTTCGGCCACGATTCCTGAACCTACGAATGCAAAGAAAATATTTTTTATTACACTAAGAATATCGATCAACAGATGAGTGTATGTGTGAACTGTTAAAACAACACTCACGTTCTCTTAAGATATCATCAGGGATGTTCAAAATGGTGTCCTTCTACGTTGATACATTTTCTGAAACGTGCAATGACCGACTGTACAGATCTTTTAATTGTTTCGGTATTAATATCAGCACAAGCTCTAACTATTCGGTTCTTCATATCCTCTGGTGTAGTTGGTCGTTTATTATAAACTGTTTGTTTCAATTTTCCCCACAAAAAAAGTCCATTGGTGTGAGGTCTGGTGAACGCGGTGGCCATCCCAGAACTCCGGTACGACCAATCCATCGATTTGGAAATTTTAAATCCAAAATTTGTTTGACAAGGCGTGCGGAATGAGCCGGACAACCGTCATGCTGATACCACATTCTTAAACGGATATCTAGTGGTACATCACGAACAAGCATTTGTAGCTCATTTTGCAAGAATGTTGCATACTTTTCTCCATTTAAAGTACCGTTTATGAAATAAGGACCACTTATTAGATTATTTAATATGCCACACCAGACATTTACACTCCACGGTCTTTGTTTATCCTCTAATCTTAGCCAGTGTGGATTGTCAGTTGACCAATAATGCATGTTTCTTAGATTTAGCTGTCCATGGTTGGTGAAAGACGCATCATCAGTAAATAGTACTCTTTTAGAAAATGATTCGTCATTTTCGTATTGCTGCAAACCCCACCGAGAAAAATTCATACGATTTACAAAATCTGGTCCGTGAAGGTCCTGATGTAACGATAGGTGATAGGGATGAAATTTTTCTTCTTTCAATATCCGTATTATGCTTGTATAGAAATGCTAGTTTCACGCTCGAGTTGTCTTAAACTCACTTGTGGAGTTTCGTTAACTTTATCGACAATAATTATTTTGTTTCGTTCGTTCGTAACAGTTCTGATTCTTACACGCTTTTTGACAACAGTACCAGTTTCACGAAAATGACTGATCAACTTTTTCTAAGTAGAAAGTGATGGACAATTACGGTCTGGAAATTTATCTTTATACATTCTAACTGCTTGCCTTAAACAATGATCAGCTTTACCGTAAATGAAGACCATATCAACTTTCTCTTGCATTGAGTAATTCATTTCAAACAGCACGTTGTTACACGGATAGAGAAATTGAAACTGATCGGAATTTCAAATTGTTAGGTATCATCAGTATTGTGGCAGTAAACATGTTTATTTACATTCCCGCTCTTGATGTAGAGTCTTGGTCAAAGCCTACGATCTCCATAGACATCAGTTCTAGGTAAAACTTTAATTTTCGAGTATCAAGGTGATTTCAAGGTCATGTTATTATACATATCTGAATGTATTTTTCCATCAGTTACACGATGCAATGAAAAAAAAAATGTAGTTATCTACCAAAAAACATCGATGACCTTGACAACTCCGAAAAAAATGACCCTCGGAAAAAAAATATTCGTGCCAAATATTTGGTCCATGACACCATGCACATTACGTAACAAATAATTTTATTTTAAAGTTCCTAAAAGGTTCGTATCCGCAAAGGATGTGGTGAGCAAATGGTCCCGCGCAAATTATTCTGCTAATTAAACGATAGGGAACACTTCCGGCAATTTTACCGTGCGCAAGGGTACGCCTTTGTGGGTCAGCCGCTATCAATTTTGCGAAACGATTAATTCCTTTAAACCGTAGCCCCGGTACAAGGGCTCGAAACTTTCGAGCAATATTTCATAAACTTTCCGTCGGAATAGCGTGGTTTACAGACACTCGGTGCGAAAATGCTGGATCACTGGCACCGATATGTGCTCGCATAAGTCACGAAAAACAGTATAAGAAGTGGCGTACCACGCGATAACCCCGGCGCGGCGTGGCGCGGCGCGAGCACTTAAATTTGTTACACCCGCATCGAACTTCGCCGATGAATAACTCACGGCTGGTCGTAGTCGAACACCTTCGAAAAATACAAATCGTTCGTTTTCGATCTTTCCCGGCTATTCGAACGTTTCTCCGGCTGGAAAGCACGATCCCTGGAACGAGAATTCTTCCACGGAGGATACGGGTTTATGAAAAAGTGACATTCAATGTTATCCTACAGGTGTACGTACAGGGTGTCCCACCTAACTTCAGCGTCTTGAATATCTCACTTATTTTTCATGAATTGGGGAAAAATATTTTCTAAAAACTACGACGGAATAGAAATTTTTTTCTAGGTCATTAAAGTTATTTTAAAGTAGAATTACAAATTTTCACCATCGCGACACGATAGGTAAAATAAGATGTATGCAGCCACCATGTTTTTTTCGAAGGGACAAATACTGTGACGGAATAGAAATTTTTCTCAAGGTCATATTTTTGGAGATTTCAAGGTCATCAGTTTTTTTTTAATAGAACTACATTTTCACCATTGTGACACGATAGCTGAAGCCAAGATGTATCCAACCACCTATAATAGCATGACCTCTACGTGACCTTTGGCGCAGAATGTTCGTAAACACTAGGCAATTGATGGAACCAGTGAAGGCGCTCCGACGTTGTTTCGATATTCAGAATGTTGAAAATTTACATGACAATTGAAACATTTGAATCTTGTGATATCAAGTGATGCATCGAATGTTTCAATTATAAAATTCAGTTCAAAGTAAAACTGTTTCATTTCGTGTATTCTGTTTGATTACGAGGTATCACGTTTGTGTTATTAAACGATAGAATTTATGTTCTACTACACTTGCGTGTTGAGTGTGCTGAAGGTGAAGAATTTTAAGATTCGCCAGTGTTATCTAGTTTAAATAAATCAGAATTGCAAACAGAAGTATTTATCTTATGCACATAAATATTTACGGTGCATTTATGTCTTCGTTTATACCATACGACTTTTGTTCGTAGTATCTTTCCGTATCAGATTTTTTGCGGCAACGATATTTACGATTTTGTTACCAATATTTATAATTAATCGTAATTCACCGCTTTATTAATAAATGGAAAGAAGATATTGAAGATAACCGAGCGAATTTAGATTAGGACCGAACAATTCATATTAATAATGCATATAATAACAATTATATCAAATGGTTATTCGTTATTTAACTTCAACCAATAATTTCTCCGTTTTTATATCACTAGATCAACCAATTTGCAGATTTTCTAAACTTGCCAAGTCGGCACACAGTGGTATAAAACGCGAAAAGTGACATTTTTCCCAAAAACCAACTGTCTCATATAGATATCTGTTGAATTAATAAAATTTAAAATTAATAAAATTTAGTAAAAATCATTACTGTAACAAACAGTTCAAGTTGGAACTTTTAATGATAGTCTTTCTCATGGAAAAAATTGCTTTTCTTCTTCAAGATGCCCTGACGATCCCTTTTAATATTTTCTTTCCAATTTTTTTTTTAATGAAAGGTTTATCTTTAAGCTACAATTTACCGTTATTAACCAAAAATTAGTATTTCTAATGTATTACAAATGTTTCGTTAAATGTAATGAAGAAAATTTTCAAAATTCTTAAGACTTCGCAAGGAATATCTTTTGAGTCATAAGAGATCATAGAATTTGACAAAATGAAATATTTTCAGCATACTTTCTTCTATAAAATCATGCAAGAATCATTTCTTAACTCGTCCTATATCACAAGTTATTATTGTTTAAAGCCGTCCTGATGTGTCACCTGACGTATAGTAAAGTAATTAAATACCAGCTAAATATGATTATTTTTGCAATTGCATTAAAAGTTTATACCTATCTAAAACAAGTATGTAATTTTTAACAATAGTATAATTAATTTATTAATTTTATTGTTAAAAATATAATGAACGGTAACAATATAACTTGACTACGAGTTTCTTAGTATTTCATTGTTAACATCAATTTAAAAACATAATGGTAAGATTAAGTGACTTAACTTTTATATTTGTTATATTTTTGTTAATATCTTTATCTTTTATAAACACATAACAGATATATGAAATAATTCGAAATAACAAAGGTCGTGATATCTAGTATGGACATTATTTTAAAACAATTAAATTGAAAAAATTATTTATAATTATTATAAATTATTATAAAAAATATTTTTTGATCCGCTTGTGAGGCGTTTTTACCATCTCGGTACATTTTGTATGCGTTGATTACAAAAAGATTTCTCGAATTTATATTTTACGTATTCTATAAAACATTACATGTATGAAAAAAAACGTAATTATAAAAAACATGTTTAGAAAGTCAAAAATAATTTGGAAGATTATACTTGAACAATTTTATTTTAATAAAAACTATCAATGAAAATTAATTCAAAATTATTGTTTAACAGAATAAAAAAATTTTTATTTGTCTACTGTTAAAATTGACTATTTTTTAAACGAATTTTAGTGCAAAATGCGGTTCAAGAGTTATAACAAAATGTCACTAAATTTCGCGTTTTAGACCACTGTGCGGCAGTTTTCGAACTTTTCGCAACTTCTCAGAACTGAGAAGAATTAAATGTGAAACCTATTTTTCCCATTGGTTTGAAATCATATTTTCATATTTTCTCGCGGCAAAATCGAAAATCGCGAGGCAATCGTGAGGAGGAAGTAGCTCGACGTCTAATTGAGCGGGATACTTCAAACTGCGCGCGTCACTTTCGAGGAATGCAAATTCCCGCGCAAGAGCGCACGAGCCCCCGGAGGCTGAATGCGAGTTAAACGCATAATCCGCGAACACTCGAGCAACATGCAAATCTTCGGAGCCACTTCATAAACAGGTACATCACTTAGCCATTGTATGCCGTGCACCGCTATTGGGGATAATCTTACCGTGCCATTTCTCGAAACAATATCATTAAATTTGCATACTTTGCGGCTCGCGCTGGCTAACGTGATTTTCTGCGTCTGTTCTTCGGATACGAATCAAAGGTATGTATCGGTTTCTCACGGATCGCCGTAGATCTTCGTAAAATCCGACGGTACAGTGACTCCAACTAATATTCGGACATCTTTTAAAGAGATGATAACTTTTTCAAATATTGGACCATACGACTTGGATTCTTTTGAGAAGTTAAAACAACTGGTTTGTCACGCAATGTGAAAAGAATGCTTGAAAAAAAAAATTACAATTGGTCGGAGTTGCAGAAGAAATAATAAAAGTTATATTTTGCAACTTCTTTATGTAGACTTATATTGAAAATTTAGAAAGCACTTTATAAATGTTATACCTTACATTTAGTATAAATTTCCTTAATATATTAGATCGAAAGAATTGAAAGTGATCGGATTGATGTTCGGTCTGTATGCGGTGTTGCCACATCACATGTTCTATCTGTATGCTGTGTTTCCATATCAAATGTTCTGTCTGTATACTGTGTTGCCACATCACAGCTCTTGTCTGTATACGGTGTTGTCACATCACAAGTCTTGACTCTGTGCGGTGTTGTCACATCACATGTCCTGTGTATATGCGGTGTTGTCACATCACATGTTCTGTGTATATGCGGTGTTGTCACATCACATGTTC
The DNA here is from genome assembly GCA_028454225.1 of Lasioglossum leucozonium. Classification (NCBI taxonomy): domain Eukaryota; kingdom Metazoa; phylum Arthropoda; class Insecta; order Hymenoptera; family Halictidae; genus Lasioglossum; species Lasioglossum leucozonium. The sequence continues at coordinate 26,620,105 of CM052221.1, forward strand.
TGTCCGTATGAGGTGTTGCCACATCAAATGGTCTGTCTGAATACGGTATTGTCACATCACATGTTCTGTCCGTATGTGATGTTGCCACATTAAATAGTCTGTCTGAATACGGTATTGTCATATCACATGGTCTGTGTATATGCGGTGTTGTCACATCACAGCTCTTGTCTGTATACGGTGTTGTCACATCACATGTTCTGTCCGTATGTGGTCTTGCCACATCACATGTTCTGTGTATATACGGTGTTGCCACATCACATGTTCTGTGTATATGCGGTGTTGTCACATCATATGTTCTGTCCGTATGTGGTTTTGCCACATCAAAAGGTCTGTCTGTATACAGTGTTGCCATATCACAGCTCTTGTCTGTATGCGGTTTTGCCACATCACATGTTCTGTGTATATGCGTTGTTGTCACATCGCATGTTCTGTCTGTGTGCGGTGTTGTCACATCACATGCTCCGTGTATATGCGGTGTTTCCAGATGAACATCGCGATAATATTCAGTTGTCTCCGATTTCTACTTCGTGGAATGAATCAATTTGGCAAATGAGCGGCTTATTAATGATCGTACGTTCGACAAATACATAAACTATGCTAATTGCTAGCTAGTGGAGCTTAACTAGGGGGAGTTATATTCTACTTCTTACCTGTTTCGGAAGAGACGAGGTATCCAATTATTTTCGGGGAAGAAAAATGTCGCACCGCGCTCCGAACCTGCAACAAGAAACACCAATGCCGTGTCATTAAAAATGGCTTACGGAAGTTAACGATTCGCCACTTAATTTAACCCGTTTGTATCGCAATGGGGCTGCGTTAAGGCGTCTAAAAGGCACGCGCGTACCCTACCGTCGCCGCCGCCGCCGCGCCGGGATTTCCGCGACCGATAAAGGACGCTCGTGCCTTAATCGTCGTCGCGAAGTGCGGATTTCATTCGGGGAAAGGGAAGGGTACACCACTGCTTTGCCGCTCTTAATTGGTTCTGATCGATCCGACCCTCGTACTAATTAGTAACGACGAGTTGTTAACGAGGTTCCACCCCGTTGACTGCGAACACGAGCCGCCGGCAAGATGTAATCGTGGATTGACCCGCGGAAGGGCAAGGAAACGTATTCCCGCCCTAAACGGCGTGACAACATTAATCGTATAGACACTCGAAACGCGTGAATATTTATGAAAATTTAGAGCGTTACCGAACGTACGAACGGCAAGTACGAACGCACGAGGGATGAAACAACCCCGAACGTAAGAGAACTCATGGAAAATCCTTTAGAAACGGCATAGTATAATTGGTATACAGGGTGTACCCGTTAAGTGTTGACACAAGTTTCGAAAAGCAGACAAAATTTGATCAGTACTCGGTGGTCTACGTGTTCGCATATTCTTAAATCTTGAAAAATGCTTTTCTCGTAAAAAATCCACGTCACCTTGAGTTTTTCGAATGGCACCATATGTTTTCGACATTGTAGGATCTTTGTTGATGTCGAGACGAATTCAACGGTGTATTATACTGTGACCTTGAAATGACCTTGAAGCCGAAAATATCGTGCAAACGTAAGTTTACGAGGAGTCCACAGACACAAACATGTCGGAATTAAAAAAATAACAATAAAATTTTACTTTTATTATCTATATTAACAACACGAATTGATTTTGATTAAACAGTACCTTGTGATACAAAAAAATGTTTCATTTCCGACAAACTGACAAAAACAATTTTGTAACGAAAGTTGGTTATTAATTCCACGTTGATAAATTGCAATAAACAGATTCAGTATCAGAAATTAAAATCAGCTTGATTTTTCTTAGCGAAATTGAATTTTTTAAATCAATGCATCTTTGTAATCTGAAAAATGAAAGTCCAAGGACGAAAATGACCTAATTTAGAAGACACAAATTTTTCTCGGTATTCCATCAGGCATCGAACACTGTGCGCAGCGCCGTCTCGTTTCGAGAGGAACTAATTGAATTTTTCATCGGATCATTGCGAATATTTCCGCGAACGTCTCTATACATACATATACATAAGTAGCTTTGGAATTTGTATCTCGGCAAACAGCTCCCGAATCGAGTTTCCGATGTTGCTTTCATCTGAAAGCTTCTTTCTCCTATTACTTTTAGGTATCCTAGAAAAAGGAACGACTCGGTACTGTGGTATTTGGGATACTTCGGTGCCCTCGGCACGCGGCAAGGGAATTATAAGAAGCTTGCAATTCGTTTCTTTTCGCGGATACAAAGGATTTATACGCGGCCCTCCCTTCGTTTCTGTTTTCCGTCGAAGCTCAAAGGAACGGTTTGCAGCCGCTATTCTATATAACAGAATCGAAATTAACAGCGGCGGGAAAGAAATATTTCCGCTCGCGTTCCTAATTCCGTTGCGCGGAAGTAATCTTATCATTGATGAAGCAACGCATATGCTCGTGCGTGCAACTCTCTCGCGCAGCCTCTTTTGTGGCGCTACCGTAACGATAATAAACACAATTTCTTTGGGACGCACTGTGTGCCTCGGTTGACAGCAGTCAATTAACTTCCCTTTAATCCCGGCGCGCGTACTAGCGTACTTACTGTTTCTGAAGGAAATTCATTTGAACCGTTCCTGATGCAAGAATCTTTGTCAATTTAGTAATTATAAATACAAAATGTGGAACGCTTCATTTAAAATTGAATAGTCTTTTTTCATTTCACCGCTTTATGACTTATTCTACGGTTACCGTGATTGGAACCTCTTTATCGATCGTAATTTCCTAGAACAAGAAGAAAATCCATCCGAGATAGCACAAAGACGTCTGTTTTTGGACATCTTTCGGACTTCTTTAAGACGTCTAAAACAAGACGTTTTTAAAACCCGGAAAAGACGTCTTCAAAACGTTTCAACGATGTTTTTTAGGACGTAAGACATTCACAGCTAAAATGGACGTAAAATGTACGTCTTTAACCCCTTAACCTACGATTTACGTTAGAAAATTTTGTGCCGAAAACGTAAACAAGCTCGCGCAGCCTTCGAGCCATTCGCACGACTTCTAATACGCTGATTGGGTCAATCGTAAATATTACGGGCATAGCCGGTAGTACGATGATCGGGCCAAATATAAATATTAGCGGCGGCGCCCTCTTAAAATTATAAATATTTTTGGAATATTTGATAAGTAATTACAACCTGATGCAATAATTGTGGTAGATGCAAGTACTACAAACAGTTTATTTATACAAAAATCAGTAATACAAAATTAATAATCTGCAATGGTGTGATACAATTCGAAACATTGTGGTAGATGTAGACATTCTGGTTGTAATTACTTATCAAATATTCCAAAAATATTTATAATTTTAAGAGGGCGCCGCCGCTAATATTTATATTTGGCCCGATCATCGTACTACGGGCTATGCCCGCAGTTGTAGGTTAAGGGGTTAAGACTGTATGCCTATATGTTCTCTAATGGCTATCAACACATCGTTGAACTCATCTTGACATCAGCTACAGCGCTATGAAGTTGAAAACATATGCTGAAAAATCGTCGGTGACCTTCAAAGAACCTTGAAAAATGTATCTAAAAAAGATGATGTGCTATAAATTATAGCTATACGTTCATAAATTGGTTTATAAATTGCTGTACGTTCAGATTCCACGCGGTTATCGTAATATTAAGGGACGCCTACATTTTGAATGACGTGTAAATTAATATTCGCGAGCATGACGCGAGGTCAACGACCCTTGAAAATGAAGTGTGCCGGCAGTTGAAGATGCGAGGAACAGCAAAGAGCTATAGCGTCGAGAAAAATTAGTCTGGAAGCCCTACGACGCGGTTGTTTGTTTCGCTAATTGCGAGCAAGTAATTACCAGTCAGCTCCCACTCTTGCCAGGATAATTCGTGGGAACGTGTTGTCCGTTTAATGCCGGCAAATACGATCAGCCGCTTCAATTATCGAAGCGTCACGAGTCGAAAAAGCCCGGCCAAGCGGCTTTCTGCTCATTAACGGGGTAGAGAATTAATTATCCGACAGAACATAAACCGATTAAACCGGTCACCGTGGAAAAAAGAACGTAAGTTCGCGCGCGCCTAGTCTTTCGCGAATAAATCCAGCGTGCACGTTATTTTTGCAAAAGGTGAAAAAAACCAGTCTGGCATTTTCACATGCCTTCAATGGAGTAAATTATGCTCGCTTATTTTAAAGGCTTCCGACAGAAAATATTGTGAAACGATTATGCGCCAATAGAGTGCTTTGCATTATCGAATCTGCTCAATCTTGCAGATACTTGGTGGTGCGCTGTTTTATTTTTTCCTTGATATTACTTTCGCCCGTTGCTGCAACTGTATGTAATTTTCATGCTCATTTCGAACGTGTAAAACGTTGGGGGGAAGAAGCTTACAGTATTTGAAAGTGTATCCCGTCGTTTAAATTCTTGATTGGTAATTAGAGAGCGGATCTTCACGCAAAATAAAAATTTTCTACCACATTCGCAACAAACTGAAAACAAATGGAAATTTCCTTTCTTTCTTAATATGTCTAATAGGTTAAAAATAATATAACAGTGTTTTTATATTCTTGCAATATTTTTACTGTTTCCACACAAGCAGCAAAATTGTTGTAGAGTTTTATGTTCTTGGATGATCACAGATTAAGTTACATTCGAAGTATAAAAATATGTATTCAAGCAATAAAGTGTATCATAATTAAATATCGTTGAAAATGTTGGTTATTGACATAACAGTTCAATTACATCAACTCTATTATAAGGAGGTGAAAAGTGCCCATGAACAAAATTGAATTTGCAACAGGGCATTCGACAGCTTATCCAAAGAAAATACTTTGTGCCAATTTTCAACCCTACATGTTGACCTGGAGGATAGTGATGAGGTGCTAAAGAAAATCGGGATTTCCCGTAATTTCTCTCATCATTTTCATTTCTGAAAAAATCAGACATATTTCAGCTACTATAATGCATATCTATGAATTTTTCAGAATTTTTAACTTCATAACCGAATTTTTAAAAAATCAGACTTATTTCCGCTACTATAATGCGCATATATGAATTTTTTCAGAATTTTTAACTTCATAACCGAATTTTTAAAAAATAAAAGAAGATCTTGAAATGTCGATTTCTTGTAGAACTTATGAAATACTAAGTTTATATTTTTACAGTTTTAGCATCTCGTTACGGTTGTTAACATGCAATTTTATCAGATTTTTCAGAGTAGTCGCACGTAGTTGAAAAAATCAAAAATCGTTAATTTTCGGAGCGTCCGAAAGAGATACTGCAACCGATTTCTTTTCTTTCTCGTTGAACAGCTGTAACGTTCACGGCTTTACACAGATCAGCAAGCCCCATTACGTTGCATGTCCACGGTTTAATCGGTTCTCGTGATCCGAAAGTATAACTCCGAGATGATTTATGAGTCAGATAGCCGGAGGTAAATTACCTCGTATTAATTGCCTGCTAAGACATCGATCTTAATAGAAATTACATCGCCAGTAATCAAACTGTCCCGACTAAACATTTTTCCGTACAGTCTTCCGCGCACGATCGCATATCGTACCCCTTATTGATGGCGTTCATCGTTAACGCATTCCTTCGTCAAATATTTGGATCTAATTTTCTTAATTTCTAGACATTTTTTTTACGTAACGAAGTGAAGATCACCTTGACTTTTTTGTAAATGGCATGATACCCAGATAGCACATGACGTCTTCAAGACGTCCATTTTACGTCCATTTTAGGTCTGACGTCCTAAAAAGACGTCTTTGAGACGTCTTGAAGACATCTTTCACGGGACGTCGTTTTAACGTCTTAAAGACGTCTTTTCCGGGACCTTTTAAAGACGTCTTATTTTAGACAACTTAAAGACATATTTTCCGGGACGTTTTAAAGACGCCATACTTCCAGACGTCTTAAAGACGTCTTATTCCAGCCATCTTTGGGACGTTCATAAAGTTTTACGGGTCCAGCAATGTTAATTAAATATACATATGTGATTTGTCGTGCGAAAAGGGACTGTGACCCTTCCAGTCTCTTATTTTCAGATGACAAATCCCATATGTATATTTAATTAACATTTCTGGGCCTGGAAGACTCTATGAACGTCCCAAAGACGGCTGAAATAAGACGTTTTAAAAACGTCTTGAAAAGTCGTCATTAAGTCGTCTTGAAGTCATCTTACAATCGTCTTAAAGTCGCCTAAAAGGCGTCGAAAAGTCGTCTTACAGTTGTCTTAAAGTCGTCGAAAAGTCGTTGAAAAGTCGCTGAAAAGTCGCCTAAAAGACGTCCCAAAGTCGTCTTAAAGTCGCCTAAAAGACGTCCCAAAGACGTCGAAAGGTCGTTTAAAAGACATCTTTAAGATGTACAGTTTTGTAACATAGGCCGTTCAGAAGACGTTTGGAGGCCGTTCAGGGAACGTTCGTGGGACATTCAAGACGTCTTTAAGGCGTCTAGAAGGTCCGACAACAGACGTCTTTAAGACGTCTTCTAGTCGTCTTTGTGCTATCTGGGATAATCGATTCGCATGACAAAGAAATACGTTAAAAGAAGCGTTTCGTCCCGGACCTGCTGATGGACTCGTCAGTAAGGCTGATCTAGCAGGTCCCGCCTTATACGCGCGCAGATGATAAAATGTTGCGATTCCGTACGCGAGGGATCTCGACTGGTGCGATCCCGTTGGTCGGATGTTCTGATCGCTGGACAATGAATTATCGCGATGCAAATTACAAATGTTAAGAATTATTGACAAGACAACGGCTCGTGTGTTATCGTGTCTACCCGCGGACTGGAGAGTGTCGCAGCGCGGCGTTAGAGCGTAAACTCAACTGACAAACGCGGTCTCAACGCGATGTTCGTCAGGCTTCTCGAGCTGGAAATAAGATGCACTGATTGGTTCCTGCAGAAAGTTGCATTTCCCAATCAGCACACTTTTCACAATTAGGACCTCCTTCCCGTAGCTCTGAATGAGGCCCTGAGAAGGAGGAGTGGGGCGATACCTAAACTCGGGCGACGACGGGTCCCGATAATTCGACACCGTACTTAACGGTCGCGGATGGTCCCTCGGAAGGACTAAATTAATAACATCTTGTATTTTCAACAGTGTAGAAAACTAAACATTAGGCTAGATGCCTCGACTGGTCGTCGAATGACCCTAGTTTGTTTAATTCTCTATGACGGTCTTTAGGCACGAACGGACCATAAATATTAACCGAAAAACATCCACGTGTATTGTTCTTACGCGACGAAACAATCACCGTCTTTCAATTACTGAAGCATTCGTCGCTGTCCGTTAGTGATCAAGAGACATCTTTCTCTTTGCCGGGTAAAAATCATTGAGCGAATGTTAGCTACCGTGGTCCCGTCGGAAGAGGCAACATTCGACAGGGCCGCGTATAAGAGATTCTGAAATGTCCGATGGATATGGGACAGTGCCGCGGATGGACAGTTCGCGGAAGGGAAAGGATCGTCGATAGAACGGATCCGTGAACCGTGGAGAACGGTGACAGTGGCTCGTGTGGAAATAGACGTGACTCGGTCGATCTGGTGCGGCGAACGCTCCATCCCGTGGTCCGGTCTCGTCCGGACCCCGAGGATAATTGCTGTCAAGTAAAAGGGGCGAGATGTTAAGCTACATCTCGTCGAAACAACCGCAATTAAGGTCGAGCCGGCTTGTAATGGTTCGTATTACACGCAGGTTACATGCTCGTGCGGAACGGCTGCGCGAGGTTACGCGATGACCTACATGGAACCGTTAGGGGATTTTTATAGGTTTGGACACGTCTATCTGACTCGAACGCGATCAATTAGCCGCGGAAAAGGAAGCGGACGGATTCGTAGCTGAAGGAACACGATGTATTATTGTCATTGTTGTTATTATTATTCGGATGCGGGACTTCGCGTGAAGGTTATAGCAACAATAATTGTTTTTATAACTTCTTCAATATATTTGTTGACAAATTGATAAATTATTGTGGATTTTATATTCTCAGATTAATTTAGATTCGAAGATGTGCATTGAAACTGCAAAGTGCAACATTATTGAGTGTCATAGTAAATTTTGGTTATTGGCACGTGGATTGGAAAATAAAATATTTAATTTCTTGAAAAAAGTTCTTAAAATAATATTTCAAAGATCCTCGAAATAGTGAGATTTTTATTTATTTTCTTCTCGTGTTCGTGACGATCAGATATTTATATACAGAGTATATAAAAAATATGCCAATAATTTATATTTGACAAATAAAGATGTGCATTGAAATTGCAAGGTCCAATGTTATTGAATTTTATTTTAGTATATTTCGCTTCCCAAAGAAAACCCTCTGTGACAAGTTTCAAGTCGCTACCCCTACGACAAGGGTAGTTATGGGGTGAGCACGGTTTCACGACCTATTTCTTCTGTTGTGTTTAACAAAAAATTACGAAAAAATTCATGAACGTTCTATCTAATAGCACACATGACGGTGAATTATTTCACAATTTTGAAAAACCGATTTTTAAAAAAATTTTAGAGTACCTTATACCAGGATAAAACACGAGTTTAGAGATTTTTTACAGTGAAAATGTGGTAGAAATGTATAATTGTGTCGACGTAAATGTCCCTTTGTACTTTATAAATATGCACACGCCATGATATAAAAATCTCTTCGAAATATGATTAAGAGAGACATTTTCATTTAATTTCAATCTCTTATAATTGACTTGGACAATGTTTATTCAGTCTAATAATAATAAAAATAGTAAAACATTCTGCAAAAAGTATCGAGAAAACATGAGAACTTTTATTCCCAAGCAGGAAAAAATTAGATCGCTCAACAGTGGATATCGAACTGTCAGTGTCTTCGTTAAGTTAAATGTAATTAAATAGACGTTGCTGTTGCCACGAAACAAAAATACTTCAGTCCTGAATAGATCCCAGATCTGTACAATTGGTTGAAACCGAAATTTACTTTTACATTTCATTAAAGTATGTTTTCATTAGTCTACGGTGTACAGAAATATTTAAAAAATTGTAAGATGTTACAGTGAAAGCCTCTTCGCTCATTTATTACTAAAACTGTTTGCATGAGTTGCTGCAGTCCACTAATGGCACATAATGCATGAAAACGAGCTGCAGCCGGAGGCTATTTCGGAACCTGATCCTGAAATTAAATTAAATTAAGTCAGTTTAGTTAGAGAAAAAAGAAATTACCTCGCAGCGCTTTTGGAACAGAATGATAAAAAAAATGATGCTTGAAATTTTTATGAGTGGTAGCTTGATAATGAAGCAACTGAGAACGCGTGGCCAACAAAAGCGTGTACGGGGAGATTGTTAGTAATTATTCAGTGTTTAAGGAATATCTCGTAGAATTGTTTATGCAATAATTTAACCAGTTTCTTTTTGTCTTCAGAATACATCATTCGTCCATAAAGTGCATATTATTATTTCATGATAAATTATGAGTATTATTAAAATAAAGTACCTTCCCAGTACGAGTCAAGCGGTAACGATGTTTGTAAAAGTTAGATCTTCTACAGTGGATCCAAGAAGTATTTAAACACTAAATACCCGACCCTCGAAAAATTGTCAATATTTAAACAGTAATAATTTCGTAAAAAATGACCACACGATCATAAAATTCGACTCATTTTAAAGCTGAAAGCTTCTACTTTCAAAATCCATCGTTCATTTTATTCCAAGATCTTTATTCGTAACGTAGCGAGCAAGAAACGGAAGACGCGTTTCTTCTTGAAAATGTGACACATTCAAACGTCTATGAAGACTTTGAAAAATTTTTCGTGTCACTGAAACTAACATCGATTTCAAGATTGAAGCTCCCTCTTTACAACCACACCTTAAAAATTGATATACACTAGTATATCTTACACCAGTTATATAACTTACACCAGTGTGAAGTTGACTGCACAGGTCTCAATCGTATAACAATAATTTTTATCCATAAATGTTATTAATTTTTTTTTAATTTATTAATTTTATTGTTAAATTTTTTTTGTGAATAATTACTATTGCATTTACATTAGTAACCAAATTAACATTTTTATAAAAAATTTTACCATGTGCCGCACTCTCCAGAGTGCCAAAAATCAAATAATATTGCATTAATTGTAGACCAGTGTTGCAATAATAATTCTGTATAATGGAAAGTGCTCACCAATGCACATGCATTTTTTTACATTTAAAAAAGTAGATTTATTTTTTGTAAAAATTTTCAACGGTGGTTTTATTTATTACTTGCATGTAAAACTTCAAATTAACATATCTCGAGAAGGGCAAAATATATCCTGAGATTTTGACATATTCGGATATATTACTTGTTATAGTTTAAGAATTTCATAGTTTTGTCTGCAACTAACTGCTACTCTTAATTTTATAAACTTTTTAATAAGTGCCCGTACCTTGCCTTTAGGATGTATTGTGGAAAATTCGTTAATTTCTTTTTAAATTAATTAGTTGTATTGTTAAATTTCATTTTCTGCGAATAATTACTAATACATATACATTCGTAAACAAATTTGGATTTTTGTCCAAAATTTTTCCATTTGTCCATCACAGAAAAATTCAATATTCGTGTATATCACGATATGAAATACATTTCTTTTGCAAAAAATGCATATTAGGATGGAAATTGTTATTAATAATCATATAATAATCATTTTTATGCATAATACAATTTTGCAATTATTATACAGGGTGGACGATTTATTTGAAGACATTGAAATATCTCAAGAACTATGCATCGGATCAAAAAAAGTTGGTAATGAAAGTTGTTCGTCTCGAAGGGGGACATCCAATGATACCAAACTCGACCATCCCCGCCACTCCTTGGGGGTGGAGGTGGAGGAAGATAAAAAACTTAAATGGGAACCCCCATTTTTTATTTTAGATTTGGATTCTCCAGAAAAAAGTACCCCAATTTGACCTACGAGTTTTGCATTTTGGTTCACAGATGGCGATGTAGTCGACAAAAATCAAAATGGGTAAAAAATTGTTGAAAATTGGGGATATCTCGAAAAATACACATCTGATCAGAAAAATTAAAGTAGACTAATTTGACTAGTAGACTAATTTGAATAGTTATTAAAGTAGACTATTTTTAATTCACGGTTGTGATATTCTTAATAATTTTAATATTCCAACAGGACTTCTGTCTGAGGAGGCTATAGAAGCGAGACATAAAGAAATCA